>CM035407.1:24735328-24782828 GCA_020310875.1 Ceratopteris richardii
TTTGAGCTTGTAGTGGACGATATAGACTCTTGCACTCATCATCATACTAGGGATTCTGCGGCATGGTCCGAAGGGTAGACGAGAATGGGTGGTCTGCAGGAATGAAACGATGGTGGATGTTTGAAGGATGGATGCTATATGTGATGTAAGTATAGGTAGTGGGGTGTCAGGATGAAGAAAAAGAAGGTTTTCTTCAACTTGAGCTGAGTATATGTGAGCAAGCTCGTGTGTGAAGTGGATGGTAGTGTGTGGGGAACGTGTCATGTGTGTGTGTATGTCCCCCTTGAGGGATAGTGCAAGATATCATGATATAATCTATGATACTCCCTCCTCCATGTGGAATTGAGTGCGGTATGCATGTCAATCTCCTTGACGTAGGCCACTGTCTCATCTTGTTATAAATAACAACGCGACGTCTTGACCCGAGTCTGAGTAGGTGGGTACCATAGAGAGTGTGTGTAGAATAAGCTGAAACTCGTGCCATAGATCCCTCCTGTAGAGTGGGTAATATGACTGGATTCCTTGGGTCAAAAGCCTCTCACTGATCGCTTCTCATCCTTGCATTGAAGTCTCACATGAGGAAGTCTTCCCCTAGAGTAGAGTACTCAGTGATCTCCTCTGATAGACAAGTATAAGGTGAGCCCTCCTGATCCATGACAGAGAATCGGAAGCCAAAGGGTGCAAAATAAGAGAATGCAATGTAGATGGTCCTCTCGTGTGAGAGCTGTAATCGGATCCAAAGGTATTTGGCTTGCGAGTCCCGTGCGAGGATCTGTATCCTTCTCTGAAATCCATCTCTGAAGAGTATCACTACTCCCCTTGATCCTCTCGTAGTGTGGTGGCATGTACAATTTATGTATGTATACTCCCACAGGAAGCCATGCACTCGAGGTAGGCTCTATCGGAGCTCTCATGCGTCTCTGTCAACAAACAAAATAATATCTCTATCTTTGCTCGCCCTCCTCGAGCCTCTCTGGATGTGTCCATAAATCGCTGTTGCAGTTCCGCACTGCAAGATGTATCTTCTCGACTGTCTCACATGCTTTGAATCTCTATAGTATGGCTTTGCCATCAACGATGACCCGACCATCTCTGTATGAAGCCTTCTTCCCTTCTCTATGAGCCTCGTGTACTCTTGGCATGCATGCGCAACGATGTGCTACTTGCATGGGTGTTAGATCATCATCTAGGTAAATAGGGGGACCTTTAAGCCCCCTCAAAACCACTCTTTTGCGAATGAAGGTGGATCTTACCCCTTTGGAAGGGAATTGCAAAATGAGAGCTCTTTTCTTTCTCTCCAACATTTGATGAATTTGGGAGGGGGGGGCCCAAAAGCTTCTTACATAGTGTCTTCCCATCCATCTCAGGGGTGGAGCTTGTTGGGGATAAAGGCCCCAAGGAATCTCCTTTTGTATATTTTGACCCTTCCATGTGAAAGCTCTGTTCGAGAGCTTTCCAAACATATTTTTGTTATATTTTTCGGACCCAAATTGCGGAGTTATAGGCATTTACATCATTTTTATGACTTTTGGTCATTGGCCATGTGTGAACATGCCCAAATGACCTAAAAGTCACTTATCAATGAGAGTTGGTCCCAAATCTCTCATAACTTGATTGGGACTTCTTCAACTTCAGCTTCTCCATCTTATTCTCCAAATTTCTACGTAGGTTTGTCTCTCCTCATGCAGTAGCCCACTCCCTTGTTGTTTGGAGTAATGGAAGGCTTTTTCTTACATTTGGGAGAATTTCATCTGAAAAACCTTTTTTCGTGACAAAAGTGTTATTTTTGGAGGATTACTTTAGCCCATAGCAAAGCTGAAGCAAATTTTGGGTTTTTCTAGGGAGTTTCATCACGAAGAATCTGTTCTATTGTTCTTCTTATATCCCCATAGGTCATTTTCAGCATCCACATTGTTGATTTTATCATCCAGATGTCCTTTGTTGCAAAAATTCTCTCTCATTTCAAGTGGGAGAACATGTACAAAGATTGATGAAGTGCATACTTGCTTCTCTGATTTTACAGGTCATATTGCCGCAAAAATTAGGGCTTTTGTGAAAACAAGCACCCATTGACCCGGTTTTGCATCTATGTATGCCTTTTTTTGGCTGGAAAACAACAAATTTGTTTGTTTTTGATGCAATTACAGCTTGTTTGAATTTTTTGAAAATTTATGCAAGAAATTTCAGAAATTGATTTTTGCAAGTTTTGAACAGTTTGTGGGTTTATTTTCTCAGTTATTGTCTCGTCAAATGATTGCGCAAGACATGTGAGTTTTACCTTTTTTGGTGAAATTTTGAAGCTTTGTGTGCAAACATGGCTTCTACCTCCTATGATGTCAAAAGCTTGTTTGAGATCAAGAAATTTGAAGGTAGTGGTTTTGATTTGCGGAAAGAGAGAATGTTGTGAATCCTCTTTCTTAAAGATTGTGAGGAGGTCAAGCATGAAGATATGACAGATCCAGCATGGATGAACCTAAACAAGAAGGCAATCACTTACATCAAGATGGCTGTATCAAATGAAATCTTAGTGGATTTGAAAGGCCTTACAATTGCTTTTGAGGTATGGGAGAAGCTGAAAGCCACTTATGAAAATACCATGCCTATAAATCAAGTGCATCTTATGCGTAAATTAGTGTGTATGCAGCTTGATGAGTCAAAAAGTGTGGCTGAGCACTTATCTTCTTTTACAGGTACTCTCTTACAATTGCAGGACTCGGGATTGCCTGCATTTGATGATAAGCTTAAGGCCATCTTCTTGATCTTGTTCATTCTGATGTTGTAGCATGCCCACAAAATCTATGGGGGGTGCTCGTTACTTTGTTTCTTTTGTTGATGGCTACTCTAATAAGCTTTGGGTGTATTTGTTAAAATCTAAAGATGAAGCCTTTGCTGCATTTAAGAAATTTCATGCATTTGTGACCACCCAAACAGGTAGAAAGCTGAAATGCTTACATACAAATAATGGGGGTGAGTTTACAAATGCTGAATTCAATAGATTTTGTGAAAATCTTGGTATTAAGAGGGAGCTAACAGTCCCATACAGCCCCTCTTCCAACGGTGTGGCTGAGAGGTATAATAGGACTTTATGTGAGAGGGTGAGATGCATGTTGTCCACAACTAATCTCCCTCGTGGATTTTGCAGAGAGGTTTTGAAAACTGCAGTTCATGTTTGCAATCGATCCCCTCATATGTCCTTAAAAGGTGGCATTCCAGAAGAGGTTTGGTATGGCAAACCAACTTCATATGACCACCTACGCATCTTTGGTTGTGATGCTTTTGGGCATATAAGGCCTGAGTTGAGAAGCAAGTTAGATTCAAAGTCCATGCAAGGAATCTTCATGGATTATGGAGATGAAGGTGAAATGGGCTACAAGATTTGGCTGCCTCAACTCAAAAGGTAATATGCAACCGAGTTGTTGTATTTAATGAGGCAAGGCTGTTAAAAAACAATTGTGCCTCTAAAGATGACCATAAAAGGGCCACAAGTGAAATCTGATATGAACCCTTGGGATGCACCACATAAGGCTGGAAATGACAATGAGCCCGTGCTTATTGAGCCAGATGATGCTGGACAGCAAAATGACACTCCTTATGGGAGTATGCAGCCACCTATTCATGCTGAAAACAGGGCTGGAAATGATGTAGAGCAGCCCATCAACAATGAAGAAGTTGATGTACCTCCTGATGTAGATCCATTGCCAGATAATGTGGATCATTGGGTAAGAAGATCTACACGTCCTAGGAGGCCAGTGAATAAATACGACCCCTCTATATATATTACATTATATTATCAGATGAGGGTGAGCCTCTCACTTATAAAGAGGCAAAGCTATGTGAGCACAAGAAGAAGTGGGAGTTAGCCATGCAGGAAGAGATAAAGGCCTTCCATGCAAATGATACTTGGGATTTGGTTGAGTTGCCCAAAGGTAGGAAGGCCATTCCCAACAAGTGGGTGTACAAAATCAAAATTGTTGATGGCGAACCCAAGTATAAGGCAATGCTGGTTGCTAAGGGATATGCCCAAAAAGAGGGCATTGATTTCCAAGAGGTGCTCTCTCCAATGGTTAAAATGACCACATTACGTGTGTTGTTTGCTCTCAGAGCTGCCTTGGATTCGGAGTTATTCCAAATGAATGTTAAAACAGCCTTTTTGCATGGTGATTTAGACGAAGAGTTGTACATGAAACAGCCAGAAGGATATGCCATTCCTAGAAAAGAGCATCTGGTATGCAAGCTGAAAAGGAGCTTATATGGGCTGAAACAGGCCCCAAGACAATTGTATAAGAAGTTTGATGCATTTATGCTCAAACATGGGCTCAAAAGAAGCCATGCAGACCACTGTTTGTACACTTAAAAGGATGAAGATGGAAGCCCAATCATTCTTGTGCTGTATGATATGCTGCTGGCTGGGTAGAAAAAGAGCACTCTGAATGCTCTAAAACAGCAGCTGAACTCTGCATTCTCAATGAAAGACTTTGGGGAAGCCAAACATATCCTTGGTATGCGAATAAAAAGGGATAGGCAGCAGCATACTTTACAGTTATCCCGAGAAAAGTACGTTGAAAAAGTGCTGGACAGATTTAATGTGGCTGATGCTAAGCCTCTTGGAGTGCCATTGCAGCCACATGTTAAGCTTTCCAAGAATGACTGTCCCAAAGATGATGATGTAGCCAATTACATGAAGTGTTCTATATGCATCAGCTTGTGGTTCACTTATGTATGCTATGGTTGCCACTTAGCCAGACATTGCTTATGCAGTGGGAGTTGTTAGAAGGTTTGTGGCTAATCATGGTAGAGCTCATTGGGAGGTAGTCAAATCTATCTTGAGATATTTGAAAGGGACCAAAGGTAAATGCCTATGTTATGGAAAATGTCCATTGGAGTTAAAAGGATTTTGTGATTCAGACATGGCAGGTGATGTGGACACTTGCAAGTCCACAAGTGGCTATGTATACACCCTTGCAGGTGGAGCTATTTCATGGTGCTCTAGACTTCAGAGGATAGTTGCACTATCTACTGTAGAGGCTGAATATATCGCAGCCACAGAGGCCTCCAAAGAATCCATTTGGTTAGCTCGCTTGTGCATTGAGTTTCGGATGCTTGAAAAGGCACCTGTTCTTGGATGCGATAGCCAAAGTGCCATATGTTTGGCAAAGGATGCCATGTTTCATGCTCGCACAAAGCATATTGATGTGAGATACCACTTCATCAGAGAGGTGTTAGAGGATGGCATGATCACTTGATGTTGTTGCTTATGTGGACTTCTGCAAAGCCTTCAACACAGTTTCGAGGGAGTGGCTCTTTCAGATGTCTACTCGATATCGGGGCTCTAGAGGAGATGATATGGGGGATCTATGCCCTATATGAGAGAGTATCAGGTAGAGTGAGATGTCGAGATGGTCTATCAGATTCACTTGCTAGCACCATCGGGGTGAAGCAAGGGTGCCCTCTCTCGCCCACACTTTTTGGGTTATACATTGATGAGATAGTGGACTTCATACAATAGCAAAGAGGAGAAGGGAGGAGATGGCATTGACGTGTGAGGGACCACGGTCCGCATTGACGTGCGAGGGACCACGGTCCACATTCTTTTATATGTTGATGATATTGTCTTGGTTTCAGAGTCTGTAGAGGGTCTACAACATCACTTACACGGCCTAGATGATTTCTGCACACACAGAGGGCTATCAATGAACCTTGGTAAAACCAAGATTTTGATCTTTCATACATCAGTGCAGGTGATGAGACAAAGTTCTTTCAGAGCAACAAGCGAACCCATCGAGGTTAGTCAACTCATCTGTATTCCTGGGCGTGACATTCACAACAGCCTATGGGGCTTTCTGCATATCTCAGGAAGCTCGAGATCGCATCACACGAGTATATGCAACATTAGCTTTGATGGAGAGAGAATGCCATCGGGCCTACTTTCAATGCCACAAGCTTTGATGGAGAGACAGTGCCACTAGACCTACGTTGCCCTACACAAAGGGGTGGCTCTTCGACACTCTGGTTACCCAAGCACTCATGTATGGAGCGGCCATATGGGGACCAAGGTTATCAGCACTAGCATGGACAATGGTAGAGAGACCGCAAGTTCTCATGATTGCAAGACTCATCCGCAACAAACCCTCGGTGCCCCACGATATCATACGAGTAGAGCTTGCTTCACCACCAATGCTAGTAGAGGCACTCTTTGGCATTGGCGGGGGACACCTCCTCATGGTATGCAAAGACACAAGGGCTTGCGGCCATGGACTTGAAAAGAGAGACTACCACTTGGACGATATGACTCCCATGCCCCCATCTACTCGATCTCCCACCAGGAGAGGAATAAGATCATCTGTCAAGAGATA
Source organism: Ceratopteris richardii (assembly GCA_020310875.1). Classification (NCBI taxonomy): domain Eukaryota; kingdom Viridiplantae; phylum Streptophyta; class Polypodiopsida; order Polypodiales; family Pteridaceae; genus Ceratopteris; species Ceratopteris richardii. The sequence goes on from CM035407.1 coordinate 24,741,682, forward strand.
TGGCATAGACATACAAAAGACATGGATAAGCCCGAGAGATCCATTACCACCGAAAATGCTCTACTACTGTGAGCATTTCCTTTGGATCTCAAATCAAGGCTTCATTGAGACCCCACATTACATGTAGACATACCTACCATACCACCTCCGTGTCGTCATTGGGCAGCTTCGAGTTTCATGACATCATCTCGAGATCGAGAGAGGTCGTGCCAGAGGAGTCCCTCGAGAGGAGAGGTGGTACCCAGTATGCCATACAGAGATAGAGAGTGAGGAGTACTTGATTACGAGACGCCTAGCATACTCGGACCTACGAGCACAGTTCCATATTGAGGAGTCATTCCAGTTGTGCATGACCACTAAGACCAGCGGATGATGGGTAGCTTCATCACGACAACATATGAGAGATGTGAACATCTGAGACTAGCGGATGATGGGTAGCTTCATCACGACAACATATGAGAGATGTGAGCAGATGCCACAACGCACACATCAGACGTAGATGGGCACCCAACAGACTATTACTCGGTGCTTTTGGCGACTTGAGCCACATGAGACAGACCATCCTTCAAGAGGCATAGGGATGACACCCGTGCAGGCAGCGACAGAGAGAGGGTAGCACAGACCACGTACGGTTGGTTACCGATGACCACAACTTCATCAGGAGGACATTTCTAGCATCAAGATAGCCCACGACCACACGATGGAGTAGAGGTGCACCACCACCACTTGGGTTGCCCTCCTGCAGGAGGTACTGAGTCCACTACCTTCCCACATACTCCACCCTCTTCCACCCATTGTACCAGTTAGGGTATACACATTCACCCCCCACATAGGTCCCCATGTATTAGGTGGCCATTATCTGCTGAGTCAGAGCCACCCTCCCCCCACGCACCACTAATTTCTCTCCACTACTCCACCATTGCTAGGGACACCGTCATCTTGTTGTTTTCAGCCTACATAGTTCTTTTTTGTAGTGAGTATTTTTCTTTTCATTGCTAAACCACCACGCTAGGGTGGCTCATTGGAGTCAGAGCCACCCTCCCCCACACCCCACTACTTTATCTCCTTTACTCCACCATTGCTAGGTACACCATCATCTTGTTGTTTTCAGCCTACATAGTTCTTTTTTGTAGTGAGTATTTTTCTTTTCACTGCTACACAGAGATGACCACAGTTTGTACATGGTTTTGTCCCATGGGCCAAGTTTGGCCTTTTGGTAGACGTTAGTATGACTTTCTTTCTTTCTTTCTTTGTTTGTTTCTTTCTCTCGTAATAGTTCTCTAGAGCTTTCTAGTGTGACATGTTGCCATCATGTACACTAGTTCTCATACCTAAATGTTAGGATACCCCCGAGCTTGGGACCATGGCTACTTGCCATTGTCCCATACACACACAATGATGATCTCTATAGATCGATGTCTAACAATAAAAGGTATTATTTTTTAAATTCACTTTATCTTCCATTATTTGCAATCTGTTGTTTAACTATTCACTTTTGAATGCGATAAAGACTTAACTGGTTTGTTTTAAGTACAATTTTGTGTTGAACTGAGACTCTATTAGAGGCTACATATACATAGTGCACTAATATCATGAATAGTGATGTTCTAGCTGAGAGCTCCTTACCCAAGGTATGTGATGCAATATCAAATTTGATATTTACTGTTGGCACAAACAGAAGCTACGGACCCCTTCCCCCAACTTTTTTACTTTTTTTTTTTTTTTTTTTTGGGGGCTGGGGCCTTTCTTCTCTCTCCCATTTCTTTCTTCTTTGGTCTTAGAACTTTTGGTGCTTATCCTTTTCAGATCTTAAATGTTATGGATTTTGTCTTTGTTTCATTATTCATGTAAAATTGGCCTCTAGAATGAGCTGGTCTTTATTATGGATATGTATTCTTGTTTGGACTTTGGTAAAGTGTAATTAAGGTTAGCATTTCAATATGATTAGACTCTAGAGTAAGTCCAAAAGAAAAGATTGTTCAGATTTGGTCTTATTTCAAAATAATTAGACCAAGGATTCCAAAAGAAAAGATTGTTCAGGTTTGGAAAAGCTTTAGTGTTTGAGGCACTCAAAAAGGAAAATAACTCTCTTTTGTTTTTCGAATTTAAGATATTGTTTTTTCTTTTTGCATCATATTTGTTTCCTATTTTTTAATCTTTGTGGTTATATATTTTTGGTTTTTTTAAAAAAGGAACAAAACTTTTTGCTACATAATGGAGCAATTTCATTTTGTTGTTGTTGTTGAGTGTGTGTGTCCTTTTTCTTTTTAAGCTTTTATTCAAAATGTTACCGTGTTTTTGTTTTGTGCTCATATGTACATGTGTTTGTTTTTAATGATTGCCAGCAAGGTCACAATTATTTCAACTTATGAAGATATGTATTTCATTTGTGAGGTCAAACATTTTTGACCATATGAAAGTGTAAAAATGTTTTCATTTTGATTGTAGTATTGCTCTAACAGATAAATTCCTCACCATTGACTACAAATAGACTTCTTGTAGTAACACTGGACTGTATGACCTAAGCAGTTCATAAAAGCTGCTTTCATTTGTGAACCCAAAGATGTATAAACTTACATCTTCACATATATTTCAAGGGTATGCATTGCAGATGCTCTATTGCAGAAAGACTTGAAGAGAGCACTTTTACACATCGTCTGCTTTAGGTTGTGTATTTCTTAGCTTTCTGTAAAACTTCTACATCTCCTTACGCATTTCACAAATGTTTTCATTCAGATAGCATGAATTGATAAGAAGGAAAAGTGATTTATATGAATTATCAATATTTGTGGAGATCAAATAAAAACATTCGAAATGGTATTGTTCACAAACACTGTAACGGTAAGCTTAAAATTTTTGATACTTCCAGTGTGAGCTGCATGTTTTTCATCGTCCAATAACATGTTATAAATATTTTAGAGAGAGGAAGAATGTCTATAAAAACATTTTTCCTTTCACACATCGTGATTCTGTAACTGTTAATATTACTATGAAATCAAAGTCATCGTTTAAGAAACATCTAGCTTAATCATCTCTTTTTCTGATATCTGCTTTGAGTATTGGAGTATAACAACTTAAAAATGACATTGTTTGAATGACATGCAATTTTACCTTTTCAGGTTTCCAATGAAGGTGATGTGCTGTATGTCTTCCCAAAAGATTATAGGTCTATCCTTGCTACCAAATCTGTCAAATTAAAGTTTGAACCTATTTTGGGAAAACTCAAGGTACTATTTTCTGGATGAGCTTGCTTTTACCCTCTTATACCTAAGTTGCATTCATCAACCTATGTATATACATGTATGCATGCTTTTTTCCCTTTTATGTTTATGTTTCATTTATTAGCCTGCGTATATACTTGTATGTGCATGTGTACAAAAAAATAAATGCACATCTATGCATGTTTATCTATGTCTGTGCTCATGTATTTATGTATGTACACACGTAAGTACATACATATGAATATAGGTCCTTACATGCGTACATAGGTCATTATGTTCTTACAGAGATCCTTATGTATGTACATAGGTGCTCACGTACATGCACACATCCTATATATGTATGCATGTATTTATTTGTGTACTTATGCATGCATGCATGCATGCATGTATGTATGTATGTATGTATGTATGTATGTATGTATGTATGTATGTATGTATGTATGTATGTATGTATGTATGTATGTATGTATGTATGTATGTATGTATGTATGTATGTATGTATGTATGTATGTATGTATGTATGTATGTATGTATGTATGTATGTATGTATGTATGTATGTATGTATGTGTGAGTATGGAGCTGGAACTGAATCCTGTAGGACAGCAGGTGCTCTGACATGAGGGGCCTTGCTCTCTCGCCACCCAACCTCTACAAGCATACTATTACCTGCTGATAGGATTTTGCCATCTTCGCTTTGTTCGAAGTCATCGTGTTGTTTTTCCTGCACGTACTTTCTTTTTTGTAGGGTTTCCTCACTTTTCTCCATTTCAATTTCACTCAGGCGTTCTTCTGCATTCAGTGCTCTTCATTTTTGGGACCTCTACTGACATCTGTGTCCGTATTTGCCCCCTGCCTGCATCACCTTCTTCCCTGCCCCTTTGTTGTCTCTATTGCTTGGGATGTTATTTTCTCAGTCCCTTTTCTTATCGAGTTGTGTGTGCTCTTCCTTTCCTGTATAAATTTTCCATATACAGTGTACACTCAGCTGCACGTCCTTTCCATATCATGGCTATGTCAGCATCGTTATCTCAATCATCTTCAGCCTTGCATATCCAAGCAGACATGTCGGCTGCTCTACAAAACCTCAAGTCCAAAAATTCATGATGTCTCCTATATGGTCTTAGCTATGAAGGATATTCTCAAAGATAGCTTCAATTGAGATCCTACAGTAGTTGGAGAAATGAAAGTCCATTCAATTGGGAAAGATCGCTTCCAAGGTATTTGGATTTCATTCCAATGACTTTGTCCTCTATATTTCAGGTAAATTGCATTCTGTCGTTGAGGTTGCACAAACGATTGATTCATGTTTCCAAAATAGTAGAATGTATCTTGGTCATGGTCTTTACGAGATCATTTTGAAACCACAAGAAGATTGGGGTGTGCTATTTAATCAATATGATGTTCCTTTATTAAATGGCTTACTTATGTCCTCCTTTGGAAACCAACAAGATATATACTAGGGGAACGACTTAAAACTTGTCGTGTATGGGTTGACTTTTTTGATCTTTCTTATTTTTATGGGACAATGTGGAATATATTGGCCAAGTGCTAGGAAAAGTGCTATATGTACCACGTCTTCTCCAACAAATAGACATCGTAGGTGTTTTGTGGAATGTCAACATGCCCTTTTCACTCACAATTTCAGTTGAAAATATTGGTGACACTCCTGTGCACCTTAAGTGGGAAATTCAATGGGAGCATGGTCTCAGTGTGGAAAAGTTGGTCATTTCTTCGGATGCTGTTTCACCTTCATGGATGTTGTTGGAACATCAAGCTTACACTATGCTTGAGGTGGATTAGCTTTACATAAAAAAAGTCATCATTTGAATTGTGTCAAAGTTTCCCATTGAAAAGCTTTTTATTTGTGCTCATTTTTTTGGTTATTTTCATAAGGTTTTTTATGGATTATTTAACAATGTAAAATCCTAGAGCTTTATACTTGTAAAAGGAGAGCTCAAATTCCATGAATTTTAGGTGGTTGAGCTTGACAATCAATGAATCAATCAATCACCAAAAAGTAGATCAGATTAGATCTTCACTTTTCCCAGATTGTAGGAAAGCGAATTCATTCTCTTCAACAACCTGTCCCACCTTGATTCAGATTCAAAATCCACTTTGTAGAAATCGTGGAACACTTCAAGAGTCTATATAAAAACTTCAAATCACTTGTACATTACATTGAAGCAATATACATACACTTTAGGTCATCATTGTGTTGCTCTTTCATTTCTCGGCACCATCTTCTTCAACATCAGTGAACTTGCAGAGGATGCTACTCTCTCTATAGAGCTCCAAATTGGATGAGTGAGCATGAAAGATTACTAGTGTCTAGTTTTTGTGTACAATTTTTCAGAGCATTTGGTTGAGTAGATTTGGAGAAATCGGAATTTTACTCTCTCGGGGTCTATTTGTGCAAAGCCATGAAAAATTGGAGATACCTCTGTTGAGTGTTAAGTTCATTCCAGAAGCATATTTGCTTATTACTTGAACTCTTGTGCATTTTAGACACTAAACTCTTTGTATAACATTCCTCCAAAAGGAATATTTCCAATTGTAATCATCCTGTCTTCTCTGAGCATTTGAAGTTGATTGTTTCATCCAAAGATAGCAAGTTTTTGAGCTAGTCAATGTGCAAACCTATCAGTCTTGTACAAACTCTTTTTCCTTGATTCTCTAAAGTACATAGTGGATTTTATTGCACTAATCACATGCTTATAAGGTCTATTTGACTCTCCAAGAGCTTAAGGGCTCGTCCTGTGCCGGTTGCCTGGACCAAACTTCATCACTTGGGCACTCACTTTTCTACCTCCTGCAAGCTTCTCCAAGTTCTCTCAATGGTACAAAGCAAGATCAAGATGGGTGATGACTATCCTCAATGATTGAGAAGCTTGATAGATACAATATGTTCCTTGGCAAATCAAAATGGAGGCCTATTTGCAAGATAGAAATCTTTATGGAATTGTAGAAGATGTTGAAACTATGCCTACTGCAAGATCCGAAGGAGAACCTACACAAGAGGAGAAAGAAACTCATACTTGGGGTGTGCAAGGGATGCTCAAGAAAGATCATACATACTAAACTCTATCTCTTTTTTCTTATTGCCATATATTAGAAGATGCAAGAAATCTCAAGAGACTTGGGATGCACTTGAGACCTTTTTCTCAGTTAGTACCAAGGCTAGAAAAAACCATCTTTGGCATTAGCTCAACCAAATGAAGAAGACACCTAAACAAACTATCACAGAGTTTGTTACCAAGATAAAGGAGGTTGCATATCAGTTAGTATCCATTGGAGAGTTGATTGAAGAAGAGGCCATCATGAGGTATTCCAAATGTTCAACCTTGTGCTATCTGTGAGAAGACCAAGCACACCACTTAAAATTGCTCGTTCAATGAAAGGACTCAGAAAGGAGGTGAAAGAGGTGGATTTGGCAATACTAGAGGCATAGGTGGACTTAACTTCAATAACAATAGAAGTCACAATAGAAGGGACTTCAATAATTATTCAGAAGATCAGCCACATGGAGACTCATTGCTTCTAATGAATTTGAGCCACAAAGAAGGTAAAGAAGATTTGTTCTACATAGATTCAATATGTTCAAACCATGTTGAAGGCAACATTGCTCTTCCATTTGACTTGAAAAGTCCGAAGCATAGACATGAAGTGCAATTTACAAAGAGGGGATGACAACATAATGTGGAGAAGATTGGTAATGTCAAAACTTTCAATGGTAGAACAAACACTCTGAGTAAGGTTCTCGACGTATCCACTATCACCAAAAATTTAATAAGTGTAGGCCAAATAGTGAAAAAAAGGCTTGCAAGTTAGGTTCATCCCAACATCGAGCTTTTGTGGAAGATCCATATCAACGCTTCAAGAAGATAGCCAGAGGGGAGAAGCATGGTGGGCTCTTTACTTTCGAAGTAGGAGAAACCAAGAACATAGCTCTATTCAACTTTGGGCTCAAACCCTAAGTGAGCTTGTGGCATAAGAGACTTGCTCATGTGAATGAAAGAACCTTGAAGGATATATGCAAGGATCAATGTGTTCTAGGGTTGCTAAACATATCAAAGCAACACATTATCAATATATGTGATGCTTATTAGGTTGGGAAGGCACAAAGACAACCATTTAACCACAAAAGCTACATCCACAACAACCTTCATGACTTAGTACACATTGATGTGTGGTGATCCAGTCAAGAACCTTCACTGGAAGGCTAAAGGTATTATGTTTCATTTGTTGACGATCATAGTAGATGGACCACTCTGTACTTTATCAAGAATAAGAATGAAGTGTTTGAATGCTTCAAGAAGTACCTCGCACATGTGGAGAATCATATAGATAGATCATTGAAGAAACTCAGATCTAATGGAGAGGGAGAATCTTCTCCAAAGAGTTTGATGAATTCTTGTAGGATAAAGGCATCAAAAGGGAAGTGACTACGAAGTATTCTCCTCAATTGAATGGAATTATAGAGAGAAGAAATAAGACATTGGATGAGTAGGCCGGGTCCAGGTGGTTGGGGAATGGGAGGCTTCCTAGGTATCTATCTCATATAGTCTCTCAACATACTCATGCGAAATCTGTTGATCTCCAATAGGTGTGGTCGATCGTGGCTCTCGTAGAGTGCGCCATGCAATAATGCAATCCCTGCTCATAAGTAAGCGGTATAACTCAAGCTCTTGTGCCTCCTTGAAGGCCCGTCTCTTTCGGTGTATGAGGGTCTTGATATGTCTTCTAGCTTCCATCTCTGTGATCTCCCTAAATGATCTCTGAGTTCGTAGTCGACGATAGAGACTCCTGCACTCATCATCATACGAGGGATTCTGTGGCATGGTCCGAGCGGGAGGTGTGTAACGAGAATGGGTGGTGTGCGGGAATGAGCCGATGGAAGTTGTTTGAAGGATGGATGCTACATGTGAAGTAAGTATAGGTAGTGGGGTGTCAGGATGGAGCAAAAGAAGACTTTCCTCAACTCTAGCTGAGTATATGTGAGCAAGCTCGCGTGTGAAGTGGATGGTAGTGTGTGGGGAGGTATCACGTGTGTGTGTGTGGATGTCCCCCTTGAGGGAGTGTGCGAGATATGTGTGATATGCTCCAATGAGTATAGGTGGGATGGTAAAGGAACAGAGTATGTGGGTGGCCTCCTTGGGTCCCATGATATAATCTACGGTATTTCTTGCTCCATATGTAACTGAGTGCGGTATGCATGTCAATCCCCCCGATGTAGGCCACTATCTCATCCCGTTATAAATAACGAGGCATGTCTAGACCCGAGTGTGAGTAGGTGGGTACTGTAGAGTGTGTGTAGATTCAGCTGAAACTCGTGCTGTAGATCCCTCCTATACAGTGGGTGATATGACTGGATCCCTTGGGTCAAAAGCCTCGCACTGCACTCATCTCTGCGCGACCTTGCATTGAAGTCTTCCATGAGGAAAACTCCTCCTAGAGTAGTGTACTCGGTGATCTCCTCTGATAGACAAGTATAAGCTGAGCCCTCCTCTTGATCCTTGACAGGGAATCGGGAGCCAGAAGGTGCAAAATAACATAATGCAATGTAGATAGTCCTCTCCTATGAGAGCTGAAATTGGATCCAAAGGTATCTGGTATGTGAGTCCCATGCAAGGATCTGTATCATGCTCTAAAGTCCGTCTTCGAAGAGTATCGCTACTCCCCCTAACTTGTCGTAGTGTGGTGGCGTGTACAATCTGTGTGTAGACTCCCACTAGAAGCCATGCACCCGAGGTAGGCTCCTATCGGGGCTCTCATGTGTCAACAAAATAATATCTCTATCTTTTCTCACCTCCTCAAGCCTCTTTGGATGTGTCCATAAATCGCCATTGTAGTTCCATAGTGCAAGATGTATCTCCTCAACTGTCTCAGAGGCCATGAATCCCTCTAGATGGCTTTGCCATCAACGATGACCCGACCATCTCTGTATGAAGCCTTTTTCCCTTCTCTACGAGCCTCATGTACTCTTGGCATGCATGCACGACGATGTGCTACCTGCTCGGGGTGTGAGATCATCATCTAGGTAAATAGGGGGACCTTCAAGCCCCCTCAAAACTGTTGTCTTGCGAATGAAGGTGGATCTTACCGCTTCGGAGGGGAATTGCAAAATGGGAGCTCTCTTCTTTGAATGATCTCTTCCCGCTCTCCAACATTTGATGAATGGGAGGGCCTCCTCTTCCTTGTAACCAAGCTTCTTACATAGTGTGTTCCCATCCATCTCGGGGGTGGAGCCTTCGTTTTCGACTATACCCGTGACTCGCACGCTCATGCGTCGAGCTGTCGCATCCTCTCCTCCTCAATGGTGGTGTCTACAATGAGAGGTTCTTCTTTTTGTGCTTTTTCTTTTGCCTCTTTTTTGATGTTTTTCTTCACTACTTCAACCCTTCCTTCTTTGGTTGCCTCGAGTTTGGTGTCAATGCTCAGGGTCAAGGCATTCCCTTGTCTCTGCTTTAAGTTCACCTTCTTCCGGGCTGAGGGAGGCTATCGATGCTTTGAGGGAGAGAGTTATGCAAAAATTTGGAGAAGAAGATAGAGAAGCTGAAGTTGTAGAAGTTCCCTTCCAAGTCATGTGGAGTTTTGTCAACGGTAGTCAGCAAGAGAATGTGGAAGAATCGAGACAGCATAGATGTCTAATAAAAGAAGCTAGGATCTCCTGCAAGCAGCAGCTATGGAACTTGCATAATTTTAGGGAAATATTATCATTGACAAATAATCTATACAATTTCTTAGAGTGAAAAATCCTTTCCTCTATAAGTATCAAGCATCTGAACCAAGAGAAGTGACTGACAGATGTGTGCATAGCAAGGACTAGAAAGATAATTCTTAATACAAGGAGTTTCTGGCTTGTACAGGTCTACCATCCCATCAAAGGAAGGCTGAGTGAGAAAATTGAAGTAGTGGTTGAATGAACCTAAAGAGAAGCATGAAAGGAGATTTTGGAGCATAAATCCAATTCCCGTGCACCTTTAAAATATACCAAACCATTGCGAATGAAGCTGACCATAATTAGGGCCCAACGCCCAAGGCTATTGTGAGTATATAAGTTTCAATAGAAAAATACATCTGCGAGTGCGGATGTTCATAAGGAGATTAAGAATAACATGCATGCATGCATACGTGCATGCATACATACATCTATCACTATGTACATGTACATGTAACATACATACCTACCTACCTAGTTGCATAAATACATATATACACACAAACATACCTGTATGTGAGCATGTATGTACATATATATGTAGCTATACATGCATGCATGTATGTATAGACATGCATTTGTACGTATATAAATATACATGCATTTACGTAAAGATATACGTACATACGGATGTATGTATACATTACATATTTACTTTTGTTCATCATCATTTTTGATTATGGATCTTATTTAAGTTATGGTTCTTATGTTATTATTTGGTAAGGGAATTGTGGACGAGTGTGGAGAGCAGAAACGGATTATTTTGGGGCTAGAGGGAGAAGTTGATACAGGTAGGCTAGGGAATTTAGAGGGGAAGGATGAGTGAAGCTAGTCAAAGAGGGGTGTAGAGGGAAGGAGATTGAGAGTTATTGAAGAGGGAGTGAGACTTCGGGAGAAAAAAATATTTTTCCTGAGAGGGGGAATGGGCGTAAAAAGGAGGGGTTCATTCATCTTGAAGTAGATCCCTGAGCAAGAATTAATTCCTCGCTTATGCTTTTTGGATTCTGTTACAATAGACCTGTGTTTGTTGATGCTATTTCTTGTGGTTTCGTTTGAGCAACTAATTGTGGGGAGTTGGCTGAATATGTCAGGCAGCCGCAGACTATTTGATTCGAGTCTCCTTTGGAACAGCTCTTTTGGTTTCCATAATGTTGGTCTATAGCACATTAATGGTCCTCATAACATCTTCAAGAAGGTGATATGTTTGGGAAAAACTGTTTATCCAGTTATATAGTTTCCTGATTTTATTGTTGTCCGGTTAACGCCTGTAAAATTAGCAGATAGGCTAATATTGTGAATGTTCTGGATGCTATCATAACTCAAATCTATCATTGAACAGTGAAAATGACAATCGTCAGGGCAGTAACAGGTCATACGGTTCAGGCTTCTCAATCTACATCAGTCCAGCCGATCTATTTTGGTATTCTCCCTTTCTTATCATCTGTATGCATTAATAGGCAGTGGGATATGTGTTGCATGATCTCTTGTCTGTAATGTGGGAAATGACAGTAAAGCGTATTATGTTGTAGCTATATTGAAAATGTATTTTAACAATACATCTGACTGAAAGTTGGATCGAATTCTTCGCTTATTTTGAAAGTCATACATTTGTTAGTAAATGGGTATTGTTGCTTTTATTTTTATTTTACTTTTTAATAATGAAAGTAGCTTGTGCGAATTCATATGATCATTTTCGTCCTTCATGGCCCATCACAAGTCTTACTACCAGCCTGTAGAGCTGCTCATAGTGAGCTTGAATGGTCACTCCCTGCTCTACCATGGGACACTCATACTGATTGTGAATATTCGGTGAAAAAGAACTCGCCATCACATGTGGTTGCTTTAAATTTTAAACTCTTAGCAGAAGATTCATTGACAGAAAATGCTTTGATCCATATATATATATATATATATATATATATATATAGAGAGAGAGAGAGAGAGAGAGAGAGAGAGAGAGAGAGAGAGAGAGAGAGAGAGAGAGAGAGAGAGAGAGAGAGAGAGAGAGAGAGAGAGAGAGAGAGAGAGAGAGAGAGAGAGAGAATCTATATATATATATATATATATATATATATATATATATATATATATATATATATATATATATATATATATATATATAGAGAGAGAGAGAGAGAGAGAGAGAGAGAGAGAGAGAGAGAGAGAGAGAGAGAGAGAGAGAGAGAGAGAGAGAGAGAGAGAGAGAGAGAGAGAGAGAGAGAGAGAGAGAGAGAGAGAGAGAGAGAGAGAGAGAGAGAGAGAGAGAGAGAGAGAGAGAGACTTTTTAACGTCTATTATAGGCCAAAATCGGCCTATGAGACAAAACATATACATTAGTACGATCCAATCCACTATGATTCCAAAAGGGGAATAAAGTGCGAGTACAAAACAGAGTATAAAAGGAGTGGATAATAGCTGGCGGCGTCGAAGGTGTGGGGTGCTATGGGTATGCACTCTATATGCTCAATAGGTGAGATACAAATATGATATGCATATGCATAGGGAGGGGAGGCTGGGTGGTGTCATATCCCTCTAAATGCTTGGAGTGGGTGTAGGATGTTATATATAATGCATCGGTGGGTAAGGCCAAAGTCGGCCTATGAGACAAAACATAAGATACATGATACAAATGTCATCCGGCTGTCACAAAACTGAAGTAAGATCATAAAAAGCTAAAACAATCTAGTCTCCAACATGTGTGGTAAAATACTAAGGCTGATGGAGCCCTATCCCTGGGGGTATATGCATGTCTATATGCTGAGGGCAATACAATCATGAAGATGCATCTGTCTACTAGCTCCATCCAGTGGTAACGGAGGGGTGGAGGATGTGATACATAGGTGGAGCCGGTGCTAGAGCTTTCTGTATGAAAGCTATAGGATCTGCTCTCATCATGCGCAGTCGCCTCGAGATGTCGGGTTCGAATCTCCTCTATCTGGCGATGGTATAGCCTAACTCCTCTGAGCGCTGTGACTCGTGGTCGTCGTCTAGCTCGACTCACCTCAGCTTGCTGTAGTGTCACTCCTCGCTGGGAATCAAGTGGGGAGGGGACTCTAGGCCTCTGGAAAAAATCAGTGAGCTGTAGCTGTCTCCTCTCCACATGTGTAGTTGTGTGTCTCAGTGGTAAGAGTGCATCTCTATGCCTCTGAATCTCTATCAAGAAACGTCCTAACTGTCTCTGATCTCGGGAGTCCATAATATCTGGTAGGGTGGGCTGCCCTTTGAACAAAGTCTCATATCTGTCTCTAATATGAGTGTATGCTGTACATCGACATACGAAATGCTCCTCACTCTCCACCTCCTCTCTACATAGTTTGCAGATCTGCTCTGCTCTCGGGACCCCACTGTGTCTCCCACTCTCAATCTATAGTCTGTGTGATGCGACCCTGAGTTGGCCAATTGCTACTCGTGAACTCTGTGGCATACAGATGTCCATATAGCATGGTCTTTGTATGAACCAATTTGACATAATGGTGAGAAATTGATCCCTATAGTCTGACATCCTCCCCTCTAAACTGGGTGAGCTCCATACTCTCCGGATGTAGAGCCTCCATAAGTCTTGTCTGACCACCAGATTCCTCTCGCTACGAGAGAGCTGATAGTAAGGTGAGTCTGAGTCGTACTGAAAAGGTGGCAAACTCTCCATATCGAGCCCATGTGTCGCGAACCAAGCTTTGGCCTTTGAGTACCATGCTCTATCATGTCCACTATGAGATAACCGTATAGCTGCCTCAAAAGCTCTACGAGTGAGTCTGTCGCGTGGTAACTCCCTCACCCTTTGTATGAAACTCACCATCGGGAATAGTGCCTTGAGGACCATGGGTGGTGCCGAGAGCTTTGCTCGGATGATGTCATGTGGTATGGTCTACTTGCCACGGAACAAGCGTGAGTATCATACTGGGAGAAGTGGAGAATGACATGCCTGGGAGTCACCCCCTAGCCTATTTATAGCCCTTGCCTAGTCACCATCTAGAGTTCTCTCTAAGGCCCCTCTACTCATCTGGCCATCATGAGTAGGCACCTTGTATGAACTCTCTGGCTTTTGGCCTTGGCTATCCCCCGAGCAAGGAACTTCTCGTTCCTCCAAGCATGTATATCTCTGGAATATAGCACTCTCTCTCTCCCTTCTAAAGATCATTGTCCTCAATGATATAGAAGGAGCTATAAACCTGGGAATCAAAATTTGTGATTCCAAATAATAAAAGTAGAGTGTGGTAGGTGTCTGACATACTAGATGCTCAAAAAGTAGACAACTAGTCTCTGTGCTTTATATCTAGCATTTCCACCAACAAATAGTAGTCCTTGCTTTGGGCATATACTATAGGAATCCCTTTGAGGCCTAATGAGTCCATATGTGTGCAGCATAAGTACTCGGAATATCCTGAGATTCCCTATGCCTAGACCTTGACCACTAACTTGTGACTGCTTGTCACCTGTAGAGACCTCGGCAGCTTGCCCTTGTCTCCCTGAAATAGCCCTTGTCTCCCTGAAATACCCACTGACAGCTTTTCATATGGTATAATCATGAAAAATTACTTACTCCACTAGAGTAATGAAAAAAAATAGTATGCTCATTCAAAACAATGTGACTATGTCCCAACTCTCTGTTGAAAAAAATACTAAAGATAAATGGAAATCTTTTCCAAATAGTGTTTTATCTCTAAGCTAAAGTAAATCTGCTTGATTTACTATCCCTACGCTCGAGTAAATCTACTTGATTTACCTACTGTAATGAAAATGAAACTTAAGAAAGTCTCAGCATGATCCAAACAATGAATCCAAGATGACAATCTATCAATGATCCAGACTATGGACCAAGATATCAATATGTCAATCTAACAACTATGGACCAAGATATCAATATGTCAATGATCCAAACTTTGGACCAAGACCTCAATCTGTCACATCCAAACTATGGACTAAGATCTCAATCAGTCATATCCAAGCCATGGATCATATCTCGATCTATTATATATAATAATCCAAACTATGGATCAAAATAATTCCCATACAAATTAAATCCCAATCCACTCTGTGGAATCAAATCCATCATGCCAAGTGAAGACATGCTAAGAAAGCATAGCAACTAGTGGAACTACCACCACCTTCTCAATCATAACATGCAAGATGTTCCAAGTGGATGAAACTTGCTTTATCTCTGACCACCATCTGATCATCACTATAATGAAATCATTCCTAACTAGGAATGAAGTCTCTCAAGCAAACTACTGTAATAATCTGGCACTCCCAGATATAATAAGGACCATAATGTGAGTCTACTAAATATACTGAAAAATGTTAAGTAGATGTGTGCACACTCATAGCCCACTAGGCTAAGCATCTAGCTCACCTCATACACACTATGTATGAACCATGGCCTATTCTCAGGCATATCAAATAAAGTAGTACGTACTCTTTAAATTTCTTCTCAATGCAATTGCCTATTCATAGTTCTTATGTGCAAACCTTGCCTTTCCGCTTCTAGACTACTTGCTTGCGGACTTGCCTTGTTTGCGATCACATACAGAGTGATTGCCTCAACTGCCCCTCTGTTGTCTAATAGTATGAAGATCATATGAATAAACTCCAAATCATATAAAAATATAATCTCATAGACTTCTCTCCCATACCATCTTTCCTACATCTAGGTAGAATACAAAGTTTGATGTCCCATACCACCAAACTTTATACTCCACATAGATGCGTGTATGAGATTAACGTCGAACACTTCTCTAAAAAAAAAATACAAGAATAGATCGGTGAGTACTCACAACCATGAATAATAATAAATGAAATCATGAAGTGTTCCTGAAGTGTTTCCTTCCCTCGATGGAAAGAACGGAGTCATTCCTATGACTCTATCACTCATAACGATCTGTAACATAAACTCCTCTTGAGTTGAGAACTGAGAAACTATTTAATAAATCAACTCAATAGTCAACTAGAGTTGTGAAGGATGCCGCTTGCATCAAATATCAATTCATGTGACTTGTATGAAATATTAACCCACAATAGATTGGAATTTATACAACTTGTATGAATCCAATTATATGATATGAGAACAACTAGCAAAGTTCTCCTATTCCATGCTCTCATGGCACTATATATATTCTTGAAAATTTCGGCAGAGTCTCCTTTGTCCTACTGAGAATGGTCACCATAAACCAATGCTCAATAAACAAGTATCTAGGGCATAGCTACCCCATGGTGATCACACCATCTCAAAAAATATCATTAAAAACCTGTGGAAAATCTTTTCCTTTCAGCAATGTCTCCGACATAAACAATTTCCAACAGCAGCAGATTAAATCTTACTTTTAACTACCTTTGAATCATGGAAAATGTATGACATTTTCCAGCCTTATGTAGCTTTTCTCAAGCTTTCATTAGGCACAAAAATCACTTGATTTTGATATTTGCTCAGAGTTTTATAACCATTTTACTGGAAGGATCGAACACTTGACGATCAACTCTTAAAATGTACAAGGTCATCTTCTTGAAGCCTTTACACTAATCAAACAAATTCCAAATTTCATTTTCTTTATGCCCAAATCTAGAAAAACTTATCTAGTTTGGTCTCACAAAATGTCAATTCAAAATGAAATCAAATACCTGTACTTAGGTGAGCCTAGAAACAATGCTGCTGTACTTTTAAAATATCTTCTAACTATGAAGATAAATTCCAAAATCCTTAAATTTTGGGTATATCATAGGGTCTATACTGGAGTAGCTTCTCCAACAAAAACTTTTGAAATTGGAGTTTCCAATATGAAAATATCATGTGCTTATCAGACATATGTACCACTCTTTGGAAAATCCTCGCCAGATATGTCAATTCAAAATGAAATCAAATACCTGCACTTAGGTGAGCCTAGAAACAATGCTGCTGTACTTTTAAAATATCTTCTAACTATGAAGATAAATTCCAAAATCCTTAAATTTTGGCTATATCATAGGGTCTATACTAGAGTAGCTTCTCCAACAAAAACTTTTGAAATTGGAGTTTCCAATATGAAAATATCATGTGCTCATCAGACATATGTACCATTCTTTGGAAAATCCTCGCCAGATATTTGTCTGAGAAGAATATATAATTTGACCTATCAAATGATGTCCAATTTCTTCCAAATTTTACTAGCATATAGCTACTACTATCTACTTTTAGTGATATAAGTTTCATAGTATTTGGACATTTGGATCTTTCACAATGGCCAAAATACTAAGCCTCTATACGTGCAAAATTTTAAAAATTTGCAAAGGCTAACCTTTACTCTTTTCTTTATATCTCCTAAATGGGGAAACATTTCATCTTGAAATTTTATATACACCATCTGGAAGTATATGTAGCTAATGCTGGAAACAAAAATCATTCAATTCGAGTAAATGAGCTAAGAGAACCAATCACCTCTAGGTGACATGGTCTCTGATCATTTCATAAATTACAGAGATTGTACTTTGATGTGCAGAGATTATTTGACTTGTCAAATGATCTCTAAAAATAATGAAAATTGGTATGCACAAAGTTCATTTATCATGCTTTCATCTCCAATAACAATCATTTCATTTGGATCTACCAATTAAGAGAAATGCCCTTTGTAACAGGCCTATGTCACTTGTTTGGGATTGCTTCCCTCTAGAGCTCACTTGGTGAAAAGGGTAAACACGACAGACTTAAAATCTGTTCCGTTACAAGGGTTACCTCTACTAGCAGCACTTTTAGTGCAGAAGTCATTTGACCTATCTAAAAGTCTCCAAATTACTTGAAAATTGGTTAGCTTAACTAAAAGCCTAGGAGCTTCTTGCCCTCCAAATTTCAATAAATTTGGGCATTCTTTCAAAGAGTAGCATCCAAATCTGTTACCTCACTAACTATTCGCTCAATCATTTTTTTAAACTTAAAAATGACGAAACATGTTAATCCTTATGATTAAACATACTCATTCATTTTCTTGGATGGATTATGACATGGAGCAAGGTAGGATCAAAACTCGAACCGTACACTTTTCCGTACGTATTGTACGTACCGTACGTACGGAACGTACCTAACCGTACCGTAACGTACGTGCTCAATGTATTTTTAAATTTATGCAACATTTTCATATTTTTTCCCTCGATTTGAGCATGACTCGACTCTTTTTTGTCATAATTCATTGTTTAGTGTTGATATTAGTGTTTAGATAACTTGATTCTTGAACATACAACATATAACATGTGTATATTTTTGTCATTTAAGAATTGTAAAATTATGAAACAACGTACCGAACGTACCGAAGCTCAAGATTCGGTTCGGATCTCGAACCGTATGCGAACCGCATGTACCGAACCTAACGTACCGTTCCACCTTGACATGGAGACATATCCATGCCTATAATGATCATCTAGATCAATGCAAACCAAATAATCATCCAAATCGTTTCGTGGAAAAGTCAACTCTTCACATAGTATCAACCTTTGAGTGAAAGTGAATATCTATGGACGTCATTCTATTCATTGTGCTTCTTGCACATTTATTAACCTCATCACAACTAATCATATACAAGCACTTCATACTTGTATTGATGATCATATCCATAGCACTCTTGTGCGGACTCGAAATAAGCGTCTATATCAAGTACATAGACTTGCATGAGAAACAATTCATATGTTCATGCGTTACTACGAAAACAAATCTTAGTTTACTTGATGCATATACCTTGTCATTTACTTTTTAAAGGCAAAATTTGCCCATATATGGTACTTGTATCATATATCTTATGCTCACCCCAACTCATCATGGTGATATATAAAAGTGATCTTCTAGAGTCAGAGCATGCATCATGCACTTCAACTTTCTAGCAATCATATCGTCTATGTATGCATGCATTCGCTCATGCATATTCTTCTCTATTTTAATCCATCTATATGCTTTTAGCTATGCAAACGTAAGACTTCCTCTCTCACGAAACACAACATCACTCTAGTTCTCACATGGCATATAGCTCCATGTGGCTACAAAATTTCCGGCAGCATTTCGCCAAGAAAATGAAGCCTGAAAAAAAAAAGATAATAGCCTTTACAATGATAGGCATCAACCTAGTGGTTGGAAAACCACTTTATTTGCTTCATAAACCTGCAAATAAGAAACTTTTCCACAATGTGTTGTTGGGCACTACATGTCCTCATTACAATGTCTTTTTCTGCCTTCAATACCTGCCAAAGATTCTAAAACACATAACCAAGATCTGTGCATGCTTTTATGAATCAACATAAGCTAGTGTAACTTCGTGTGCATAGATAACTTCATGTAAAAACTAGCTTTCATGCACATTCCAATGTTGATTTCATAGAACTGGAAGAGAATACAATGCAAAATTGTAAACTTTGATGCGAAGAGTATTCAAACAAATATATTCGAGAGCAAAAATATGATGAAAATGTATGAAAATTACTTCATTCTTATCTAAAATGGTTCAAAATATCATTAGAAATTCCTAATTATCATAATTGAACACTCAATTCACTCAAAAAAGGTTTCTCGCCAGTCAACAGCCATCTAAAAGCTTGTGCAGAGATGGCTTATAATGCTCAAAATATTGATTATGACCAGTCAAAAGAAAGATCGTGAAGTGTAGATTCTATACTAAGTTGAATTTCTTGATTTGGATTTTCCATTAGGAAGTTATGGCCAAAACAATGAAGCTATGTGAGTGGGCCAAGGTGGTTAGGTTCGTAAGATTCGTAAGGTTCGGTACGGGTAAGGTACGTGAACCGAATCTTACCTCCAGGGTAAGGTTCGTAAGGTACGTTAGGGTATATATATATATATATATATATATATATATATATATATATATATATATATATATATATATATATATATATATATATATATATATAGATGGAGAGAGAGAGAGAGAGAGAGAGAGAGAGAGAGAGAGAGAGAGAGAGAGAGAGAGAGAGAGAGAGAGAGAGAGAGAGAGAGAGAGAGAGAGAGAGAGAGAGAGAGAGAGAGAGAGAGAGAGAGAGAGAGAGAGAGAGAGAGAGGGAGAGAGAGAGAAAGTCATATTAACGTCTTCTGGAGGCCAAACTTGGCCTATGAGACAAAACCATGTACAAGTGTAGTAACTCTGTGTAGAGGATGAAATGAAATAAAAGGTATATCGAGACACAAAGATATATATAAAGTTGGAAAAGGATGGGGAGATGTGGCTCTGACTCCGCAGATAGTGGCCACCTAATACATGGGGGACATGTGAGTAAATCACCCTAGCTACCGGTGAATGGGTGGAGGTGGGTGTAGTATGTGGTACATCGGGGGTGGTCTGAGTGCCTCCTGAAGCAAGACAACCCATGGGGTGGTGGTGCGCCTATGCTCCATCATGTGGTCGTAGGCTATCCTGATGCATGAGATATCCTCTTGATATAGTCGTGGTCGATGATATCTTCCCATGCGTGGTCGGCGCCGCACTCTCTGTGCTGTTGCCCGGTGGAGCGTGAGCCCTATAGATGGACCTCTCTGATGTAGCTCACCTCGCTGAAAAAAACTGGGTAATGGTCTGCTGCGTACTCACCCGTGGCTGATGTGTCGGCTGGAGTGACCGATCTCGCCTCTCGTATGCTGCTGTGAGGAAGCGTCCCAAGCCTCGCTGGTCTCCCATAGTCATGCATAACTGGAGTGACTCTATCTGGAAATGTGCTCCTAGGTCTACATATGCTGGGCATCTGATAACAAAATGCTCCTCACTCTCTACCTCTGTCTCGCATACTGGGCAACACCTCTCCTCACGAGGGACTCCCCTGGATCGAGCCCTCTCAATCTCGAGCTGATGTGATGAAACCCGGAGCTGTCCAATGACGACTCGAAGCTGGTGAGGTAGATATGTCTTCATGTATCTCGGAATCTCGATGAAGCCCTCATCCGATATATGTAGAAAATGCTCACGGTAATAGAGCATTTTCGGTGGCAATATACCCCTAGGGCTCACCCATGTCCTCTGTATGTATGTATGCCATATCTCCTGACGAATGATCCTATTCCTCTCCTGATGAGAGAGCGAGTAGGTGGGTGCCTGTGAGTCGTACTGTAGTGGTGGTAGCCTGTCTATGTCAAAGCCGTGGTGGGCCAGCCAGTCTCGTGTCTGTGCATACCATGAGGAGGTGTCGCCTGCTAATGCCATGTCCCGTGATGCCTTGAAAGCCTGATAAGCAATGCGCTCTGTATCCATGCTGCGGAGTCTGTGTAATAGGCATACTGTCTGGAATAGTGCCTCAACTAGCATCGGTGGTGCAGCGAGCTCTGCTCTAATGATATCATGTGGTACTGAAGGCTTGCTCCGGATAAGTCTGGAAATCATGAGGATCTGTGGCCTCTCTAATGCTGTCCATACTGATGTGGCTAATCCTGGTCCCCATATGGCTGCCCCATACATGAGCGCTGGTGTAACCAAAGTGTCGAAGAGCCACCCTTTTGTGCGGGGCTCTTGAAAATATGCCTTGTGGCACTGTCTCTCCATCAAGGCAAGTGGTGCATACCCACGTGTGATGCGGTCACGTGCTGCCCGAGACATAGAGAAGACCCCTGATGCTGCTGTAAATGTCACTCCCTAGTAAACATATGATCCGACCACCTCAAAGGGTCCACCCGCTGCCGTGAACAAACTATGTCTGCGTACCTGTGCTGATGTATGAAAGATAGACCTTGGTTTTACCAAGGTTCACAGATAACCCTCTCTGTGTGCAAAAGTCATCTAGGCCATGTAGATGATGCTGTAGACCTTCTGCAGACTCTGAAACCAGTGCAATATCATCAGCATATAAAAGAATATGGAGAGTGGACCCGCGTACCTCAATGCCATCACCCCCTGCTGCTGTATGTAGTCTACTATCTCATCAATGTAGAGACCAAAGAGGCTGGGTGAAAGAGGGCATCCTTGCTTCACCCCGATAGTGCTAGCAAGTGGATGAGATAAGCCCCCCGGACATCTGACTCTGCCAGATACTCTCTCGTATAAGGCATAGATCCCCCATATCATCTCCTCCGGGGCTCCGATATCAAGTAGTCGTCTGAAGAGTCGTCCCCTTGGAACGGTGTCAAATGCTTTGCGGAAGTCCACAAAGCAACAGTATAATCTCCTCTTCCTCACCCTTGCCTGGTCGATCAAGCATCTTAGAGTGAAGATGTGGTCAATGGTAGAGTAATCTCGTCTGAAGCCTGCCTGTCTTGGAGCCCTGATACCCTTCCTCTCAGCGAGAGTACTCAACTCTGTCTCCAGTATTGCCCCATATAACTTGGCCAATATAGGGCCAATCATGATCGTCCGGTATGTAGCTGGATCCAAAGTATCTCGTGACTTATGAATGGGCACTATGGTGTGCTTAGTCCATGAGTCAGGGAACCCTTCAACCAGTGCACGGTTAAAGAGGTGGGCAATGAGCGGTGCAAGGGTCGTGCACCAAGTGGGCGTTGTCCAATAGTAAGTGAGGTGATGAGTGAAGCTCCAGAGGTCGTACCCAAAATGTAGTCGACTGTGCTCTCACCTCCCCCGCGAGGCAAGCAAGTAAGTCCGCCCGAACCTGGCCAACGATGCATCCCGTTATAGATAACGAGATGATGTCGGCTACCTAGCTCAAGCAGATGTCTGCCATACCCTGTGGTGTCCTGACCCATATCTGCCGATACTCTAGTGGTACTCATCTCCTCTGGGTCTCTGGTCCTCATGAGATGTGGGTGATCCATATCGTATGCATCGCACTGATGTGACTGAGTGCGTCCATTGAAGTCCCGCATAAGGAAGACTTCACCTAGTGTGCTATAATGTAGTATGTCATCCGAAAGTGCTGTGTATGGTGAGTCTCTGTCTCGGGTCGGTCCCCCAAGATCCTGTCCTGCGTATCGAGATCCGCCTAGAGGGAAGTAGGATATAGCAATGTAAATCCAACTCCCTTGTGCTATCTCCATGCGAACCCACATGAATCGTGCCTCCTCATCTCTTCCTATAATATGGATCCGGCTCTGTATCTCCTGTCTAAATACGATGGCCACCCCTCTCGACCCTCGCGCTCTACTCTGTCTCGTGGTGGTCCTAAATGTAGATTCCCAATGAAACCCTGCAATGCGAGGTAGACCTCTCTCTGGGCTCTTGTGGGTCTCTGTGATGCAAGCAAAGTCATGAGTG
This sequence comes from Ceratopteris richardii, assembly GCA_020310875.1. Classification (NCBI taxonomy): domain Eukaryota; kingdom Viridiplantae; phylum Streptophyta; class Polypodiopsida; order Polypodiales; family Pteridaceae; genus Ceratopteris; species Ceratopteris richardii. Next base: position 24,764,776 of record CM035407.1, read on the forward strand.
TCTAAGATCTCTTCCAATCGGTCTGGCCGTGTCCAAAGTGCTCCATTGCAGTTCGAGACTGCTCTTTGATTGGTGACTCCTGATATGGTGTCGTCTCATAGGCCACGTATCCCTATTTGATAGGGCGTCCGTCGATGAAGACTTTACCGTCCCGGTAGAAGGCCTTCTTTCCCTCTCGTCGAGCTTGAAGAATATGTGGCATACATGTCCGACGGTGCTCTATCTGCATCCTCGTGAGATCCTCGTCCATATATAAAGCTCCTCCAGGTAGTCCGCGTAGTACTGGTCGTCGTCGGAAGAAGGCGATACGTGTATCCTCAGAGCTCATACGAAGGATGAGTGCTCGTGGTCGGGACGTGTCTTTACCAACCCTCCATGCCTCTGTGAAAGGCATGCTCTCGTACCCCAAGCGTCGGCAGATGTCAGTGGCATCTGCATCCGGTGATGTGCCTTCCGAGAGCCCTGTAATCCGTACATGCAATCGGCGTGTGTGTCTAAGTTTTTCTTCCTCGAGTGTGTCCTGGACTCTAGAGAGCTCTTCTTTCCGTGCCTCTTCACTGACTTCTTTCTTGACCCTCTTGTGAACTACTTCTACCCATGTCTCTCGAGTGGACTCCACTTCTGATCTGATTTTCTTTTTGAGCTTTTCTTTGAGTTCTTCCACTTGAGAGATCTCTCCTTCCTCTTTAGCTCTAGAGATCTTCATGTGAACAATCTCTTCTTGAAGGCGGTGGATTTCAGCCTTCAATTCGTCTCTCTCCTCCTTGATGTCTTTGATTTGATCTTCAAAAGCTTTAATCTTCTCAAAAGCTCTTCTCATTTCTTGATTTAGTGCTTTGTCGCTTCCTTTTAACATCTTTGATAGCTTTACTGATCATCTCTTCCACCTCTTTTTTCTCTAACCGTGCCATTCTCCTCTTCTATTTATGTGTGCTTTTTAACTAAGATAAACAGTTGTGAGAGAGAGAGAGAGAGAGAGAGAGAGAGAGAGAGAGAGAGAGAGAGAGAGAGAGAGAGAGAGAGAGAGAGAGAGAGAGAGAGAGAGAGAGAGAGAGAGAGAGAGAGAGAGAGAGAGAAAGTTTTACGTCTATTAGGAGGCCGAACTCGGCCTATGAGACAAATCGATGTACATGGGTGTATCTTCTGTCAATCAGAAAAGATAAAAGTGCTGAAAAGAAACTGGTTAAGCTGATATAGATCTCCGTAGTATGCATGTGGGGATACCCATGAAAGAGAGAGAGAGAGAGAGAGAGAGAGAGAGAGAGAGAGAGAGAGAGAGAGAGAGAGAGAGAGAGAGAGAGAGAGAGAGAGAGAGAGAGACTCACGAGTCATGAATTATATCACACTTCACCTGGCACTTGGGAGCATCAATGTAATTTGAAACTCAAACCAAACAATGTACATTGCAGAATAAAGAAAACTTAAAAGATTATGCCACAAAATGAACAAAGCAACATGTACCAACGTCTCCATTATATGTCAAGAGAAATGGAATACATAATGAAAAACAAGTCAGAACAGGAGTTTGGCATAATGTCAAGACTCAACTATGTAGTACCAAGAACTAAGCCTGAATGATCTATCATCCCAAAATCCCAAGTGGCAAATACATAACAAATCAGAAACATATCATCTGAGTATGTGACATGTCACATGATACATCAATGTCATATAGTCAATCATCATACGTATGAATGGCTAGTAGCCACATACTACTACTCGTCTAAATCCTTTGATAATGAAGATGATGAAGGAATATCTCCAGTACTAATAAGATTTCCTTCATCATCATACTCAGGCTTCCTAATAGGAACCATATCCAATGCTCTAACATCTGCCTCTCCGATGTCATCATCTGCCACAAGTGAAGCTCCTCTGCGTCGTGGGTGTAACTTCCGTCGGCGGCCAATCATAGAACTCGTAGATGGAACCTCAATACGAGACTGAGCCTGCTCTGATAGAACACGTGAGCGAGCCCTAGTCTCTCCTATCAATGCTCTCGAGCTCTCGATGTAGCATACGATATATGTCCTCCTTCTCATCTCTAATGCGAGTGGCTATATCTTCCTGAGTGCCCATACTCTCATCAAATGTAGTAGGCAACACCTGCAATGGAAACATGAAATGGAGAGCTCAGAGAAGAATCAAGAATCAAGATTCAACTTTAAACTTTTAAGTGACAAGAATTGGATGTTAAAATTATAAATTAATTTACCTGCTTTGGACCATCCAACTTCTTCAAGTCTTGTACAAGGCGTAGATTCGCCTTGCAAAAGACAACACGCTCTAATTGTGGGACACTCAAACGTTTTCGTAGTTTGGTGTGCACAAGGGAATATGAGCTCCAATTATGCTCACATGCACTCGAAGAAGCATCCTACGTAGTATGATCATGATTCAATAATAAATATAGCATGATGCATCAAAATTTAGCAAAAGAAACTTGAAAGAAAAATTGAATATTATTACAATCTTTTACCTGTGAGAGAACACGCAACGCGATAGGTGCAATGGTAGGATGACCATAACCATTATGCTTCCACCACTCAAGAGGTCGCATAGTCACCTCCTTACAAAGTGAGGTAGTCCTCCCATAAGCAATACCAACATTGCTCATGTAGCCAGTAAACTCACTATCAAATGTGAGTTGCTCATCTGGTGTCAAGATGTGCTCCATGTACTTATCCTTCATCATCCGAAGACTCGTCTGCGCCCATAATGTAGGTCCCTTGAAAAAGGGATACAAGAGGGCTGAAAATCCATGGATAGGACAAGATAGTGTTCTCCAACGTGCATCCACTAAGTCTATGATATCCTTCTTCCTACAAAATTGAAACATTCAAATTTATCATTTAATATACTAAAGAAAGTGCAAACTTCAATGAAAACATGTAAAACATACCTGTCAAGTGACAATGTCGTCGATGAAAAGATAACCTCTCGCATCTTTGTGTACATGTGGTATACAAGTCCGAGAGTAGATCCTTCTTTGTCCACAATATGTAGCACACTGTATATGCATCTCAAGACGGGTAGTATGGCTGCAATATCTGCCCAAAAGACATCATCCAACACTTTGCGTTGCACATAACGTGCAAGCTCAGTGTTTGCCGTATGCGTGGAAGCCCATCGACGATCAATCGCAGATATGCGCAAAGCATCGCTGACTGCTTGGAGTCTCTGAAAAACCATATATATGTATGCGAAGCGGGTGTCTGCAAGACAAATCATATCCACTGAACTATGACAACGGAAAATAGCAAGTGCCTCATGATTTTTGCGTATAAAAGTGACAATCCTCTTTGCATCACTCACTAATGGTGCAAGCCAAGACAATTTGCCTATGTCTTCAAAAAGAAGATCAAGGCAATGTGCAGCACATGGAGTCCAGACAATACTTGGAAAGTCTTTCTCTACCATTTCCCCTATCCTTTTGCAATTGGAGGCATTGTCTGTGATAACTTGTACCACATTCTCAACCCCAATCTCAAGGATAGCAGTCTTTATGTGCTCAGAAATAAACTCCCCAGTGATGCGGACCCCTGCACGACTAGCTCGTAGAAAATATGTGCCAAGACAACTAGATACCAATATATTGATGATGTGGAGTCTCCTAGTGTCACTCCATCCATCGGATATAATTGAGCAACCATAGGTCTTCCACCTCAATTTAATTGCCTCTAGTTGTACTTCTATCCGGTCCTTCTCTTCATCTAACATGGGTCCACGAAGTCTATTATATTCCACCCCATGCCAATCATCACAAGGACCTACCTGGGCTATTGCTTTCACCATTCTTCTCCAAGCATCTGTCCTCACTACATTGAATGACAAGTTGCATTGAAGAATGCATCGTTCAATTTCTATTTTTGCCGTTGCTTTTGCAAAGCAGAGGACAACATAGAAGAATGTAAGCTCCCTTGCCTAGGTCTTTGTGTAGGAGGAGGATGACAAGAAGGGGATGTGGACACATCTTCTTCATCTCGTTGAGAGACTGTACGAGCCCTCTGTGATGCTTGAGTAGAAGAAGGATCCACATCATCCATGAGCTTAACATATGTGGCTTCCATCTCACGACGACGTGCTTCCTTTCCTTGTTGAGCAAGACGATGCTCATTTTTAATAGCCTCTGCTATTTCAGGAGGCATCTTCTCACATGCAGAGATGCCTCCTCCTCCAACACCGGATACGTGATTTATAAGGCGTGTTGTAGTAGTAGAAAAATTTCTACCGCAATACTTGCATGTCCATCTTCGAGTACCAGACCTGGATGCACTTGAACTACTAGCCAAAGCATGGCTAACGGTGTGTGCATCCCAAACATTGGACACGGCATGAGGCATGATGGATATATTCTATGTTCTAACTTCTAAGAGGCTTGAACAAACTTTTTTGTGCTCTAAGGCTCAAAACTTGAAAGGAACAACTCTATAGACTATGCCTCAATCTTCAATGCTCAATGCTCATCATCGGCCTAACTAGGGATTCGTTCAGAACTCGGATAGAGCTTCGAGCTTCAATTTCGGATGTGGGCAGGGCAGCGGGCTTCAAGATGGGAGTCGACTCAGGACTTGGAACACTCGTGAGTCAAGGACCAAGGTGACAAGCTCTAAGGCTTAAGCTAATAAGCTGAGAGTATGAGGAGAGGACGGCTGGAGAGGATGGCTGGAGTCGGGAGTCGGGCTGACGGCAAGAGGTTGTAGCGGATGCGCGATAAGGAAATTGGAATAGGGCACGTATATCGAAAAAACTAATCATCAATGATCATTTAATTGTCTTCCAACGAACGGTACGTACGGTACGTGTGAGAACCGAACCGACTGAGAAAAAGGTACCGATCGATCCGGTACGCGAACTGGGGCAACATTGGAGTGAGCAGCATGCCTCTTTGAAGAGATATGCAGAGAATTAAATGCCCTCTACAGGTGGTTTTTGATCATCCAATGATAGCTTCCAGCCACTCATTGGAAAGCCCTTGAAGTCTACTTTCTATCCCAAGTGGAATCATCCAATTTGGTTTTCATACGAGAGAGTTATGGCCTATTTAGTGAAGCTAGGTATGCTAACCTTTCTCTTTCTCTTACTTCCAATCTTTCTTTTTCTCTTTCTTTACTCTTCTCTCTTTTTCTAATATTTTTCCTTCTCTCTCTAATATTCAATTTATCTCATGAAAGATCTTCTTCTTCTCTCTTTTTCTTCTTTCATCCTTTCTCTTTCTCCTTTACATGCTTTGATCTATTTCTCTCTCTCTCTTACTCTTTCTCTTCTCTCTCTTTCTACTTCCTCTCTATTTCTTTCTCTCTTCTTATCTCTCTTTTTCTACTTCCTTCTCTCTTTATGTACTCTTCTCTTTCTCCTCTTTCTTTCTTTCTCTTTCTCCTTCTTCTCTTTCTTTTCTTCCTCTCTAACTGTCTCTTTATTTATTTATATCTTAGATATGTGTAGATGCATAATCAAATGCATAAGTACATTCATAATTCGATTACGTATGTGTGTTGTTATGTGAGCAAACATGAGTGTGTATGTGTGTGTAAACATATACAATTTTATGTATGAATGCTTGAATTTAAGAAACTTTCCTCTTTCTTTCTTTGAATTTGAAGTTGAATGTGATGTAGATATTCTGGAAGTAGTATCTCTTTAACCGTCAGAGATCACTCCCCCCTTCTCCCCCCCCCTTCCCTTGTCGCATATCAAAATGTGCGGAATGGATCATTCTACATGGCAACGCAGACAGATCTGCAAAAACAAGAAGAAACAAAGAGAAAACAGGCTTCGAAAGTTTGGCGGAAACATACTTATCTCACATCAGAGCTCGCCATGCGCGTATGAAGCCATTGATGCATTGAAAAATGCTCTCAATGTCTGCATATCCCCTTAGGGACACTCATTCCTCACCATATCCATGTCCATCGAGCCAAGGAAAGGAAGAAAAATGCCTCAGAAAAGAGAGTTACGAAATTTCCCAAAACCTCTCTCTATGCTCCGATACCAAATGTGAGAAGTGGAGAATGACATGCCTGGGACTCACCTCCCAGCCTATTTATAGCCCTTGCCTAGTCACCATTTAGAGTTTTCTCTAAGGCCCCTCTACTCATCTGGCCATCATGAGTAGGCACCTTGTATGAACTCTCTGGCTTTTGGCTTGGCTATCCCTCGAGCAAGGAACTTCTCTTTCCTCCAAGCATGTACATCTCTGGAATATAACACATACATACATGGGGTCTCTCAATCTGTGCCCACTGATCGACCGTCAAGCCTGATGCCCATACTGTCGTTGAATACATCAAGGTGGGGGTGACTAGTGTGTCGAAAAGCCACCCCTTCGTGCGGGGTTCTTGGAAGTGTGCCTGGTGACACCTCCACTCTAGCATGGCTAGGGCTGCATACCCTCGGGTGAGTCTGTCAATAGCTGCCTGCCTCATGGTGAAAGGTCCTGGTCGACTGGTGAAAGTAACTCCCAAGTAGACATATGAAGTAACCACCTCGATGTGCCCTCCTTCTATGGTAAAGATGGTTGCACTCATTGCACTGGATGTGTGAAAGATCATGACCTTGGTCTTGCCAAGGTTCACAACCAATCCTCTATGTGAGGAAAAATCATCCAAGGCTCCGAGGTGGCATTGGAGCCCCTCATGTGACTCTGAAATCAAAACAATATCATCGGCATATAAAAGAATGTGAACTGGGGTACCTCCTAGGTCGCTTTCCTCTCCGCCTTCTCGTAGTATGTAATCGGAGATCTCATCAATGTAAAGCCCAAAAAGTGTCGGGGAGAGGGGACAACCTTACTTAACACCAATGGTGCTAGCAATGGGCTCTGATAAACCTCCAAGGCATGGGACTCGACCAAATACCTTTTCGTAGAGAGAGTAGATGGCCCATATCATCTCTGTCGGGATCCGAAGGCTCAGTAGGCGCTGGAACAACCTCTCACGTGGAACTGTATCAAAAGCCTTGCGGAAGTCCACAAAGCAACAATAAAGCGTCTTCTTCCTTGCCTTTGCCCCATCAATGAGACAATGCAAGATGAAGATATGGTCGATAGTGGAAAAAGCTCGTCTGAAGCCGGCCTGGCCTGGAGCTCGGAGGCCCTCTGCCTCTGCATATGAGCTAAGCTCTTCCTCAAGTACTGCTCCATATAACTTGGCCATTGTGTGGCCAATCATGATAGTCCTCTAGGTACCTGGATCCAGGGCATCGCAAGATTTGTGGATAGGCACGATAGTATGTTGTGTCCACTCCTCTGGGAACCCCTCCCCTATAGCCCGGTTGAAGACATGTGCAATCAACGGGGCTATAGTGGAAGCTGCATAGATGAGGTGCTCGCTCTGTAAACCAGTGTGGTCGGCAGCCCGCCTGTGCTGCATACAACGTATGGCCCTCTCCACCATCGATGTAGTAAAGAAAGAGGAGTGTGTGGGTCGAGGCTCAAGTGGTTGTGGGATGGGTGGCTGTCGAGGCATATCATATAGTCGCACTGCATAATCTTGCCAGATCTATGGGTCTTCAATGGGTGTAGTTGATCAAGGCTTGTGGAGAGCGCGCCATGCTGTCGCACTATCCATGCTCATGAATAGACAGTATAGCTCAAGCTTTTGTGCCTCCTTGGAATGCCTATCGCTTTCGACAGGTAAGTGCCTTCATCTGTCTACTCGCCTCTCTCTCTATAATCTCTCCCAAGGCTCGTCGCGCATGTAGGTGTCTATAAAGTGCTCTACACTCATCATCGTACCAATTAGTATGGGGTCTAGTCCCAAGGGGAGGGATACGTCCTGTATGAGTGGTGTGAGGGAAGGAGCTGATAGCTGAGGTATGTAAGATGGATACATCCTGTATGAGTGGTGTGAGGGAAGGAGCTGATAGCTGAGGTATGTAAGATGGATGAGATATGAGAGGTGAGAACTGAGAGGGGGGTGGATGGATGTAGTAGGCATAGGCCACGCTCGACCTCAGATGAGTATAGAGGGGCTAGCTCACGTGTGAAGTGAATGGTGGTGTATGGGGTACATGTGATAGGTCTACGTGGAGTTCTATCCCCAACGCTGAAAGAGAGAGGTATGTGTGATCGGCTCTGATGGGTATGGGTGGGATGGTAAGCGATGTAATGAGGATGAGAGAGAGAGAGAGAAAGAAAGAAAGAAAGAAAGAAAGTGTTTTTACGTCTATTAGGAGGCCGAATTCGGCCTATGAGACAAATCGATGTACATGGGTGTATCTTCTGTCTATCAGAGAAGATAAAAGTGCTCAAAAAGAAACTGGTAAAGCTGACTCATATCTCCGTGAAATGCGTGTGGAGATACCCATGAAAGTGGGGGGGGGGGTATGGAGTGCGATATCTATGACAGTCTATATGCAAAGGGGTAGTACAACAAGCATGGGAATGCATCTGAAACGACTAACTAGCTCCATCTTGTGCTAGTGGGCGGGTGTAAGATGTGATACATAGGTGGAGGTGGAGTCAGGGCCATCGTGATAGGTGCAGCGGGATCAGCCATCATCTGGAATCGTCTCTCCTCCATGGCGCGTTGGTGACGAGCTTGGATCTCTGCAATCTGATGTCGGTGATGTCTCGGGGCCCGATATCCTCTAGCACGAGGTCGTCTCCTAGCTCGAGGAGTCTGAGCCTGCTGAAGAGTCACCCCTCTCGGTGTGTGGGCTGAGGGGGGGAGGGCTGCAGCATGTCGTGGAATAAAGAACTCAGTGAGCTGACTCTGTCTCCCTCCTTTATGGGCTGCTATAGTAGGCTGGAGTAGGGAATCTCTGTGACTCTGTATCTCTAGTAGGAATCGCCCGAGCTGTCGCTGGTCTCTAGAGTCCATGATCTCTCGGAGGGTGGGCTGCCCTGTAAATAGAGTCCCGTATCTACCTCTGATGCCATCATATGCGCTACATCTGCATACAAAGTGCTCCTCATCCTCCATCTCTACTTTGCAAACCCTGCATATCCGCTCCTCTCTGGGAATGTCTGCGGCTCTGCCCGTATCAATCTCTAGTCTATGTGATGAGACTCTCAACTGGCCAATCGCTACCCTCGAGCTATGAGGCATGTAAGTATCCATGTAACATGGCCGCCGGATGAAACCGTTTGCTAGGATGTCTAAGAACTTGTCTCGATAGTGCAATAGTCTCGATCCCATGTGTGGTGTGTGCCATGTCTGACTAATGTAGCGCTGCCAAAGATCCTGTCTAAGCACAACATTCCTCTCATGACGAGAGAGGTGGATGTGAGGTGAGTCTAGGTCGTACTGAAAAGGTGGCAATCTGTCCATATCAAGCCCATGACTATCAAACCATACTCTAACCTGAGTGTACCAAGCTCTCTCATATCTGACTCTGATATCTGTATAGATGCCTCAAAAGCTCTGCGTGTGAGTCTGTCTGCAGGGAACTCCCTCATCCTCTGAATAAAGCAGATAGTCTGGAATAGTGCATCTACTACCATGGGTGGTGCAGCTAGCTCTGCCCTGATGATGTCATGTGGTACCGAGTGTTTCCCGCGAAATAGTCGCGAGATCATACGTACTTGGGGACTCTCAATCGCACTCCACTGGGTGACTGTGAGGCTTGGGGCCCAAACTGTCGAAGCATACATCATAGCTTGTCGGACTAGTGTGTCAAATAGCCACCCCTTCGTGCGGGGCTACTGGAAGTGTGCCTGGTGACATCTCCGCTCTAACATGGCTAAAGCTGCATATCCTCGTGTGAGTCTATAGGTGGCTGCCTGTCTCATGCCGAAGGGGCCACGTAAGCGCGTGAATGCGACTCGGAGGTAGACATAGGAAGTGACCACCTCAATCTGTCCACCGTCGGCTGTGAATCCTGCTCCATTCCTCACCAAGGGGGAGGTGTGGAAGATCATGACCTTGGTCTTGCCAAGCTTTACTGTCAAGCCCTTCTGTGTACAAAACTCATCGAGGGCATCCAAGTGGCGCTCTAATCCATCAGGTGACTTTGAAATCAAGACAATGTCATCGGCATATAATAAAATGTGGACAGGTGTACCTGCGAGGTCTGCACCCTGTCCTCCAGCTCGGAGAATGTAGTCCTCAATCTCATCGATGTAGAGACCAAATAGAGTGGGAGAGAGCGGGCAGCCTTGCTTAACACCAATGGTGCTAGCAATGGCCTCAGACATACCTCTTGGACACTGTACTCTCCCAGTCACCTCCTCATAGAGTGCATAGATGGCCCAAATCATCCCTGATGGTACTCCCAAGCTCTGAAGGCGTTGGAAGAGCCTCCCTCGTGGCACTGTATCGAAAGCTTTGCGGAAGTCCACAAAGCAGCAATATAGTCTCTTCTTCCGCACCCTTGCCCCGTAAATGAGGCAGCGCAAAATGAAGATGTGATCAATAGTAGAGAAAGCTCGCCGAAAACCTGCCTGGCCTCGTGCTCGTAGCCCCTCAGTCTCTGCATATGAGCTGAGCTCTGCCTCAAGTATGGCACCGTATAGTTTGGCCATGGTGTGGCCAATCATGATGGTCCTGTAATTCCCTGGATCTAGGGTGTCCCCAGATTTGTGGATAGGCACAATGGTGTGCCTAGTCCACTCCTCTGGGAAGCCCTCCCCTATAGCCCGGTTGAAGGCATGTGCAATCAACGGGGCTATAGTGGAGGCTGCATATATGAGGTGCTCGCTCTGCAATCCCGTATGGTCTGTCGAACGTCTATGTCGCAGTCGTCCTATGGCCCTCTCAATCATCTTTGCTGTGAAAAGAGAAGAACTAGTAGGGCGAGGCTCAAGTGGCTCTCATAGGGTACGCCATGCTGCGGCACTGTCCATACTCATAAAGAGATGGTATAGCTCAAGCACATGTGCCTCCTCAAAGGCTCGCCTCTTCTGACGTGTGAGAGTCTTCATCTATCCCGTGGCCTGTCTCTCTTTGATCTCTCCCAATATGTGAAGCAAGAGAAGACCCTTCTCGACTTGGGCCACATATATGTGAGCTAGCTTGTGTGTGAAGTGGATGGTGGTGTGTGGGATGCGTGCTGTGGGTGTGCGTGTAGGGGTGTCTCCCTTGAGGGAGAGAGCGAGGTATGCGTGATCGACCCCAATGGGTATGGGTGGGATGGTGATTGAGGTAAGTTGGTGAATGGCCTCTCTAGATCCCATGACGTAATCTAGTGAACTTCCCCTGCCATCTGTGACTCAGTGTGGTATGCATGTCAATCCTCCTGAGGTAGGCCACTGAGCCATCCCGTTATAGATAACGAGATTATGTCGAGAGCCTAGTCTGAGTAAGTGAGTGCCATAATGAGTGTGTGTAGAGTCACCTGAAGCTCGAGCTGTAGATTCATCCTCTATGGTACGTAGTATCTGTGGGTCTTCTGGGTCAAATATCTCACACTGATCATTGCCTGTCCTGGCATTGAAGTCTCCCATAAGGAAGACTTCCCCTAATGCAGAGTACTCTGGAATCTCTTCCGACAAGCAAGTGTATGGTGAGTCCTCCTCTCGATCTATGATAGCGAATCGCGAGCTAGAGGGAGCAAAGTAGCATAAAGCTATGAAGATGATCCCCTCATGTGAGAGCTTGAGTCGAATCCAAAGATATCTGGCCTGTGAGTCACGTGTGACTATCTGTATCCTTCTCTGAAGTCCATCTCTGAAGAGTATGGCTACTCCTCCTGATCATCTGGTGGTGTGCTGACGTGTACACTCTCTGTATGTGGACTCCCACTAGAAACCATGGACTCGAGGCAGGCCCCGGTCCGGGCTCTCATGTGTCTCTGTGAGCATAATGATGTCGTTGCCTTTGCGCACCTCTTCCAACCTCTCTGGGTGTGTCCATAGATCTCCATTGCAGTTCCAAACTGCAAGGTGTATCTCCTCGAGTGTCTCACAGGCCGCGAATCCCTATGGGATGGCCTTGCCATCAATGATGACAAGACCATCTCTGTATGAAGCCTTCTTTCCTTCTTTGTGAGCTTGGTGTACTCTCGGCATGCATGCCGGGCGGTGTGCTACTTGCATGGGTGTGAGATCATCATCAAGGTAGATGGGGGGCCATCAAGTGCTCTCAGAATCACCCTCTTGCATAGGAAAGTAGATCTTACATCTTCTGAAGGGGAGTGTAGAATGAGAGCTCTCTTCTTCGTGGGGTCTCGTCCCATTCTCCAAGACTTGATAAATGGAGGGGAGTCCTCTTTGTAGCCGAGCATCTTGCATAGTGTCTTCCCGTCGGACTCTGGTGTAGAGCTTTCTTTTTCTACAATTCCCGTGATGCGTACATTGAGACGACGGGCATGTCTCATCTTTTCTTCTTCAATGGTGGTGTGCACGATGAGTGCTTCTTCTTGTTGTTCTTCCTCTTTGGCTTCTTTTTTGATGTTCTTTTTCACTATGTCGATCCATCCTTCTTCGGTAGCTTCTAATTTGTTTTCCATGCTCGCGGTCAAAGCTTTGGTGAGTTCTTCTTTAAGAGCTTCTATCTTCTTCATATTAATCTCTCCCTCTTCGGGTGTGAGAGAGACCATTGAAGCTTTGAGGAGTTCCAATTCCTCTTTCATGTTTGCCTTTTCCTTAGCCCATTCTTCTTTTTCTTTGTTTCTCCCCCTCTCATGCTCTTCTTTCTCTTTCTGCCATGCTTCCCTCTCCTTATGATATGATTCTACTTCCTTCTCGAGCTTTGAGAGGTGGCTGATGATGGCCGTGATAGTGGAGTCCACAGTTATTAGTCCGGGGCAGGCGGAGAGAGAGAGAGAGAGAGAGAGAGAGAGAGAGAGAGAGAGAGAGAGAGAGAGAGAGAGAGAGAGAGAGAGAGAGAGAGAGAGAGAGAGAGAGAGAGAGAGAGAGAGAGAGAGAGAGAGAGAGAGAGAGAGAGAGAGAGAGAGAGAAAGAAAGAAAGAAAGTCATATTAACGTCTTCTGGAGGCCAAACTTGGCCTATGAGACAAAAACCATGTACAAGTGTAGTAACCCTGTGTAGAAGATAAAATGAAATAAAAAGTATACCGCTACACAAAGCTATATAGGGCTGGAAAAGGCTAGGGAGACGTGGCTCTGACTCTGCAGATAGTGGCCACCTAATACATGGGGGGAGCCAAAATGTGAGTAAAACGCCCTAGCTACTGGTGATGGGTGGAGGTGGGTGTAGTATGTGGTACATCGGTGGTGGTCTGAGTGCCTCTTGAAGGAAGAAAACCCAGGGGGTGGTGGTACGCCTATGCTCCATCATGTGGTCGTAGGCAATCCTGATGCGTGAGATATCCTCCTGATATAGTCGTGGTCGACGATATCCGCCCATGCGTGGTCGGCGCCGTGCTCTCTGTCCTGCTGCCTGGTGTAGCGTGAGCCCTATAGATGGACCTCTCTGATGTAGCTCAACTCGCTGAAAGAACTGTGTAATGGTCTGCTGGGTACTCACCCGTGGCTGATGTATGGGCTGTAGTGACCGCTCTCGCCTCTCGTATGCTGCTGTGAGAAAGCGTCCGAAGCGTCTCTGGTCTCCTATAGTCATGCACAGCTGGAATGACTCCTCGATCTGGAACTGTGCTCGTAGGTCTAAGTATGCTGGACATCTGATAACAAAATGCTCCTAACTCTCTACCTCTGTCTGGCATACTGGGCACCACCTCTCCTCACGGGGGACTCCCCTGGACCGACCCCTCTCAATCTCGAGCTGATGTGATGAAACTCGGAGCTGCCCAATGACGACTCGTAGGTGGTGGGGAAGGTAGGTCTGCATGTATCTCGGAATCTCGATGAAGCCCGTGCCCGATATATGTAGAAAATGCTCGCGGTAGTAGAGCATTTTCGGTGGCAATGTACCCCTAGGGCTCACCCATGTCCTCTGTATGTATGTATGCCATATCTCCTGACGAATGATCCTATTCCTCTCTTGATGAGAGAGCGAGTAGGTGGGTGCATGAGAGTCGTATTGTAGTGGTGGTAGCCTCTCTATGTCAAAGCCATGGTGGGCAAGCCAGTCTCGTGTCTGTGCATACCATGAGGAGGTGTCTCCTGCTAATGCAATATCACGTGATGCCTCGAAAGCACGATAAGCAATGCGCTCTGTATCCATGCTCCGAAGTCTGTGTAATAGGCATACTGTCTTGAATAGTGCCTCAACTAGCATCGGTGGTGCAGCGAGCTCTGCTCTAATGATATCATGTGGTATTGAAGGCTTGCTTCGGATAAGTCTGGCAATCATGAGGATCTGTGGCCTCTCTAATGCTGTCCATACTGATGTATAGCTAATCCTGGTCCCGATATGGCTGCCCTATACATGAGCGTTGGCCTAACCAAAGTGTCAAAGAGCCACCCCTTTGTGCGGGGCTCCTGAAAATATGCCTGGTGGCACTGTCTCTCCATCAAAGCTAGTGCTGCGTACCCACGTGTGATGCGGTCACGGGCTGCAGAGCCATAGAGAAGACCCCTGATTTTGCTGTAAATGTCACCCCCAAGTAAACATATGATCCGACCACCTCGATCGGTCCACCTGCTGCTGTGAACAAACTATGTCTGCATACGTGTGCTGATGTATGAAAGATCAAGACCTTGGTAACCCTGTGTAGAAGATAAAATGAAATAAAAAGCATATCGTTACACAAAGCTATATAGGGCTGGAGAAGGCTGCGGAGACGTGGCTCTGACTCTGCAGATAGTGGCCACCTAATACATGGGGGGATCCAAAATGTGAGTAAAACGCCCTAGCTACTGGTGATGGGTGGAAGTGGGTGTAGTATGTGGTACATCGGTGGTGGTCTGAGTGCCTCCTGAAGGAAGACAACCGAGGGGGTGGTGGTACGCCTATGCTCCATCATGTGGTCGTAAGCAATCCTGATGCCCGGTCGGCGCCGTGCTCTCTATGCTTCTGCCTGGTGGAGCGTGAGCCCTATAAATGGACCTATCTGATGTAGCTCAACTCGTTGAAAGAACTGGGTAATGGTCTGCTGGGAGAGAGCCCACGAGAGCCCAGAGAGAGGTCTACCACGCATTGCAGGTTTTCATTGGGAATCTGAATTCAGGACCACGACGAGACAGAGTACAACGCGAGGATCGGGAGGAGTGGCCATCGTATTTCGACAGGAGATACAGAGCCGGATCCATATTATAGGTAGAGATGAGGAGGCACAATACATGTGGGTTCGCATGGAGATAGCACAGGGGAGCTCGATTTACATTGCTATATGCTACTTCCCACCAGGCGGATCTCGATACGCAGGACAGGATCTGGGGGGACCGATCCGAGATAGAGACTCACCATACACGACGCTTTCAGATGAGATACTACATTACAACACACTAGGTGAAGTCTTCCTTATGGGGGACTTCAATGGCCGCACTCAGTCGCTTCAATGCGAGGCATACGACATGGATCACCCACATCTCATGAGGGCCAGAGACCCGGTTGAGATTCGCACCAGCAGAGTATCGGCAGATGCGGGTCAGGACACCACCGGCTATGGCAGACATCTACTCGAGCTAGGCAGCCGACATCATCTCGTTATATATAACGGGATGAATCGTTGGCCAGGTTCTGGCCGATTTACTTGCTTCCCTTACGGGGGAGGTGAGAGCACATTCGACTACATTTTGGGTACTACCTCTGGAGCTTCACTCATCCCTTCACTTAGTATTGGACGACGCCCACTCGGTGCTGACCACACATTTATCACATTCACACTCTCATCTCCGATTCCATTAGACCCTCCCTCACCCACTGAGATACATACCACGATACACTTCACACACGAGCTCTCACACGTTTATGCACACCATTTTCACACCCGCCTACTCTCCCTCGATCCATTCTCACCTTTGGACACACTTACATCACATATCACCTCCATCCTACAGGACTCAGCTCTCCGCAGCTTCCCACACCGCACACATATGCACCCTCCACGCAGAGGATCCATGCCCCAGAACCGTTGTTATGATGCAGATTGTCGTGAGCTGCGGAAGCACCTACGGATTTTAGAGCATAGAGGAGATATTACACACACACAGGCACAGCGTCGCATGCAGAGCCTTACTCGCCGCAAACGGCGAGATTAGGAGGAGAGACAGTATTGGGATATTTACCATTTGCTCATGAGTCGAGATAGTGTAGTGGCATGGCGACATTTGAGAGAGAGGAGACAGCAGACACCTATCCGAGACCCGAGCACTTGGCATAGCTATGCACGGAGCCTATACGAGATCCCATACCAGCCTCCCATTCCTTGACCGCAGAGCTCACGTCCTACTACCTCTGACTTCTTCACACCCACTATGGTTGCACGCGCTATTACCCGGCTGCAGCATGGCAGGGCCCATGATCATTTCGGTTTACAGGCAGAGCATCTCATCTATGGAGGCACGACTCTCGCACCGCTCATTGCGCATCTCTTCAACCATGCATTGGTTGAAGGGTTCCCAGACTCATGGACTGAGCACACCATAGTGCCCATTCATAAGTCAGGTGATACTATGGATCCAGCTACATACCGGACGATCATGATTGGACCTATATTGGCCAAGTTATATGGGGCGGTACTAGAGACAGAGTTGAGTACTCTCGCTGAGAGGAAGGGCATCAGGGCTCAAGGACAGGCAGGTTTCAGACGAGATTACTCTACCATTGACCACATCTTCACTCTGAGATGCCTGATCGACAAGGCCAGGGTGAGGAAGAGGAGATTATATTGTTGCTTTGTGGACTTCCGCAAAGCATTTGACACTGTTCCCAGGGATCGACTCTTCAAACGACTACTTGACATCGGAGCTCCGAAGGAGATGATATGGGGATCTACGCCTTATACGAGAGAGTATCTGGTAGAGTCAGATGTCAAGGGGGCTTATCTGATCCACTTGCTAGCACTATCGGGGTGAAGCAAGGACGCCCTCTCTCACCCACCGTCTTTTGTTTGGTCTCTACATTGATGAGATAGTGGACTACATTCAGCAGCAAGGGGGGAGATGGCATTGAGGTACACGGGTCCACTGTCCATATTCTTTTATACGCTGATGATTTTGTATTGGTTTCAGAGTCTGCAGAAGGGCTACAGCATCATCTACACGGCCTAGATGACTTTTGCAGACACAGAGGGTTATCTGTGAATCTTGGTAAAACCAAGGTCTTGATCTTTCATACATCAGCAAATGTACGCAGACATAGTTTGTTTACAGCAGCAGGTGGAGCGATCGAGGTGGTCGGATCATATGTTTACTTGGGGGTGACATTTACAGCACCATCAGGGGTCTTCTCTATGGCTCAGGCAGCCCGTGACCGCATCACACGTGGGTACGCAGCACTAGCTTTGATGGAGAGACAGTGCCACCAGGCATATTTTCAGGAGCCCCGCACAAAGGGGTGGCTCTTTGACACTTTGGTTACGCCAGCGCTCATGTATGGGGCAGCCATATGGGGACCAGGATTAGCTACATCAGTATGGACAGCATTAGAGAGGCCACAGATCCTCATGATTGCCAGACTTATCCGCAGCAAGCCTTCAGTACCACATGATATCATTAGAGCAGAGCTCGCTGCACCACCGATGCTAGTTGAGGCACTATTCCAGAGAGTATGCCTATTACACACACTGTGGAGCATGGATACAGAGCGCATGGCTTATCATGCTTTCGAGGATCACGTGATATGGCATTAGCAGGCGACACCTCCTCATGGTATGCACAGATACGAGACATGCTTTCCCACCATGGCTTTGACATAGACAGGCTACCACCACTACAGTACGACTCTCATGCACCCACCTTCTCGCTCTCTCATCAAGAGACGAATAAGATCATTCGTCAGGAGATATGGCATACATACATACAAAGGACATGGGTGAGCCCTAAAGGTACATTGCCACCGAAAATGCTCTACTACCGCGAGCATTTTCTACATATATCGGGCACGGGCTTCATCGAGATTCCGAGATACATGCAGACCTATCTTCCCCTCCACCTACGAGTCGTCATTAGGCAGCTCCGCGTTTCATCACATCAGCTTGAGATTGAGAGGGATCGGTCCAGGGGAGTCCCCCGTGAGGAGAGTAAAGAGCATTTTGTTATAAGATCTCGAGCATACTTAGACCTACGAGCACAGTTCCAGATCGAGG
>CM035407.1:24810328-24820328 GCA_020310875.1 Ceratopteris richardii
CTGGTCTCGATAGTGCAATAGTCTCGATCCCATGTGTGGTGTGTGCCATGTCTGACTAATGTAGCGCTGCCAAAGATCCTGTCTCAACAGAACATTCCTCTCATGACGGGAGAGGTGGATGTGAGGTGAGTCTGGGTCGTACTGAAAAGGCGGTAATCTGTCCATATCAAGCCCATGACTATCAAACCATACTCTAACCTGAGTGTACCAAGCTCTCTCATATCCTGACTCTGATATCTGTATAGATGCCTCAAAAGCTCTGCGTGTGAGTCTGTCTGTAGGGAGCTCCCTCATCCTCTGAATAAAGCAGATAGTCTGGAATAGTGCATCTACTACCATGGGTGGTGCAGCTAGCTCTGCCCTGATGATGTCATGTGGTACCGACTGTTTCCGGCGAAATAGTCGCGAGATCATACGTACCTGGGGCCTCTCGACCGCACTCCACTGGGTGGCTGTGAGGCCTGGGGCCCAAACTGTCGCAGCATACATCATAGCTGGTCGGACTAGTGTGTCAAATAGCCACCCCTTCGTGCGGGGCTCCTGGAAGTGTGCCTGGTGACATCTCCGCTCTAACATGGCTAAAGCTGCATATGCTCGTGTGAGTCTATCGGTGGCTGCCTGTCTCATGCTGAAGGGGCCAGGTAAGCTCGTGAATGTGACTCCGAGGTAGACATAGGAAGTGACCACCTCAATCTGTCCACCGCCGGCTGTGAATCCTGCTCCATTCCTCACCAAGGGGGAGGTGTGGAAGATCATGACCTTGGTCTTGCCAAGGTTTACTGTCAAGCCCTTCTGTGTACAAAACTCATCGAGGGCATCCAAGTGGCGCTGTAATCCATCGGGTGACTCTGAAATCAAGACAATGTCATCCGCATATAATAAAATGTGGACAGGTGTACCTGCGAGGTCTGCACCCTCTCCTCCAGCTCGGAGAATGTAGTCCTCAATCTCATCGATGTAGAGACCAAATAGAGTGGGAGAGAGCGGGCAGCCTTGCTTAACACCGATGGTGCTAGCAATGACCTCAGACATACCTCCTGGACACTGTACTCTCCCGGTCACCTGCTCATAGAGTGCATAGATGGCCCAAATCATCCCTGATGGTATTCCCAAGCTCTGAAGGCGTTGGAAGAGCCTCTCTCGTGGCACTGTATCGAAAGCTTTGCGGAAGTCCACAAAGCAGCAATATAGTCTCTTCTTCCGCACCCTTGCCCCATCAATGAGGCAGCGCAAAATGAAGATGTGATCAATAGTAGAGAAAGCTCGCCGAAAACCTGCCTGGCCTCGTGCTCGTAGCCCCTCAGTCTCTGCATATGAGCTGAGCTCTGCCTCAAGTATGGCACCGTATAGTTTGGCTATGGTGTGGCCAATCATGATGGTCCTGTAATTCCCTGGATCCAGGGTGTCGCCAGATTTGTGGATAGGCACAATGGTGTGCCTAGTCCACTCCTCTGGGAAGCCCTCCCCTATAGCCCGATTGAAGGCATGTGCAATCAACGGGGCTATAGTGGAGGATGCATATATGAGGTGCTCGCTCTGCAATCCCGTATGGTCTGTCGAACGTCCATGTCGCAGTCGTCCTATGGCCCTCTCAACCATCTTTGCTGTGAAAAGAGAAGAACTAGTAGGGCGAGGCTCAAGTGGCTGGGAATGGGAGGCTGCCCAGGCACCTCATATAATCTCTGAGCATAATCATGCCATGTGTGTAGGTCCCCAATAGGTGTGGTCGGGCGTGGCTCTCGTAGGGTACGCCATGCTGCAGCACTGTCCATACTCATAAAGAGATGATATAGCTCAAGCATCTGTGCCTCCTCAAAGGCTCGCCTCTTCCGACGTGTGAGAGTCTTCATCTGTCCTGTGGCCTGTCTCTCTGTGATCTCTCCCAATGCTCGTTGAGCTCGTAGTCGGCGGTAGGTATCTCTGCATTCCTCATCATACCAACGATGTTGTGGCATAGTCCCTGGGGGAGGTGTGTGACCAGAATGGATGGTGTGTGGGAAGGAGTTGATGGCGGATGTCTGAAGAACTGATGCTATCTGTGAGGTGAGTAGGGATAGTGGAGTGTCAGGGTGAAGCAAGAGAAGACCCTTCTCGACTTGGGCCGCATATATGTGAGCTAGCTCGTGTGTGAAGTGGATGGTGGTGTGTGGGATGCGTGCTGCGGGTGTGCGTGTAGGGGTGTCTCCCTTGAGGGAGAGAGCGAGGTATGCGTGATCGGCCCCAATGGGTATAGGTGGGATGGTGAATGAGGTAAGTAGGTGAATGGCCTCTCTAGATCCCATGACGTAATCTACTGAACTTCCCCTGCCACCTGTGACTGAGTGTGGCGTGCGTGTCAATCCTCCTGATGTAGGCCACTGAGCCATCCCGTTATAGATAACGAGATTATGTCGAGAGCCTAGTCTGAGTAAGTGAGTGCCATAATGAGTGTGTGTAGAGTCAGCTGAAGCTCGAGCTGTAGACTCATCCTCTATGGTACGTAGTATCTGTGGGTCTTCTGGGTCAAATATCTCACACTGATCATTGCCTGTCCTTGCATTGAAGTCTCCCATAAGGAAGACTTCCCCTAGTGATGAGTACTCTGTAATCTCTTCTGACAAGCAAGTGTATGGTGAGTCCTCCTCTCGATCTATGATAGCGAATCGCGAGCTAGAGGGAGCAAAGTAGCATAAAGCTATGAAGATGATCCGCTCCTGTGAGAGCTGGAGTTGAATCCAAAGATATGTGGCCTGCGAGTCACGTGTGACTATCTGTATCCTGCTCTGAAGTCCATCTTTGAAGAGTATGGCTACTCCTCCTGATCCTCTGGTGGTATGCTGACGTGTACACTCTCTGTATGTGGACTCCCACTGGAAACCGTGGACTCGAGGTAGGCCCCGGTCCCGGCTCTCATGTGTCTCTGTGAGCATAATGATGTCTTTGCCTTTGCGCACCTCTTCCAACCTCTCTGGGTGTGTCCATAGGTCTCCATTGCAGTTCCAAACTGCAAGATGTATCTCCTCGAGTGTCTCACAGGCCGCGAATCCCTATGGGATGGCCTTGCCATCAATGATGACACGACCATCTCTGTATGAAGCCTTCTTTCCTTCTTTGCGAGCTTGGTGTACTCTCGGCATGCATGCACGGCGGTGTGCTACTTGCATGGGTGTGAGATCATCATCAAGGTAGATGGGGGGGCCATCAAGTGCTCTCAGAATCACCCTCTTGCGTAGGAAAGTAGATCTTACATCTTCTGAAGGGAAGTGTAGAATGAGAGCTCTCTTCTTCGTGGGGTCTCGTCCCATTCTCCAAGACTTGATAAATGGAAGGGAGTCCTCTTTGTAGCCGAGCATCCTTCATAGTGTCTTCCCGTCGGACTCGGGTGTAGAGCCTTCTTTTTCTACAATACTTGTGATGCGTACATTGAGACGACGGGCATGTCTCATCTTTTCTTCTTCAATGGTGGTGTGCACGATGAGTGCTTCTTCCTTTTGTGCTTCCTCTTTGGCTTCTTTTTTGATGTTCTTTCTCACTATGTCGATCCATCCTTCTTTGGTGGCTTCTAATTTGTTTTCCATGCTGGCGGTCAAAGCTTTGGTGAGTTCTTCTTTTAAAGCTTCTGTCGTGTTCATATGAATCTCTCCCTCTTCGGGTGTGAGAGAGACCATTGAAGCTTTGATCAGCTCCAATTCTTCTTTCATGTTTGCCCTTTCCTTAGCCCATTCTTCTTTTTCTTTGTTTCTCTCCCTCTCACACTCTTCTTTCTCTTTCTACCATGCTTCCCTCTCTTTGTGATATGTTTCTACTTCTTTCTCGAGCTTTGAGAGGCGGTTGATGATGGCCGTGATAGTGGAGTCCACCATCTTCTTGTTTTCTTTGATAGCTATGGTCAGTTTGTCCTCCATTTTCATCAAATCGTCCTTCTTAGCCGTAGCGCTCATTGCATTCGAAGATGAGAAAAAAATGCTCAGTATGCTGAGCCCAAAGACTTGCGATGAAGACGGGAGCGCGCCCGATGCGCGATGGAGCAAGGGTGGGAGTGGCTAATAACTGTAGGCTTGGGGTTAAGGCTAGTTTTAGAGATGAGATTAGGCATATTGGAATACGTTAAGGTTGGGGTCGATTAGGTAAGGGTTAGGTTAGGTCAATTAGGGTTTCGGGCCAGGGATGGGAAGTGATGGGCAGCAGTGTAGAACTAGGGCAGTGTTCAGGACGTAGAGCTGAGGGCAAGGGCGGGGTAGGTGATCGACGGGGAAGAGCGTACGGGGAGATGCGGGAATGTGCGCAGGGCGGAGAGGTCTGCTCTTAGGGTTCGCCACACCTGCTGCGACGGGCAGCGACGGGGCAGACGGGGCAGCGACGGGGCAGACCTGCTGTGACGGGCAGCGACGGGGCAGAGGGAGAGCAGCGACGGGGAGAGAGAGAGAGAGAGAGAGAGAGAGAGAGAGAGAGAGAGAGAGAGAGAGAGAGAGAGAGAGAGAGAGAGAGAGAGAGAGAGAGAGAGAGAGAGAGAGAGAGAGAGAGAGAGAGAGAGAGAGAGAGAGAGAGAGAGAGAGAGAGAGAGAGAGAGAGAGAGAGAGAGAGAGAGAGAGAGAGAGAGAGAGAGAGACGTGGCTCTGACTCTGCAGATAGTGGCCACCTAATACATGGGGGATCCAAAATGTGAGTGAAACGCCCTAGCTACTGGTGATGGGTGGAGGTGTGTGTAGTATATGGTACATCGGTGGTGGTCTGAGTGCCTCCTGAAGGAAGAGGACCCAGGGGGTGGTGGTACGCCTATGCTCCATCATGTGGTCGTAGGCAATCCTGATGCGTGAGATATCCTCGTGATATAGTCGTGGTCAACGATATCGGCCCATGCGTGGTCGGCGCCGTGCTCTCTGTGCTGCTGCCTGGTGGAGCGTGAGCCCTATAGATGGACCTCTCTGATGTAGCTCAACTCGCTGAAAGAATTGGGTAATGGTCTGCTGGGTACTCACCCGTGGCTGATGTATGGGCTGTAGTGACCGCTCTCGCCTCTCGTATGCTTCTGTGAGAAAGCGTCCCAAGCGTCTATGGTCTCCCATAGTCATGCACAGCTGGAATGACTCTTCGATCTGGAACTGTGCTCGTAGGTCTAAGTATGCTGGACATCAAATAACAAAATGCTCCTCACTCTCTACCTCTGTTTGGCATACTGGGCACCACCTCTCCTCTCGGGGGACTCCCCTGGACCGACCCCTCTCAATCTCGAGCTGATGTGATGAAACCCGGAGCTTCCCAATGACGACTCGTAGGTGGTGGGGAAGGTAGGATCGGAATCTTGATGAAGCCCGTGCCCGATATATGTAGAAAATGCTCGTGGTAGTAGAGCATTTTCGGTGGCAATGTACCCCTAGGGCTCACCCATGTCCTCTGTATGTATGTATGCCATATCTCCTGACGAATGATCCTATTCCTCTCTTGATGAGTGAGCGAGTAGGTGGATGCATGAGAGTCGTATTGTAGTGGTGGTAGCCTGTCTATGTCATAGCCATGGTGGGCAAGCTAGTTAGTGTCTGTGCATACGATGAGGAGGTGTCGCCTTCTAATGCCATATCACGTGATGCCTCGAAAGCACGATAATCAATGCGCTCTGTATTCATGCTCCGAAGTCTGTGTAATAGGCATACTGTCTGGAATAGTGCCTGAACTAGCATCGGTGGTGCAGCGAGCTCTGCTCTAATGATATCATGTGGTACTGAAGGCTTGCTGCGGATAAGTTAGGCAATCATGAGGATCTCTGGCCTCTCTAATGCTGTCGATACTGATGTAGCTAATCCTGGTTCCCATATGGCTGCCCCATACATGAGCGCTGGCGTAACCAATGTGTCAAAGAGCCACCCCTTTGTGCGGGGCTCCTGAAAATATGCCTGGTGGCAGTGTCTCTCCATCAAAGCTAGTGCTGCGTACCCACGTGTGATGCGGTCACTGGCTGCCTGAGCCATAGAGAAGACCCCTTATGTTGCTGTAAATGTCACCCCCAAGTAAACATATGATCCGACCACCTCGATCGGTCCACCTGCTACTGTGAACAAACTATGTCTGCGTACCTGTGCTGTTGTATGAAAGATGAAGACCTTGGTTTTACCAAGGTTCAGAGATAACCCTCTATGTCTGCAAAAGTCATCTAGGCCGTGTAGATGATGCTGTAGACCTTCTGTAGACTCTGAAACCAATACAATATCATCAGCGTATAAAAGAATAGGGAGAGTGGACCCGTGTACCTCAATGCCATCTCCCCCCTGCTGCTGTATGAAGTCCACTATCTCATCAATGTAGAGACCAAAGAGGGTGGATGAGAGAGGGCATCCTTGCTTCACCCCGATAGTGCTAGCAAGTGGATCAGATAAGCCCCCTTGACATCTGACTCTACCATATACTCTCTCGTATAAGGCGTAGATCCCCCATATCATCTCCTCCGGAGCTCCGATGTCAAGTAGTCGTCTGAAGAGTCGATCCTTGGGAACAGTGTCAAATGCTTTGCGGAAGTCCACAAAGCAACAATATAATCTCCTCTTCCTCACCCTTGCCTGGTCGATCAGGCATCTCAGAGTGAAGATGTGGTCAATGGTAGAGTAATCTCGTCTGAAACGTGCCTGTCCTGGAGCCCCGATGCCCTTCCTCTCAGCGAGAGTACTCAACTCTGTCTCTAGTACCGCCCCATATAACTTGGCCAATATAGGGCCAATCGTGATCGTCCGGTATGTAGCTGGATCCATAGTATCACCTGACTTATGAATGGGCACTATGGTGTGCTCAGTCCATGAGTCTGGGAACCCTTGAGCCAATGCACGGTTGAAGAGATGGGCAATGAGTGGTGCGAGAGTCGTGCCTCCATAGACGAGATGCTCTGCCTGTAAACCGAAATGATCATGGGCCCTGCCATGCTGCAGCCGGGCAATAGCGCGTCCCACCATAGTGGGTGTGAAGAAGTCAGAGGTAGTAGGACGTGAGCTCTGCGGTCTGGGAATGGGAGGCTGGTCTAGGATCTCGTATAGGCTCCGTGCATAGCTATGCCAAGTGCTCGGGTCTCGAATAGGTGTCTGCTGTCTCCTCTCTCTCAAATGTCGCCATGCCACTACATTGTCTCGACTCATGAGCAAATGGTAAATATCCCAATACTGTCTCCCCTCCCAATCTCGCCGTTTGCGGTGAGTAAGGATGTGCATGCGACGCTGTGCCTGTGTGTGTAATATCTCCTCTATGCTCTAAAATCCGTAGGTGCTTCCGCAGCTCACGACAATCTGCATCATACCAACGGTTCTTGGGCATGGATCCTGTGCGTGGAGGGTGCATGTGTGCGGTGTGGGAAGCTGCGGAGAGCTGAGTCATGTAGGATGGAGGTGATATGTGATGTAAGTGTGTCCAAAGGTGAGGATGGATCGAGGGAGAGTAGGCGGGTGTGTAAATGGTGTGCATAAAAGTGTGAGAGCTCGTGTGTGAAGTGTATTGTGGTATGTATCTCAGTGGGTGAGGGAGGGTCTAATGGAATCGGAGATGAGAGTGTGAATGTGATAAATGTGTGGTCAGCACCGAGTGGGCGTCGTCCAATACTAAGTGAAGGGATGAGTGAAGCTCCAGAGGTAGTACCCAAAATGTAGTCGACTGTGCTCTCACCTCCCCCGTGAGGGAAGCAAGTAAATCCGCCTTAACCTGGCCAACGATTCATCCCGTTATATATAACGAGATGATGTCGGCGGCCTAGCTCGAGTAGATGTCTGCCATAGCCGGTGGTGTCCTGACCCGTATCTGTCGATACTCTGCTCGTGCTAATCGCAACCGGGTCTCTGGCCCTCATGAGATGTGGGTGATCCATGTCGTATGCATTGCACTGATGCGACTGAGTGCGGCCATTGAAGTCCCCCATAAGGAAGACTTCACCTAGTGTGCTGTAATGTAGTATCTCATTTGAAAGCGCTGTGTATGGTGAGTCTCTATCTCGGATCGGTCCCCCTAGATCCTTTCCTGCGTATCGAGATCCGCCTGGTGGGAAGTAGCATATAGCAATGTAAATCGAGCTCCCCTGTGCTATCTCCATGCGAACCCACATGTATCGTGCCTCCTCATCTCTACCTATAATATGGATCCGGCTCTGTATCTCCTGTCGAAATACGATGGCCACTCCTCCCGATCCTCGCGTTGTACTTTGTCTCGTCGTGGTCCTGAATGCAGATTCCCAATGAAAACCTGCAATGCGTGGTAGACCTCTCCCTTGGCTCTCGTGTGTCTCTGTGATGCACGCAAAGTCGTGTGATGCCAAGATCTCCTCGACTGTCTGGTTGTGTCCCGAGTGCTCGGTTGCAGTTCCACACTGATCCTCTAAGTGGTGTCTCCTGATGTAGTGATGTCTCATAGGCCGCATGGCCCTATTTGATAGGGCGTCCATCTATGAAGACCTTACCATCACGGTAAAAGGCCTTACTCCCCTCTCTACGTGCCTGGAGTATCTGTGGCATGCAAGCGCATCGGTGTGCCACCTGCATACGCGTGAGGTCCTCCTCCATGTAGAGGGTGCCCCCGGGTAGTCCACGTAGTACTGATCGACGTCTAAAAAAGGAGGTCCGTGCCTCCTGGGAACTCATCTTGAGGATGAGTGCTCGCAAACGCGATGTATCCCTCCCGACCCTCCATGCGTCTGTGTAGGGCATGCTCTCGTATCCAAGTCGACGGCAAATGTCAGTGGCGTCTTCCTCCGGTGATACCCCTTCGGGTAGGCCTGTAATCCGAATGTGAAGTCTTCGAGTGTGTCGAAGCCTCTCCTCAAGTGTATCCTTGACTCTCGAGTATATTCCACCTCCGTTTTGATTTCCTTCTTTATTTCTTCCTTGAGTATCTCCACGTTGGAGATCTCCCCCTCTTCTTTCATGTGCTCATAAGATGTCCTCCAATGGTCTCTTTCTTCTGTGAGAGTCTTCACTTGTTCTTCCAGTCCTTTGACTTTATTCATTACTTGTTCTTCGAGTCCTCTGAACTTTTCCATCATCTTTCGGTCCATGGGAGCCATTTCAAGGTTTAGGATTAGGGCTCGGGGGGGGGGAGAGAGAGAGAGAGAGAGAGAGAGAGAGAGAGAGAGAGAGAGAGAGAGAGAGAGAGAGAGAGAGAGAGAGAGAGAGAGAGAGAGAGAGAGAGAGAGAGAGAGAGAGAGAGAGAGAGAGAGAGAGAGAGAGAGAGAGAGAGAGAGAGAGAGAGAGAGAGAGAGAGAGAGAGAGAGAGAGAGAGAGAGAGAGAGAGGGTTAAGTTTTTTGCTTCAAACTGTGAAGATTTTGGTATCAGTTTTGGTTTTAAGTGTTGGGATTAACGTTGGGCTTAGGGTTAGGGAGGGTTACAGTGGGTCAAATGGAGGAGGAGAGGTTGTGGGCGAGATGGGGCAGAGGGACCCACGACGGTGTATGCACCCCATGGCGGGCAAGAGAGGGTGGCGACATAGCAAAAACGTTAGGGTTTCTCGATGCAAAAGGCTTAGGTTTTTGTGATGCAGCAAGAGTTTAGGGTTTCGTCCTACAAGCCTCTGCGCGCCTATACACCACTTCCCGACCTGCTCAGCGTTATTGTGTCCACGTTGCTCATGCTCGAACCCTGTTCACGAGCTCGACTTGCGACCTGCTCACGAGCTCGACTTGCGACGTGGTTCTGGGAGGGGGGGAGAGAGAGAGAGAGAGAGAGAGAGAGAGAGAGAGAGAGAGAGAGAGAGAGAGAGAGAGAGAGAGAGAGAGAGAGAGAGAGAGAGAGAGAGAGAGAGAGAGAGAGAGAGAGAGAGAGAGAGAGAGAGAGAGAGAGAGAGAGAATATATATATATATATATATATATATATATATATATATATATATATATATATATATATATATATATATATATATATATATATATATATATATATATATATATATATATAGAGAGAGAGAGAGAGAGAGAGAGAGAGAGAGAGAGAGAGAGAGAGAGAGAGAGAGAGAGAGAGAGAGAGAGAGAGAGAGAGAGAGAGAGAGAGAGAGAGAGAGAGAG
>CM035407.1:24827828-24830328 GCA_020310875.1 Ceratopteris richardii
TGCTAAACATGCAAACGTTGCTATTTCTTCACTTGAGTTCAATGGCCAAATTTTGCAGGATGGGAATTCTATAGCTCATGCATGTACAGAACAGTTTGAAAAGTTGTTTGCTGCCTCATTTTCAACTTCTGATGCTTGGTTCACGACAATTCAGGATTCTCTTGCCTATACGCCACAACTCATTGATTCGCGAACGGCTGATAATTTTGAAAAGTCCATAACTGAAGAAGAAGTTCTCATGGTGCTTCAGTCTCTTAAGAATGGAAAAGCGCCAGGATTAGATGGTCTCACCAGGGAGTTTGTCATGGCATTTTGGCCCTCTCTTAAGACTTTAATTTTGGATGCATGTAATGAGATATGGAGTTGCGAAAAGATGCCTTTTTCATTTAAGCAGGGGAAAATTAAGCTTATTCCCAAGGTGAAGATACCAAGAAAGATTGGAGATTTGAGACCAATTACAATGATGAACATTATCTATAAAATTTTTGCTAAAATCTTTGCTATGAGGCTCAAACCGATTATTCATACTGTCGTTCATCCCTGGTTCGTTCATAACAGATCAATATATGATAATATCCTTTTCACTAAAATGATGATGGACCATGCCGTTTCCTCGAATCAAGAAGTGGTTGGTATGCAGATTGATTTTGAGAAAGCTTTTGACCGTATATGCTAGGATTTCATTGTGGCGGTGCTTAGGAAGCTCGGCTTTGGCCTCAAGTTCTGTCGATTGATTTGTATCCTGGCACAAGATAGTGTATCCTAGGTAGAGATTAATGGACGGCTTTCTGCATCTTTTGTCATTCAGCGCTCTATGCGTCAGGGATGCCCTTTGAGTCCTCTTTTCTATGCATTAGCTTCCACCCCGATGTTTTATTTGTTAAGAGGCTAAACTAAACTCCAATCTTATTAATGGCATTTCAATTTTTGGAAGTTCCCATGTTGCAGTCGGATTCGCAGATGACACTTTCATTTTCGTAAAAGCAGAGGCATATTCTTGCTTGTTTGGATCCTTTTTCGGAGGCCTCTTCTCTCTGCATTAACATGGGGAAATCAGTTCTTACAAACATTTCTGCGCGGCACTTTGAATCCCTTCCTTGGTGTGGTCCTAAAATTGACACAGGTACTGTCTTTCGGCATCTTGGATACCCATTGGGTATAAATGTTCCCATTAAGGATAAAATATGTTGGGTACTATGTAAAGTCAGAGCCAAAATGGAGTTGTGGCGAGCTTTGCAATGGCCTTTACATATCAGAATAAGAATAGTCCAAGCTTTAATGCAACCCTATCACATGTATTACCTCCTACTGTTGGACTCGAAAAAATTTCACCTTCAGGGTTTTGATCGTTTGGTAAAAGATTTCTTGTGGAATAAAAAGCATAATTGTGCATTTGTACTTTCAGCCTGGAGGTATGTTTGTCAGCCCAAGACTAGGGGAGGTCTTGGAATTCTATATCTTCATGCACACAATGGCGCGACGAACGGCCTTTATTATGTGTATTACTTCCCCTTTTAAGCCTTTGTGGACTAAAATTTTCTGGCAACTTATGGAGAATGCGGTCGTATATTACAAAGGGAACTGGAACTTGGATGTATGGAACAAGTTCTTTTCCCATGCCCCAGTTCGTGTTTCCTCGCACACCTTAAAAATTTTACTCCAAAGCTTCAAGCAATTTGGATCTACATTGAAATGGAATGGACGGCAACGTTATGTTGGGAACTCCTTTGCTGCGATGTCTCCTTATTGGTCGTTCTTATCAACCCCACCCTTGGCACTCTCTTTGGGGGTGGCAGCACGATACTTCCACAACAAGGGGATTGATTCTATTGCAAAATGTTATGATTCCAAATGGGAAATTTTATCTTTTCCAGCTATTCGCAGAACCTATGCAGTGGGATCGGCTTATCAGTCCAAATGGATTCAAATAGCTATCTTTTTGCAAGAATATCAAGTTCCCCTCTCCGTCGATTTCTCTGATCCATGGCGTGATTGGCTATTGGCGAAGCATACTAGATGGTGGATTGGTAAAGCAAATACCTTCTATCGGTCGCTTCTTCCTTCCGATGATGTTACTCTTCAATGTAATGAGCGATGGAAACTTCAAAAAGCCCCTTCTTGGTGGCATGCCAGATTTTTGGTTCTTTGGGAATCTTCTCTCATATTGAGGATGAAAGTATTCATGTGGAGGATTTTCACATGACACTTCACTTTGGGAGCTTTTCTCTCTAGACATGGGTTGCAAGGTGTTCGATGTCCCCACTGCGCTTCTCATGACAAGAGCATGCGTCATGCTTTTTGGACCTGCTCATTCATTGAGAGATGGTGGAATAAACTTTTCTTGTTTCCTATTTGGGATATGCGGCCCTCTAAAATTAGGAGCACGTTCTTCTTGTTTTGTTCTGGACTGGATTAGAAAGAGATGCTTATCACTACTCCTTTGGAATATCTGGATGTTTAGAAACAAAAAACTATTTCAAAACAAAAGCTATGTCCCAAA
>CM035407.1:24841333-25143833 GCA_020310875.1 Ceratopteris richardii
ATATATATATATATATATATATATATATACATATACATATACATATATATGTATGTATATATATACATATACATATATATGTATGTATATATATACATATATATGTATGTATATATATACATATATACATAGTTTTTTCCGTACTCGTCTGATTGGGCAGCCATACTTATCGGACGTCTGGTTCATTCGGGCGTCTGATATGGTTTTTCATACTCGAAGTCTGGAAAATCAAATTTTTTGCCCATTGAACTATTCAGAGCTGAATTTGTCAGTCTCACCCCTCTTTCCCTTGTCCACAGAGATGAATCTTGTAGAGTTAATTGTTTATGTACATTGTAAATATTTGAACTGTAAACTTTACATAGATTCTATTATGTAATCATGTATATTATAACTGTTGGGCTGTACATTGTATAATTCAAAGTCCATAATCCATTCAGTAGAGCAACAGTTATTATTAACTCGTATATACAACTCATACTTTACTATTTAGTATATACATTAATAATGATAATGTATGTAGCACATAATACATAGTACATAATACCAAATGCAATGTAGTATAAGGTATAATATGTATGGTATTAGACTGTGCACTTTACAGCACAGACTCCTAACTGTCTAGAATCTGTACTGTACAGTGTACAGTCTGATAGTAAATATATTCTACCTTATACTATTTACTATCTACTATATTGTGTACTATCATTACATATATGATATAACATACATTATAAATATTAATGTATATACTAAAGCATAACTTGTATGCATGACTTAATAGCAACTAAAAAATATAATTCTACTATCTGGAGCCTGTACTGTATGTAACAATCCAACAGTTCAATAGATTCAGCAATAATTCATGTACTATGTTTGATAGGTGGAAAATCTGATTTTTCATATGATGTTTGCATATTGCACTACACATATAATACCTATCTTTGATTTTTTCTCACTTCTATATTTTTGGCCACGTATGGTCACGTATGGTATTTGCAATCATACTTTTTCCGTACTTCCGTACCCGTATGCGTTTGCCGTATGGTTGCCGTATGAAAAAACTATGCATATATATATATGTGTGTATATATATACATATATATATACATATATGTATATATATATATACATATATGTATATATATATATATATATATATACATATGTATATATATATATATATATATTTTGACGCACCTTACCTCCCCATGCCATTCCGTTCACGCACCTTACGTGCACCAAATTGAATGCACCTAACTCACCCCACTGCTATTATCCAGTCCCTTTCTATACTTGTGAGATTTACCCTGCCACATCAGTGATACACATCTATGTATGATAATAATGTTTGATTGGTCATATCAGCTTTTGGATAGCTCTTTCCTCCTGCCCTACGTTCTTGTGCCCCCTGAAACACACTTGGATATTCTTGTCCTCATAATGCAGGGAGTGATTTTTCGGCAAAACTGCTGTATTTCCCCAATCTTTAATGCTTTCATGTATGCCCAAGTATGCTTTTGATGTCAGTTTGAGGGCTGTGGGTGCTTCCA
Organism: Ceratopteris richardii; assembly: GCA_020310875.1. Lineage (NCBI taxonomy): Eukaryota > Viridiplantae > Streptophyta > Polypodiopsida > Polypodiales > Pteridaceae > Ceratopteris > Ceratopteris richardii. The sequence goes on from CM035407.1 coordinate 24,842,887, forward strand.
CAACCCTGAGACTGGAACCAAAAGTGCACTCGGACGCATGAAAGCATGAAAGACAAGAAGGAAACAGGACATGTGCCTAAAGAATGTCGCTTGCATTAAGAGAATAAGAATATCAAAAGAGCGTTTGAGGGGCACCAGAATGTAGGGTGGGAGGATGAGCGCTCTAAAAAGTTGTCTGACTGGAATCAGTTAAATGGGTTTGTTGTCACAGGGTAAACCTCACAAGCACGAAGAGGGTCTGGATAGATTTTTAAGGCGAACAGAGTTTTGGGTTGTGTAACTCCCCCAGGCTTTAGTTTTGTTTGTTATTTGTTCATTCATTTCTTTTCAAAGCTATTATTTCATATTACTTTATCGTATATTTGCCAAACATGGTGTTTTCTAGTGAACGTGCACTGAGTGCATAATGGATTCACTGAACATATGCATGTTATTTCTACAATTCAGGGTCAGTATAACAGGATCTTTCCAGGAACACTGTTATGATATCATATATTCAGAATGACTGGAGAATAATTTTACATTTTCATGACATTAAATATGCTCAAACTCAACCAAATCAGTTTAACTTTCAAGGTATGCATGATGGAGGTTGATATGCTTCTTGTTTGTGTTCTTAGATTGGGGAATACATCAAGAAAAAAGGAGGGGTAGTTTGTGCAGAAGAGCTTGCCCCATTTTTAGATGCTCCATCAGTGGAGGACAATCGGGTATGGAAACTCAATTACAGATAAGAATGTCAGAGGAAGATCTTCAATTGTTATCGTATATCAAAAACTTCTTTACTTTCCATCTACACAGTAACCATGTTAATATGCTTGGGTTCAAATTAATTTTGAACTTTGTAAATGTTTTTAACTGAATAATTGTCTTTGGACATCAGGATGTAGAATCTCTCATGCTGCCAGTCTTGCTCAGGTTTGATGGAGAACCTGAAGTTGATAAATCGGTATTATAGACCTGCAACCTCCCTTTTATGTCGAATAGCTGAAAGTTTTTCATTTGCTATATGATCATTTTGTTGGACTGGTCACATCAAAGGTCTATAATCTTTGATTATTTGTGCCAGGGAAACATTGTTTATCGGTTTCCTTCATTGCAAAGAACAGCATCACAATGGTTTTCAGCAGCAACATTTGATGTTTCTGAACCATTTACTGAAAATTCATGGGCATTTAGGTAACTATCTGTTATGTTTCCAACGGAATTTCTAGTAATTTACAAAAATGTTTGCTAGCGATATTTGTCTAAGATCACAAGTGGAATGTCTAAGCAAATTTGGTAGGTTGCATTCTGTGAATGATAAGTTTAGGCCTTTCTTAGGTTCTTTATTCGTGCTATTACTTTCATATATTCTTTCAAAAGCTATCTGATTGTTTTTTTTTTTTTTTTTTTTTTTTGGGAATTATTTTAGAGTATATATGCTTAATAATGAACTTAATTGATGGGAGAAATCCTAGCTCACACATTTGCTCTGTGGAACTCTTAATTTGTGTCTGTATGCAATCTTATTGGTGCATGGGTGGAGATTTTATGCTTAGCTAGCTAGGATTGTACATAACTGAGTCTATCTGGGATTTTGTCAACATATATTGTTGACTTCTGTAATGTTATTCTTCATGTGGAACTCAGTCGATTATCAGAGGTTTGAAAGAATTTATTCACTTGATACGTGGTGGGCATTACACTTATTTGTTTGACATGTACATCTCTGAATGTCATCACCTTCTATTTTTTGCTATTGACACATGTTGACATTCACATCCAGAAATCATGTACAATCTTGCTTTCTGTTTGTTACTTCAAAGCTCAAATTATGTCTTTTAAAGCGTGTCTTAGATAGTGATTGGTAGAGAGCTGTAAGCCTCAGCCAAATTCAGTTACCCAATTGCTTTTTTGTGCCCATGTAGAATTATAATCTGCTATTTTTTTGGGAAATATTTACATCTTAAAGTATCCGTGAAATTGTGATGTTACTGTATTTAGGCTTTTACAAGTTTCATCTATCCCATCTATGCGATTTGATAATACATGGAAAAGTTTGAACTCATTGTTACCTTAAAATAAACCAGGTGTGGAACCTTCTGTTAAAATTGAATGATTTTCTAAATTATTTTTTGTCTATAGTAAATTATAGAATAGAGTATGTCTTTGCAGTTGCAGGTCACTGATACTCACTTTATTACAGCAAGGCAAATGATATGAACCGATTTTTGGTCATTGGGCTTGGTGTTGTCAATTTCATAGGAGTCATCATTCTTAGTAGCTGGCTAAGGTAATATCAATATTATTGCTTTGATCTTCTTGAACGTATTGCTTTTAAAAGAAAATTTTATTGTGTCTTTGAGGCAGAGATGCAGCATTGGTAGGAAGATTCAGTACTGGTTTGGTACCCTTCATGGCAAAGATTCTTCCTTTATTACAGGTGCCCGTCCTGTCCTTTTATGACTATTTGCAGTATTTTCTAATGTCCTATGTCAGATTGAACTAGATTTGAATTTCTGTGTTCATCATCTATAAAATGTTCAACTATTTCATAGAAGTAAACACTTTGTCCTTCAGTCGAATTGCATCACTCCAGATTGATGAGTGTTTTGATGATATATTATATTCGATGTATAAGAGAGAGGGAAAGAAATGAAATCAATTTCTTCAGAAGGTGTGAATGACTTAAATGACCCATAGGGCAAAAAGTTATACCTTACTGGATCCGGCGCAATGTTATGGTAAGATAGAATAAAGAAGACGTTAGTGGGGATGTCATAGTATTGAGTCGATACTGTGCATGATGGAGCTGATATGCTATATAGTCTTGTGGTTGACTAACATTTGAGGGTGAATTTGGGGTTTGCCTGGATTCATTCTGGTATATATATGGATAATGCTATTGAGTGTCACCTAAACCGGGATGGCTTATAACGATGTGAAGCACCTAGACATCTTGTGCAAATTAAGACGTGAAGAAGGCTGAAGCATTGAGAGCAAACATGAATGTGTCATTATACACAACATGCCCATGATGCTCTCCTAAAGGAGGGATTGTTATGATGTTGTAGAAATGAAGGCCTCCTAAAGGAGGGATTGTTATGTTGTTGTAAAAATGAAGGCCTGTTCTAAGATATTGGCATTCTAATGAGGAGAAGTGAATTAAGACCTGAAGAGGGCCGAAGCACTCAAAGTAATTCTGGGCCTCCTAAAAGAGCGACTGTTATGTTGTTGTAGAAATGAAGGCCTGTTTTAAGTACTTGCATTTTAATGAGAAGTGAATTAAGACCTGAGGAGGGCCGAAGCACTGAAAGTAAACGTGAATATGTCATTATACACAACAAGCCCATGATGCTCTCCCATATGTAATTCTGGGCCTCCTCAAGAAGGAAGGTTTGCTATGTTGTAATAATGAAGACCTGTTCTAAAGTATTGCTATTCTAATGAGGAGATGATAGACTTGTGTAAAGCTTTTTCTTGCAGAACCCCCTTTCTTTGCATTGTTGAAGACCTTGTCGTGGAACTGCCAGAAGTAACAAATTCTCATTAGAAACAACTATGCCACTTGCTCTAATTAGTAGAATCTAGCAAGGTACCGTATTCAAGAGTGAACATTTGTGAATGCATTTTGTTCTGAAAGAAAATGGCTATCAACATCCGTTGTGAATGGTTATTAAGCAAACAGCAAGGTGAGATTTAAAAAACCTTCGTGTGAGGCGGGCAATCATACTTTCTGTTTGTGGAGTTCACTCCAAACAGTTCTCATATGCTGAATTGCAGACCAAGACATTTGTGAATGCTGATGTTTTTCCTGATTATTGCTTCTAATCAAGGTGTCAAATTATTGCATGGCTGCCGTTAAGCTTATGATTCAATTAATTCTTTCTTGTAAAGAATCAAAGATTCTGGTTTTGCAGGTTTATACAGCTTCTTTCTTTGCTATTCCGGCAATAAGGTGGTTTTCTCTGCAAAAGAAAAATGCAGAAATCAGCAGAAGAAATGCAGCAAGAGCTGAGTGGAAACAGTTATTGCAATGGCCAGACTTAATGCTGCGGAAAAAGGTAGCCTGATGCATTTGTTCTGTTGTTTTTCCAGTTTAAAGAGCTACCCGAATCCTTGAAGTTGCTTGCAAGAGGGGGGGGGGGACTGACTGCAAGCAAGATATAAGGGGGAGGGGGGTGGAGAGGGAGGGGGGAAGGGGGGGGAGAGGGGAGGGAAGGGGGAGGGGGGGGAGGGAAGGGGGGGTGTTGGAAACAATGTCAGAAAGGTCTAAAATCCTCAATCGGTAGCAGTTCTAGTTCTTGTCTTTGGAAGAGTCCCACAACAAAATCACGTGGGAATAGTGGATTAGGAGAAACGCTTCACAAGCGATTGAACTGAGTTCAATACCCAGTTGCAACATGAAATGAAAAAGCATCGAAAAAGTTTTGCGTGGATTTTTTTATAAGCAAATCTCTGTGCGAAAGTGACAAACGCATGCGAAGGTAGCTTTTGGAGGTCATAACAATCTTGCTTTTTAATAGTGCTTCTCACATGGGCTCAAAACTATATAAGAAGACCTTGGCTCATTGTTTAATCATCACTCAATCACTCAAGGACTACGAGCCTAGCATTGGTGATTCAAGTCTACTAGGAGGAAGAATTCTATACTCTTGGAGGAGGTGTGCTCTACTCTTGGAGTTACTTGGAGGAGTTAGTATCAGCTTACAAAACTTTGGTGCACCACAGGTAAGAAGACTCAGTTGCATAGGGCCTTTCCTTTGATTGACCTCTCTCTCTCGAGGAGGTGGATAAGTATGATTCCCCAATGTAGATTTCTGTGATCTTTGGTCGGGAAGTTGACACTTCATTGCTCGAAGGTCCCTTCATTGAACGCACTCTTGTGTCTTTTTGACACTTACAACATCGTTCCATAGGGTGGTTCCCCTGGCAGTAGCAACATACTGGCTGCAGCTCTAGACAAGTCTGATCCAACCTTCTCAAGAAGCTCTGCCGCGTTTCTTGGGGTGCAACAATCGCACGTTGACCTTGATCCTGCTGGTTGTTGATTGATTTTTGTTGAGATTGACTTCGGCTTGTGAAGGTGTTGGTTTCTCGTTTGTTCGTTGACTTTGGTCGCCTCCTCTTAAGTCTGGGGTTGCTGTTTCTCGACTTCTTTTCGATAGTATGGGGAGCATCAATAAAGGAGGCCATGTAAACGGTCCACATCTGACATGTCTGACATGTCGGAGATGCGGAGCATGAGTTTTCGATATTGTGAGACGTACGGTTTGATGAACTTTTCTTGGTGGAGGTTATGCTTCTTATCCTTTGATTGGAAGGCCTCGTTGTGACTCGGGAGGGACAAAGTAGTCGGTGAGGACATGCTTGAACTGATTCGAGGCTGTCCAAGCCTTCTTCTTGTACTCCACCATGCAAAGTGGTAAGGTTCGTCCATATATATTTTATGCCTCCGTGCATCTTGTATTCCACCATGCAAGGTGGTAAGGTTCGTCTATATATACTATCCTATTAAGTTATACTAGTGAATGAATAAAAGTGACTCTTGTACCTGTTGGAATTTGGGGCCCCAGGATCTTCCAATACTAACAACCTTTGAGCATACACACTTAATTATACAAGATGATAAGTGAGAGATAGAAAGATACTTGAGACAAAATATGTAACATAAGCAAATTGCTTACTCACTAATGTAGATGGCCGAATTACAAAATGGGAGTACTACTAAACCATATGATGGTGCACTCACTAGATGGAAGAATAGACAAGAAGATGATGAAGTACAGAATCAGATTATGCTCTTATAATCTGAGTATGTGGGAAGCATATGAGCAAGGGAGTGAACCTAACCTCTCAAGAAAGTGCAACAAATCTGAAAATCAGCAAACCCTAATTCCGAAATTAGGGTTTCAGAAACCCTAAAACAGAATATAGGATTAACTTATAAAAGATAGCTGCTCCAAACTTGTAGAAGACTCCTTGCTCCAAGAGAAGAGTCTCTTCTTCACCTCTCCTTAGCCTCCAAAGCTTCATAACTCCAAAATTGACACTATAGCAACATCAACTCAAGAAGTGACGACTCCTTGATGTCTCAAAAGTGTTGCACACACCTCTATTATATAGCTTTGGCCTCCATATGAAAAAATCTGGGATTGTATTTCCAAAAGCTGATCGTTGAGTTTTTTAAAACCTATCCCTATTTTTAGCTTTTCAAGCAATTTAAAATTCCATCGCTTTTGTTTTAAAGAAACTTTATTTTTGTCGCTAAAAACTTATTGCTTTTGCCATCGACTAATAACCTAACGTAGCTTTTTATGTTTTGTACATCAAGAACCTCATAGATATGCATGGTATCATTTTAGGGCAGAAACTAGGGTTTGGGTTTTCTCCTAATTCTGACTTCTCATGATAGAATGATGCATATCACTAGATAGCTCTCATGAAACTCTATCTATCTAGCCTAAAAAAGTTTTACTCAAAATGTACAAAAGAAATGGCTAAGTCCTAAGTATTGCCGGAGATGGACCATATGTACATTGATTTCCAACAGTACCAATGGCCTGGTTAGAACAACTTCACATGTACCAAAGTCGAGATGGAAGACTCACTTTGGACCCACTCCCTCCTAAGGGCATGGCTACTCTTTCCCAGGCAATCGTCTGGATTTTTAGGTAGTTTTATGGTAGTGAAATCCCATGACACAATCCATAGGTGCTTATCCTGCGGCCAAGCTGACGTGCCACTCCTTGTTTAAGGGTGATTCTGACAACATCGTCAAAAGTGTTGTTAAGGAATATGTATACGTATCTTTTGATAACGAAGTCATGCAATAAGGTTTCTACCTTTGATTTTCTAAGTAGGGGGGCCCTTTAGGCTCCAATCCTCTTCACACCATAAATAAAACAAATGTATATTATATGTATGTATGTATATGTATATGTATATGTATATGTATATATATATATATATATATATATATATACATACATACATACATACATACATACATACATACATACATACATACATACATACATACATACATACATACATACATACATACATACATACATACATACATACATACATACATACATACATACATACATACATACATACATACATACATACATACATACATACATACATACATACATACATACATACATACATAAATACATACATACATACATACATACATACATACGTACGTACGTACGTACGTACGTACGTACGTACGTACGTACGTACGTACGTACGTACGTACGTACGTACATACATACATACATACATACATACCTACATACATGCGTACGTACCTACATGCGTACGTGCATGCGTGCATATGTGCGTACGTGCGTACGTACGTGCGTGCGTACATGCGTGCGTGCATATGTACGTGCATGCGTGCGTACGTACACAATATGTGTGTGTGTGTGTTACAAACAGAGCTACATTTCTAAACTTATGGATTCTACACCATAACCATTAATAATTTAACGTGATCTTTTAAACTTCATAAATAATAGCGAGGTCCACTAAGCATTTCGAACATCAAGAATAAAATTAAAGTTATAACAATAATCGAAGATTGAGGAAACAAAGCAATGAGCATAGCATCCACATAGCATGTATTAACTATGAACCAAAATGTGTGTGAATAATACGTGAAGGACGAAATGTATCAAGTCAACCATGAATCGTGATACGGAAACATCATGAAGAAAGGACATCTATGATGGATCACTCCACTGTCTAGTGTCCAACTCCACATAATGACTAATCTATATAGTATAGATTACAGATAATAGGATCAATCATCATGCTCCTGATCATCCATCCCCTATGAGGAAGACAATGATTATGACCTTGATGGAATGTCTTCAATGAGAGTGACATTTCCATTCTCATCGTACTCTAGCTTGCCAATCGGAGTGAATTGAATGCTATATGTTGCTATGTCGATATGCCTTTGGAGGTGGATCTCCTCGTCATCATGGGCGTATTTTGCACCTCTTGCTGCACGCCGATGCTAGAGGTGCACTCGTAGATGCAATGTCCATTTGAGGCTGAATACCCATTTGATGAGCACGTGCACATGTCATTCTGCGATCGATACTCTCTCGCTCCACGTGAAACATGCAATAGATATCCTCGTGCTCATCCCAAATAACTGTCATCTCATCCTTTTTCTCCATAGAACTCTCAAAGACGGTAGGAGATACCTATACATTACATAAATGATAAAAAAAGAAATTTGAGTTACAATATTAAACTTAAAGAATGAAGGACATAAACTTAAGTTTATAAAAGAATACCTATTTTGGTCTATTTATTTTTGTTTTGAGATCATGCACCGATCTCAAGTTGGCCGTATAAAAGATCAACCTTTTGAAGTGTTGTAAGATCAACCTATTCCTCAACTTTGTATGAATGAGAGAATAGGGGCTCCAATTGCGTTCACATGCTCTAGAGGAAGCATCTTACACAAATTATAATTTATGAGTCATGACATCCATAAGCATTTTCAAAGTAAAGTAATTGAAACTATTATGAATCAATGTTCAATTATCAATACAAAAAAAAACACGTGACCATAGCCATAATGTAGCCACCACTCCAATGGCTCTAGAGTCACCTATTTGCATATAGGTGTACTATGCACATATGCAATGCCCACATTCCCTATATAGCATGTGAAATCTTTATCAAAGAGAAGTTGATCGTCAAGGGACATGATGCGTTGCATGTACTCTTCCATCTGTTGTAGTTGACCTTTTTGCCCATAAAGCTGGACTCTTGAAACGTGGATACAAGAGCGCTGTAGCCACCACTCCAATGGCTCTACAGTCACCTATTTGCATATAGGTGTACTATGCACATATGCAATGCCCACATTCCCTATATAGCATGTGAAACCTTTATCAAAGAGAAGTTGATCGTCAAGGGACATGATGCGTTGCATGTACTCTTCCATCTATTGTAGTTGACCTTTTTGCCCATAAAGCTGGACCCTTGAAACCTGGATACAAGAGCGCTGGAAAATCATGTATGGATCTATATAAGAAAAACCAATGAGAGTCTACTAGCCGTAAAATATCACATTTCTTACAAATTAAAATCAACATCAAATCTGAACTTCTATATAAATATATTAAGTAAAAAAAAAACATACATAAACTTCAAACACATACCTCTCTTGTGAAAGTTCCCTTTCTCGCAGTGACTAATCTAAATAGTACAAACTAAAGATAATGGGATCAATCATCATGCTCGTCATCATCCATCCCCTCTGAAGAAGACAATGATGATGACTCTGATGGAATGTCTCCAATGACAATGACGTTCCCATCTTCATCGTACTCTAGCTCGGCAATCGGAGTGAAATCAATGCTATGTGGTGCTATGCCGCCATCATCTACCTGAGGTGCATCTCCTTTTTGTCGTGGGCGCATTTTGCGCATCCTATTGTACACGGATGTTGGAGTTGCACTCATAGATGCAATGCGCATCTAAGGCTTAATACCCAATCTATGAGCATGTACATACCTAAATTTCAAACACATACCTCTCTTTTGAAAGTTTCCTTTCTCACATGATTGTGTGTCACATCTGCATATAGAAATCGTAGAAAATTCCGTGTGTAGAACCCTCTTTGTCCACTACATGAAACAAGATATAAATGGGCTTTCTATTTCCTTCCAAAAGCTCTCATCCAATACTTTTCTTTGCACATAACATGCAAGCTTTGTCTAAGAGTGTGGTAGGTTCGTCCACCTACGATCTATGAGAGTCACACACAATGCATCTTTGAGTTTATGAAGTCTACATAACACCGCATATATGTAACCGAATCTGGTATCTGCAGGCCGAATCATCTCCATGGTGCTATCAGAACGGAATATGGATAATGCCAAATGATTCTTATGTATAAAACTCACAATGCATTTGGCATCATTCACAACGGGATCTATCCATAGTAGTTTCCCAATTTCCTGATCTGCACAATGTGCACCATAGGGTGTCCAAACTATTTTGGAGAACTCATGTTCAATCATTTCCCCCTTTCTCTTACAATTGAATGCATTATATGTGATAACTTGTACCATATTTTCAGTTCCAACCTCAAGAATGGTAGATTTGATATGTTGAAAGATGGAAACACCCGTAATGCGAACCTGCGCTCTACTAGCATCCACGACATGGAGGAAATAGGTACCAAGGCAAGATGGAACCAAAATGTTTATAATATAGCGTTGATGTGTGTCACTCCATCCGTTAGAAACAATGGAATATTGATACCTCACCGATCATGTTTTAATAGCCTGTATCTAACATGGTAGTACGCAATCGCTTGTAGTAAAGTCCATACCAATCATCGCATGGACGGACCTGAGCAATGGCTTTCACCATGAGTCTCCATGCCTCAATATGTACCACATTGAATGCAAGATTGCCTTCAATAGCACACCTCACAATCTGTATCTCTACAGCCTTTTGTCTTTGTCTTTATATGGCCGAGGATATAAATGAGGCAAGGAGTCTTTGCCTAAGATGCTGTGTAGGAGAGGGGTGTCGAGTCCTCCATATTGTCGGCTCTTTTTGATGAAGTCTGACTTTGAGTAGCACCAGTTGAAGCTTGTGTCATTTGTGAAGAAGGAATTATGTCCTTCATCATCTGGATATCAGCGAAAGCCAAATCAAGACGACGTGCAACACGAGCCTCTTGTGCCAAGGAATGCTCATATACTACCATTTCAACAACCTCTGGAGAAACTTTATCACAAGCAGAAATGCCCATTCCTCCTAAACTAGACACATGACATATAAGTTTGGTCGTGGTAAAGAAGGACTTTGTGCAATATTTGCACTTCCAGTTACGAGTGCCAGATCTTGAAGTGCTTTGAGCATTAGCCAATGAGTGACTAATGGTATGGGCATCCTACATGGCATTCATGCTTCCAGGCATATTGAATATTGGAGCAAGATATGGGTTTAGCCTTTAGGTAGCAAGTTTGAGGTGATGGAGGGTGATATATTGGCTGAAAATATAAGGTTGAGGTCGAAGATGCTAAGTAGTAAGAGCTTTAAATTTTAGAGCTGAATGGGCAGTGAAACTTGAGCTTCCTTGGGCAAGTATTATGTGTATGTACTATGACTTGAGCAATGAAGCTCCTCAATGGCTTAACTAAGTAGTAATAGATGCGTTTACCCACCTTAAATGATTAACGGATCTTATAAGAGACTTGAATGTAAGACTTAGGATCTAGATGTGAAGTGCTCAATGATTGGTAGAGCTTACGGCTCGAGTCTAGTCTTTCGACTCTCTAATAGGTTCACAAGAGCCAAGAGGATGATGCGAGGTTGAAGTCTGAAGCAATGCTCGAAGGCAAGGTTGAAGTAGCCGTCGGGATTTGGGAGTCGGTTGCGATTCACGAATGGAAGACTAATGTATACACGCACACAAATGAGCAGTCAGGGTTGTGCTTTCAAGAAAAGTTACTCTTCAAAAAATTTTGATGACTTAGCAAGTTCGAACCTTACATATTTGGCTCGAATCGAATCGATAACCCCACAAAAAGAAGTCGTAAGAGATGGTTCGCGAATTGAATGTGGCATGGTCCACTACACGAATCAATATATGAATGGGCTTCAAAGCATGCACAAGAGTATCTTTTTCCTTCCAAAAGCTCTCATCCAATACTTTCCTTTGCACATAACATGCAAGCTGTTTGGGAGTGTGGTAGGTTCGTTCACCTAAGATCTATGACAATCACATGCAATGCATCTATGAGTTGTTGAAGTCTACATAACACCACATATATGTATCCGAAACTGGTGTCTGTAGGCCGAATCATCTCCATGGTGCTATGAGAACTGAATATGGATAATGCCTAATGCTTTTTACGTATAAAACTCATAATGCATTTGGCATCATTCACAATGGGTTCTATCAGTGGTAGTTTTTTGATGTCCCGTAATAGGAGATCTACAATGTGAAACACACAGTGCCCAAACTATTTCGGGGAACTCATGTTCAATTGTTTCCCCCATTCTCTTACAGGTGGATGCATAATCTGTGATAACTTATACCGCATTTCCAGCTCCTTGCTCAAGAATGGAAGATTGCTGAAAAGATAAACTCACCCGTAATGTGAATGCCGACTCTACTAGCATCCACGACACGGAGGAAATAGGTACCTAGGCACGATGACACCGTGATGTTTATAATATGGCATTGAGATGTTCACTCCATCCATCAAAACTGATGGAACATCTTTACATTTCTCAACTTGTTTTATTAGGCTCTAGCTGTACTTCAATGCAATCTTTTTCGTTATCTAACATGGTAGTACACAATCGTTTGTAGTCAAGTCCATACTAATCATTGCATGGACCAATCTTAACAATGACTTTCACCATGCGTCTCCATGCCTCGATACGTACCACATTTAATGCAAGATTTCACTCAATAATGCACCTCGCAATTTGTATCTCTGCGGTCTTTTGTCTCTATTTATGTATGGCGGAGGATATAAATGAGGCATTGTTTTCTTGCCTAGGATGCTATGTAGGAGGGGTGGAGTCCTCCATATTGTGGGCTCTTTGTAATGAGGTCAGACTTCCAATACCATTAGTTGTAGGTTGCATCATCTTTGAAGAAGGAACTATGTCCTCCATCATGGTGATATCGGCCGAAGCCAAAGCACGACGACATGCAACACGAGCCTCTTGTGCCAAGGCATGCTCATGTATTAGGATTTGGGAGACCTCTGGAAGAATCTTATCACAAGAAAAAATGCTTATCCCTCCTAAACCACACATGTGACATATGAGTGGTGTAGTCATGGTAGAGAAGGACTTCGTACAATATTTGCACGTCCAATTATGAGTCACGGGTGCCAGAGCCCAAAGTTCTTTGAGCATTAGCCAATGATTGGCTAATTAATGAAGGTGATCGAGTTGCGACCACCTTGGTCCAGTGGGTTTGGTTTGAGCATTCGTGAGTCCATCTGTTGAAGGTGATCGAGGTGCGACCACCTTGGTCCAGTGGGTTTGGTTTGAAGAGGCCAAAGGAGTCCATGTTGACGATATCGTCTTGTTGTAACTCTTTCAGGGGGGAAGGGTTGATGGGGTTGGAGTTCGGTTGAGGTTCTGGATGGGGATTTGGTTGTGGGATTGGCTCGTTGGACGTAGGAGTTGTTGCTTGACTAGGTTGGCTAAGCGAACAAGCGAATCTTCCAAGCAGCTGATTCGGTTATTTACTTGGTCTTGATCTCGTCCAGTTGGGTAGGGATCTGGTTGGGGGTTGTTTTAGGCTTCTTGGTGGCCCTCGTGAAGATCGGCGTTGGCATGAAGGAGCTGGTTGAGTTCGGCTTCGAGGGTCTCCTGTTGAGCGCGATGGTGATGTTGTGGATATGCTATGCCTCAGAGTTTAGTCCGACAAGGCAATCCTAGAAATCATTGGCCATCATGATAGAGAGCTCGATGGCAGTAATCGAGTGGAAAACGGCGGCGGTAGAGTGCAGGGATGGCGGGAGGGCGCAGCGGTGGCAAGAGAGCGCAACGGCGAAGGGAGAGCGTGATGGTGGCAATCGGGTGCACCAACAGCAGAAGGGTAGCGACTGTGAGAAATGGCTCGTTGATGGCATGGTATAGCAATGGTGGCACGTGGGTGCACGGACAGTGGGGCATAGCGACGGCGACACATGGGCGCATGGAGGGTGGGGCGTAGGGACAATGGAAACTTGGGAGGGGGGGTAGCACCCGTGGAGATGGTGGGAGGGAAGGGAAAAATGTACGCATGATGTCAAGAACACTAACCCAAGATAGCCCCTAGATGTTGATGGCACTTCCAACACTGGTGTTACATTCTGCCTGTGCAAAGGCTTCCCCTAGGCTGGTGCTCTGATACCACTTATGTACTGAAGTGCCCCAAAACGCCGAAGGCTTGCAAACGGGGACCCAAGGTGTGCACAAAAGAAAATGTACTGATAGCATTCAGGTGTACGATGACTTCTTATAGTTGCACACAATTCGTTGTCATAGGGTAAACCTTCCAAGAATTGAAATGGCCTGGATAGAAATACAGAGTTTGTGACAGGGAGGGGGGAGGGGGGGGGGGGGGGGGGGGGGGGGGGGGGGAGGGGGAGGGGGGAGGATGGATGTCTAAAAGTGTGGGGAGGGAGGGGGGTGAAGGGAGGGAGGGAAGATGGATGTCTAAAAGTGCGGGGAGGGAGGGGAAAAAAAAAAAAAGAGGGAGGGGGGGGGGGGGGGGGGGGGGGGGGGGGGGGGGGGGGTGGGGGGGGGGGGGGGGGGGGGGGGGGGGGGGGGGGGGGGGGGGGGGGGGGGGGGGGGAGGGAGGATGGACGTCTAAAAGTTTGGTATGAAAATCCAAAAAAAGGATCTGAATTACTCTGATGGGTCTGTTTCAAACTATGTAGCCATGTATTTATGCTAATGATGATGTTCATTAAGCTATTGAAGGCGTGAAGGATATCTAAACATGAGGTCAAGCAATGTATACGGAAAAACCACGATCTTGTTTTTATTGTTGCTGTACAAGATACATGTATCTGTTCATAGTCAAACTTTATCTGAATGTACATATTATATATGATTCCTGGAACCGTTGTAAGATCCATCGATAATTGTTTACCACATTTATGGCTTTGATAGGTGCTTTTCCTTTCATATTCGCCTCTGATTCTAAGCATGATGGTTATCAAGTTCGTGAAACTCTCTTATTGTAGTTATATATAAGACACAGAGGTCTGTTTTTAGTTTATATGTTGAGCTCACATAATACCCCGAGCTTGTAGTAGTATTGTAAGGTTCATCCATAGTTTATATTTGGTTGGTACTTCTTCTTTCATGTTTCCTCCCTTCTTTCATATTGTAAGGTACATCTATAGTTGTTTATTTTCGGTTGGTACTTCTTCTTTCATGTTTTCTCCCTTCTCTGATTCTATGATGTCTTTGTTGATCGTGGGGCTGCTTGAAAGCTTGAGAGTGCTGCAAAACTGGCGAAGCAGACATTCATAGGGCAGGATCAGATCATTTACTCAACTCAGAAGGATATCAGTGACCAGGACTTGGAAGTTCAAGACTGGGAGAGGAGGTTTAGGGAGAGAGAATACACATGACTTGTGTATTTTTCAAATGTATATTAATACTTGTAATACTAGACATCATGTGAAAAAGCCCTGAACTTGGGAACATTGTAAAGCTCTAACGATGTGGGGAATGGGTTATTCTTTTTGGGAAATTTCCATCAGTCACCATACGAACGTATAATCCCAAATGATCATTTGTTGTAGTAGCTTCCCAATGAGTGGGGAAGGCTCATAATACTTCGTTTCATTTGTATCGGCATTTTTTAGCAATAAATAAACGTCTGCTCTCTCTCTCTCTCTCTCTCTCTCTCTCTCTCTCTCTCTCTCTCTCTCTCTCTCTCTCTCTCTCTCTCTCTCTCTCTCTCTCTCTCACACACACACACACACACACACACACACACACCCCCAAAAAAAAAGAAAGAAAAAGAGTTAGCCCCCAGTGGATGTGAATACGTTATCCTTTTTTCTTCTTTCTGTCCATCGTTTTATGTATTGATTCTGGTAGCTCGTATCCAGTTGATACTCGCTCTTCGTTGGACATCTAGTGATTTTCCTGTTGTTTTAGGTCATCACTTTCTGTATTAGCTTCTGGGCGCTTGAAAGTATTATTATAAGATAAAAAGGAGGAATTCTCTCTTTCCTCATGCAATAATCATATCGAAGCTACCATGGCGTAAGTTCTTAGCCCCAAAATTTGAACGTATCAACATATTATTTTATTCCATTTCATTTCTCTTTTCAACGTCATCCATTTCAGAGAGATGCGGGGCATTGCATGAGATGGACTTCCTACACTACCCTTAAGTAGAAGGAACAAAGAACTACTGGCTATACAGCCCACTTTGTGCCACTTTATGTATTGATTATGGTCTATGACATCCAATATATACTTATTCCCGAGGCCATCATTCTAGGCCACGTGAAGGTTATACATCTCCTTGACTCTATCACTCAATATTACTACTCTCAGTTTGTTCCTTTAATCAAACCCGAAGATTTTATCAGGTTCACCAACCACGATGTAACTTTCTGGACTCATGGGTCATTTTGGTCTTTTTGAAGGAATTACTATATCACTCTCTCTCTCTCTCTCTCTCTCTCTCTCTCTCTCTCTCTCTCTCTCTCTCTCTCTCTCTCTCTCTCTCTCTCCCCTCCCCCCCCCCCCCCCCCCCCCCCCCAACACCCATTTTCCCCCCTCTTCCTTCCCTCCCTTTCCTCTCTTTTCCTTCCCTTCGTCTCTCCTCCTTTTGCCGCTTCTCTCTTTTTCCACAGTAACTTGAAAAAACTGCTGTGATACAAAATTCTCAATAAGTTTGTAAAGAATCTACCTATACTTGAGAAAGTCTTGTTTGGAAGCGAGTTACATAATATGCATACCTCTTCCTAAATTTACACTATCCTACATTCATTCGCGAAGTTCAAATTTTTCCTGTGATGCTTAAATGAGTTAAGGTGATGTAAGTTGAGTAGCAATTCTATACACAAACAGCTCGTAAGGACTGAAAAGTAATGTACGCGACATGACAATCAGGAGTGCATCTTAAAAGTTCATAGTGGGTTATGGCCACATTCCTTTTCCAGTTGTGTGCTCACCAGATTGATCATAGATGCTGCGCTTTTTGAGAATTGTATACCTAACTTGTCTGGGCCTCTGGAAAACATAAATAGCTGGAATTGAGGCAGTAATTCTGATGCTATCGTTCATGACTGTGTGAGGGTTTGTATAAGTTAGCGTGTGTTAAGTGATTCATATCTAAGGATAGGTCTGAAGGGAAGGGTACTCTCAAATCGAAACAGTTGGTGCTAGAAATGAGAGTCAATACACATCTTCATGGACTTTCTCACTAGCATACTTTATCCTCACTCGGAGAGGCCATTCCATTATCAGTATTGTACGTATGCACCTACACATTTATTTCAAAACTGAATCGAGTGAATCATAACATGATTAACCAATATGAGAGAGTAATAGTGATTGTTTTATTGAGATGTATAACATATTGTTACTTGATGAAAGCTAAATGCTACTGGTCATGTGGAGGAATTTAAATAGAAAACCCACAAAATCTCATAATACTGACAAGAATACTTTTCTACATAACAAGCTTGGGTGTTCCAAACATGATTCGATTCCAATAATACTTGCTTGACAATATCCCCTAATCAACTACTTAATGCTACATGTTTGAAAATTGTATTACAGTTAAGACAGGCAAGTGAATGGTCCATGTTTCAGAGTAGATAGGTCTTATATAGTAAAACACTCATCACCTGTAAATAGCTGTATTGTTTTTTTCTTGCCTTTTCTTTTCGAGGTGAAAACTAAAAAATGATGCCCTAGATGCATCAAACTTATTGTCCTTGGGCCATGAAGAAGATTTTGGGCACCATGGCTTTCATGTTTCATTGAACGCGTCTTTATTAATATTGTTTCTTATTATGTTTCTAAAGAACATCTTTTAATTAGCACTCCATCTGGATGCTTGCACTTATTACATTAAACAAAGAAAATCTAGAGAATATATATACTCAAGTTGCATGATATGAGGAGATATTCCAGAGATAAATATTAAAGAGCTGAAAATTATTCAAGAAACATCACTTCTTTTTTTCAAATTAGATGTGATAGATGCTTCCACAAAGAATCTTTTTCAAGGATTTTTACAACCTACAAACAAATGTTAAGCAATGTCAGAAAAGACAATCAAATTCAAGAAAACATGCATTTAAATAAGTTTTGAAGTAGAAACAATAAACTCTAACCTTTATAGTGCACCCCGTGCATTCAAATGTGCTAGTACCATTAAAAAAGAGCTCATGAATTTTCTTCTAATATTAAGGGGTATGTGTAGGAGAATGTTTTGATGAAAGAAAAAGGAAAAAAAAATCTAATTTAGTAGTTTAAATAGATAACCTTTTGGAGTTGTCCTCTCGAATCATCATAGTATAAATGAACAACCTCAAATACTTTAAAAGTGTCAATCCAAAAAGTATACTATCAATGAGAATCACCTAACTACTAAATTACAAAATTTTTCTTTTTTCTTTCATCAAAATGTTTTCCAACATTCTTCCCCTCCTTGCCTTTTGTCATCCTTGACAAAACTTTGTAATGGCCTTGTTCACTGCCTTTTCTTTCACTGGTACAACCCAGCCACCAATTCATGGCTTTTTTCTTTCTATGATATTCAAATCATTTACCATTTCAAACAGATCTTTTCTCCACTATAGAGCTGCAATCAGTTATCTTTGACATCCTTCTTTATATATTACGTATATGCGGTTTTATATGTTGTTAGTCTAGCTTTCATTACTAGTGATAGTTTACCAAAATTTTTGAATGTGTTTCACAAAATATGTAATCAAAAGCATCTTCAAAAATTTGGACATAGTGATTGCCCATGAATACTATTTTGTTATAGTAAGCCATTAAACATATTTTCTCCGGAGTCTCACTCAGATAAAAAAGAAGTGCATCTGAAGGTGAGTTGAATCCTATGTAGTTTATGTTGGGGTAACAATGTCTCAATTAAGTCCATAAATCTCAGTTTAGGTGCCATAAATTCAAGTTTAGAGGACATATAATGTATTCTTGTTATTTATCTCTAATCGAAGTCACGTGGCGACCTGGCTAGGTGAAAGTACTTCTAAACTTGGGACTTAGGTTCAAATCCCACCGGTGCAAAAGTTGACAGTGTAAAGATTTTTTCGAAAAGCAACCTATGGACGACGATGATGGGTGCAAAAATCACGATGAGATTTTAAAGTTTTGTGTTATTTTCGTGATAGTTTTTTGTGGCGATGGCTTTTGTTTTAGTTGTTCACCAAAACTATATAAACAGGGCTTTGGCCTATTATTCATCATCCCAAGTTCTCAAGGAGGTCAAGGTGATCACAAGCTTCAAGGAGGCTCAATGCAACTTGAAGGATGAGGAGGTGCTCCATCGAGGAGTTCTCACACTCTTGGAGGAGTTGGGATCTACATCTTGGTGATTATCTCGAGGAGATTCTGCTAGTTTACCATCAACATCCATTGTTGATTTACTTTGAGTAGCAAGTCTATTTTCCGTTCTTACTTGCTAGCTCACTCGTTTATGATTTAGGTTGATCAAAATTTGGGTTTACTATAAAACAATTCTATATTGTACATATTCTCCATATTCACACACACACACACACACACACACACACTCTTCATACCTCTTAGGCACACAATCTCTTGTATCTGGTTCCTATTTTTGCCTAGATTCAAATACTATTAGTTTGTATCATATTCACACATTGTAATTTGACATTGGAATATAGATAGTGTGGGCAAAATTCATAACTTACTATACACTTTGAAAATCTTGTCTATTCTCTCTCTATCTCTCACTCATCATCTTTTTGAGTCTTAAGGTGTGTATGCTAAGGTTCATCTAGTGTAAGATCCTGTAAACCTATGATTAATTGTTATTCTGGCCCACCTCACTTCCAACATTTGGTATTCAAACCTTAGAATACCAACATTTGGTATCAGAGCCTAGTTGACATACACCCTGAACAAGATGAGTGATTGTAGACTTGAGAATGAAGACAAGCTTGAGGGCATGTCTAACTATCCAATGTGGAGTTTTATGATGATGAATCTGTTAGTATCAAAGGACTTATGGAGTATTGTCAATGGCACTTACCAAGGCGAGGAGTCGTAGAAGAGGTCACTTCATCTTTTAGAAGAGTACTTGTTCTTATTTATGCTTAATAGGAGGTTGGTGAAGAAGAAGAAACTCTTTCATCATTAGGAGTCCGTACTACTACCAGAATACCTCGTACAGAAGAGCAATCTAGATGGGATTCAAGGGATGCACTAGCACTTTCATATATTTCTATGGGAGTCAAGAGGCATATTATACTCGAGATCAAGTCTTGTAGAACCTCTTGTTAGGCTTGGTTGGAGTTAGAGAATCTTTATCAGAGCACAAAACTTTCTAGGAAAGCTCATCTAAGGAGACAACTAGCCAACACAAGGATGAAAGTTGGAGAATCAGTTCAGACACATATTTTCAAGCTCAAATATTTAGGAGACCAGTTACTCAATGTTGGAGTCAACATTTCATATGAAGAGATGGTAAACAAATTTCTTAGCTCACTTCCATCTACATATCGTGCTTTTGTTACCTCTTTATCTCTCTCTATAAGAGATAGAGAACTTTCATTTGAAGAGCTACGATTCTTGTTACTTCAACATGAGGATAAAAAAAGGGTATCGAAGTGAATGATGAAGCCATGTTATCATTGTCAAAGGGAAAGAATAAGAAGGAGAAGAAGAGTCAACAATCCAAGAAGGAAAGTAAGTCTTCTAATCCAAAGGAGCATACTTCTGAAGCATACTTAAAGCTTCCAATTTACAAACCGGACTTTCAAAGGTGTACACAAGTGATGAATACTCCACGTCAGATGCTTGATATGCCATCCGTCCCAAAAGCTATGGTGTTGGACATAAATGGGGAGTCACAAATGATTAGAATTAGTCATGAGCTGATCGTCCCTAGACCCTTCTTCATCAATGGAATCCAAGATTTATCATCACAAGATCAGTTTCATTAGAGGTTTCACAAAAAATATGGATAATTCTTTTAGTTCTTGTAGAGTGCATTAAGAATAAGCTTTTTTAGTGATTTTTGTGCCTAAAGTGTGCTATTTTTCATAATAATTAATATTATCATATTTAAATTTCAACGCATGTACCCATGTGATGAGACAATCATGATTTTGATGGATACACAAAGTGAAGATGAAGTAGTACTTTGGAGGATTATGGAAGCTTAAAAGATTGAGAAGATAGATTTCTGAAAGCATGAAACACTCAAAGAACTACTGATCACAAAGCTAAATCCACAAAAAATACTCAGAAAATCAACTTGAAATCACCATTAAAGATTGATGATGAGATTAGGAAGAAGATAGAGCTCCAAAGTTTTCATTGATCATCAAAAAAAAAAAAATCATCATACTCTACAAATGAGTCATAAATAAACTTATATACTTTTTCAAGTGTCCCCTTTCACACTTGAAATAGGTCCTCTAATTTTTTTACTCTAAAATTCTACTCACTCGAGAGATGAAAATTCTATAAAATATATATAATTTACATCCCAATATGATGAACATTTTCAAGCCTATGTAAAAGATGTCATAACCTTCCTCATTGGAAAATTCATCCCCACATGCTCTTAATTGGCTACAGCTAAGGTAGAAAAAAATTGATTCCATCCATAGGGTTCAAAGTCTTCATCATTATATGTTGAAGTACATATCTTTCATCCGCTATTGATCTATCACTTTACAATCTTCTTTTCTTACAGGGAACCTTTTTGGTAATTTTTCTTTGTTAAGCCAAATGTCCAAAGTGGTGCTTCATCTTCGCTTCCAACGTTTGATATTTCTTTTAATTCATCTATACTTTCATATTCACTATGAACCTTGTTCCATTCTCTTGGATATATACCATGATGATTTCCCCTTCTTAGATTGACTTTGGTAAGATTCCCTAGGTTTTGTAGATAAAGGCAATCTTTTTCTCAATCTTGAACTACTTGTAATTGCCTTATAAAAGGTCTTTCTTGTTGGTGCAATTAATCCAAGCCTAAATTCTTGATCATTTATCCTAAGGCTCATATGTGCATTCATGTATTAGCACATGAATGATCTCTTGTAAAAGATTCACTTATTACTTCTTGTAAAAGTGCATATATGGAATCACTTCAATCACGAGTCATTAGGAGAATCTTTCCACGACTTATTTGGTGAGGAATTATGAAAAATCAATTCCTAAAACGTTGGAACACTTTTAGGTAGAAACTCAAATTCAAATTTGAATCTTGGCGCCAACAAAAGGCTATAAAAACGGATCTACTCACATGGAATGGAGCTAGATATAGCAGAGACTTTAGAGGAATTTATGTGGCATATTGAGATCACAATATAGCTCTACTATTTCACTCACATTGTGCAATTATTCATTGCCAATGTCAATGCAATCTATGTGCATTAATACATATAGTTTTCTTATATCTCATACCTTCTACTTTGTAATGTACCACTTAGAAGAGTGAACTTCGCTGAGCTGTTTCTCATTGTATACTTAATCATTTGATGTGATTTAAGTTGGTATAGATTCAGTAGACTATCTATTGTCATGATACCAAGTTTTATTGTCATTATCAACAACCATTCTCAAGTTATGAGCAAAATAGTTCTCACTGGTCTGCATACTACTCGTACCCGAAAATATCAGGATTCATCTCCAACTTGCTAAGCATCATTCTCTTGGTCGATCATTTCAAGTGAAATAACTTTTAAAAGTTAGCTACCCAACTTAATTTGATATACCCAAAACAACTTCGTTCAATTGTTAGTAGAGAAGAAGTACTGTTGATTTCTTTGAGCAGGTGTAGTGACCAAAATAACAAGTTATTTGTTTACATTGAAACTCCACCTTATCTGTTTTTATCCAATGGTTTGAGGATCATCTTCCAAAGTACTTGGGTGATTATTTGTGCTTTTTGGAAAGCTGAAGAGGTCTTATTTTCACTCCTTAACTCAATTTTTCCTGGTGTGAAGCAGGAACTTGCAGCACCATCTCATCTCTGAAATGTGTCCACCATCTCCTCCAATAGTGGTATTAGAGCAACATTAAGGTAAAATGGGAGATGAATTTCCATCATTCATTGAAAAATTGGGCAAGAGCAATTATCCATCTTGGCCCCTAAGGATGAAGGCTTACCTCCAAGGAAGAAGTTTGTATGGATACATATTTGAAGATGAAGGAATGCCAACCCTTAGAAGCAAACATCAACCTACAAGAGAGGAGCAAGAGAGACTAGCTACATAGTGTGCAAAGGATGCTCTAGCCAGGTCTTATATACTCAATTCAAAATCTTATTTTTTTGTTACCTCATATTAGGAATTGCAAGACTTCCCAAGAAACTTATGAAGTACTATCTTCATACTTCTCATCAAATACAAGGGCTAGGAAGAGCCAACTTTGGATGGAGTTCACAACGTTGAAGAAGCAACCAAAACAAAGTATTGCTGACTATGTGACCAAGATGAAGGATGTAGCTGATCAACTTGGGAGTATTGGAGAAGAAATAGAAGAAGAGCAGATAGTAAGGTAGATCATAAATGGCATCAAGGTTGATGACAAATGGGAGTCCTTTACCACAACAATGGACCTATATATGGAGGTGCTGATACCTGACCTCAATACATTGATGGGGCAACTCTTCACACATGAGACAAAGCTCAACAAGAGTGGAGATACTTCTAGATGTAATCAATCTTCTACCCTTTGCATAGATAAAAATAAGATTAAAGATAAAGGAAAAGGTAAGAGGAATGAAGAAGAAGAAAGTACCTCTCAAGTGAACTTCAAAGGTAGAGTAAGAGGTACTAGAGGAAGGGGCAGAGGAGCAAAGCAAGGCAGGGGGAGACCATAAAACTCTTCACCTTGCAACATTTCTGGCTTGAACAATCATACCATAGATGAATGCTCCAAGAAGACAAAGAATCTGAGAGGAAGAGGCTTCCATAGAGGAGGCTATGGACAATCAAGAGGCAGGTTCAATAATGGAGGAAGCAAATACCATCACAATTACAAACAAGGCTACAACAACTACTACCAAGGAGGCTTCAAAGGAAGATGAGAGTACAACAACTATACCGATGATCAAGAGGAATCTCTATTACTCATGAATATGACAACCAAGCAAGGTAAAGATGATGAGTACTTATTCTATATTGATTCTGGTTGTTCCAATCATGTAGTAGGCAATGTAGCATTATTGTCTAACCTTGAAGAACCCAAAGGAAAGCATGAAGTTCAGACAGGTGATGAATCTAGGCGCTCAGTAAAGAAGATTGGAAATAATAAAGCATCTGATGGTAACATGAATCTTCTAAGCAGGGTATTATATGTACCAAAAATAACCAAGAATCTAATCAATGTTGGATAGATTGTTGAAAAGGGTTTACATGTTAGATTCACAAGGCATGGAGCATATGTGGAGGACTCTCAAGAAGGATTTCAAAAGGTGAGAAATCTGGTAGACTTTTTACCTTTGAAGTTGAAGATACAAGGAATATTGCACTCTTCAATTATAAGGATCAAACCCTATCTGAATTAGAGATATGGCATAAGAGACTAGGTCATATAGGTGAAAGGACATTGAAAAAAATATGTAGGGATCACAATGTGCTTGGCATCCCAAATGTGTCCAACCAACACATGATTTACAAATTTGGAGCATGCTAATCTGATAAGTCACATAGGCAACCATTCAACAAAAGAGGATACATGTATGAAGACTACTTGGAGCTTGCACACACAGATGTATGGGTCCTAGTAGAGAGCCATCAATTTCATGACCAAGGTATTATGTTTCATTGATAGATGACTATAGTAGATGGATAATACCGAAGTCTTCACTTGTTTCAAGAAGTATTTGACATTGGTTGAGAATCAAACAGGTAGAAGTTTGAAGAGGCTCATATCTGATGGAGGTGGTGAGTATTTCTCACATGAGTTTGACTCCTTCTTATAGGTTAGAGGCATAAAGAGAGAAATTACAAGAAGGTACACTCTTGAATAGAATGGAGTCGCACAGAGAAGAAATAGATTAATAGTAGAGGTTGCAAGATCAATGTTGAATGAGAAAAAAATTCCTAAGTATTTATGGGTAGAGGCTGTTTCCACAGCCACTTACTTAATCAATAGGCTTCCATCCAAGTATGGAATGGCAGGAGACCATCTTTAGATCATTGTAAGATCTTTGGGTGCATTGTGTATGCACACATACCATCACAGATTAGAGGAAATCTTGATCCAAAAGCTGAAAGATGCATATTTATTGGTTATGATCAGAATCACAAAGAATATAGGTTATATAATACCACTAACAAAGGATTTACAGCTAGTAGGGATGTGGTATTTGATGAAAATAACTTTTGGTTTGAAGATGTTTGCAGGAAAAAAAAGTTACCCTATGACTTAGAGAATGATTATCCAAATCTCACCAAAGAGGACCACATACATCAAAGCATATCAACTCAAAAGGTAAAGAACAAATTGACTTCAAAGCTTGGAATTCTAATGACAAATAAAAGTACAAAAGTTTGGAAGACATTCCAAAGTCATCCAATCAATCATTTAGCAGATCTCAAAGGAAAGCAAGAAACCTATAAGTCACCAAGCATTATATATGCATGGCTAAAGATTCTATGTCAAAAGAACCTTCTTCATTTGAAGAAGATAATAAGAAGGAAGAATGGAAAGAAGCTATGCAGAAAGAAATTGAAGACAATAAGAAGGAAGAATGGAAAGAAGCTATGCAGAAAGAAATTGAAGCACTTTGGATGACTTTGGAAGACATTCCAAAGTCATCCAATCAATCACTTAGCAGATCTCAAAGGGAAAGCAAGAAACCTATAAGTCACCAAGCATTTTATATGCATGGCTAAAGATTCTATGTCAAAAGAACCTTCTTCATTTGAAGAAGACAATAAGAAGGAAGAATGGAAAGAAGCTATGCAGAAAGAAATTGTGACTTGCTAGGAGGCAAGTCACATAAAGAGAAAGTACCATTCTTCATTATAGCATCATATTCAGATTGCATAGAAGCCATCCAATTGTTTGAATTTTGTGCTTCATCAAACGAAATAGGCTCATTCTCATCACAGAGACTAGATGCAGCCATAGCATAACAATCTAATGCAAAAGAGGCACTATGAGAGCATGAACGAGTACGATATGACAGAGGTGCATCTAATTTGCTATCACCCAAAGTCTGCACTAGCCATTTTGGCATAGTTTTTGCCTCCTCATCATGTAAATCTGCATCAGAAATGGAATGATCTACATCATCACATGAAACCTAAAAAGGCTGAGAAGTTCTCTCATTAGGACTAGCAGTAGACTTTCCACGTGTAAAAAGAGGCAGCAAAGTATCATACATGTCTTTGGAGCTAATAGATGTCTCCTTAGTACATGAAAGCAATGGTTGAATAGCATCTTCCACAAAAACAACATCACGGATAACCAAAATGCGTCTAGTCTATGGATGATACAGATGATAGCCTTTACTTTCAGAACTGTACCCAAGAAAAATACATTTTACTGCTTTATCATCCAATTTTCTGCGATGTTGTTCAGGCACTAATGCATATGCCAAACAACCAAAAACATGCAGATGAGCAACAGATGGCTTGCGATCATGCCAAGCCTCATATGGAGTGATAGACTGCAGCACTTTAGTGGGACACCTGTTAAGTACGTATGCCGCACACATGGCAACCTCAAGCCAAAAACTATGGGATAAAGCCAGACTCTTGACCATACACCTCGCCATCTCCATGAGTGAACTGTTCTTTCGTTCAACAACTCCATTCTCTTGAGGTGTATATGGCACTGTACACTGGTGTTTTATCCCACGTTCAGCCAGAAATGCATTAAAATCAGAAGACATATATTCCCCCCCTCAATAAAAATGGAGGGTGCCCATTTTACATGCTGACATATTTTCAGCCAAAACCAAAACTATTTGAAGCACATGAACACTTCGAACTTTGGCTTCAATGGATATACCCATGCATGCCTAGAAAAATCATCGATGAAAGTCAGGAAGTAAAGATAATTTCCAAAAGAAGGTGTCTGCATAGGACCACAGACATCACTATGTACAAGCTGCAATTTGTGAGTAGCCGGAACTGGACCATCTTTTTGGAAAGGAGGAATGCTGCATTTTGCCCAAAATATAGCCTTCACAAACATGTTTTCCAGGTGACTCAAGTTTGGGCAAAGAGGACACTGTTTTAGATTTTTGTAGGCATAACAAACTAGCAAAATTTAGATTACCAAAGCATGCATGCCAAAGCTTTGCATCTGACATAGCCTGAGAATCATGCACTGCACATGCCAAATCATTTACAGATCTTTCATAGTCTATGAGCTTATACATCCCATGACATAAAATGCTAGAAGCAATAATCACATCACCATTTGATAGATCATGAACTACATCTGTCATCAACAAATTTCACAACCAAGCCAATCTTGGCTAATGCAGAAACTGATAACAATTTTTTCTTGATCCCTGGCACAAACAAAGCATCTGACAAAGTGAAAGAGCTACCATCAGCAGTAGTCAAAATGATCTTACCAACTCCCATAACAGGATAAGAGGAGTTGTTGGCGCATGTAATAGTATTCCTTGTAGGGGTAGGCTCGAGTGAAGAGAAGAAACTACGCTGTGAGGTAATATGTTTGGTCGCCCCACTGTCAAAGTACCAAACATCTGAATCTACTATAGAGATGAACTGCTCATAAGAAGATGGGTCAAAATTGCAAACCGTAGCAAACACCCATTCTTCTTCCTGCACAAGATTAGCAGACTCTGTTTTTGGTGTAGAGGCTTCTTCAACCATTCCAACCTCTTTCTTCTTTTCCTCTTTAGCAGCCAGTTTTGGACAGCTCTTTATGATATGATCATTTCCTTTACAGTACTTGCAAGATAATTTTTGCTTTTCTGATTTCTTTTCATCATTGTCTTCCCTCTTTGATTGTGGAGAATTAGCAGATTTCTGCTTACTAGTTGAAGAGCTCCATTTTCCTTTGCCCTTCTGACTAGCCAGGAAAGCTTGATCTACAACATGCGTAATGGACCTGTTTTGCCTAGAATGATCTTCCTGCAACAGAACAGAGACTAACTCCTCAAATGACAAGGCATTTGGATTGCTTTTCATCATCAAACAAAGCATAGAAGCAAAACTCTCATATGAATCAGGAAGACAATTCAGAATGGTTTGCACAAGTGAGCTATCTGGTATAACCTCATCATCAAAAATCAATTGTTCCTTCAATTCTTTGATCTTTGTTAGAAATTTGTCCATAGAATCACCTTCATTCATGTGCTCACTCTCCAATTGTTTTCGGAGGTAAGCAACACAAGCCTCATTCCTTGCTTGGTACAATGTGGTAATTGTATCCCAAGCATCCTTAGCTACTCTGCAAGAGCGAATGTGAGGTAGGTGCAGCAGAAATCATAGCAAGAACATGAATATGCAAAATATCATCATCTTCAACACCTTCTGCATCAGCTTCAGTACCTGTAGTTGTAACAGTTGCAAGTGTGATAGGACATTTTTCAACACCCTGCACAATGTTCCACAGTCCTTTTGCAACCAATACATGTCACATCATATAAGCCCATAACGGGTAGTTGGTACCATCCAACTTATCCTCAACAGCTAACATACAGAATACATCACTATGTTTAACCATGGCCGGTGACTAAAATACCTTGATGCAAAAAATTGACTATATCTCAAAAAGTTGAACAGAATTGCCTATATAAATTTTGCTAGGCCTTTAGCAGACTTCGAGATGCTTATATTGGTGAACCGAAACTGGTATATACCTTTGGCACAAAAAGACAAAATAGCCTGCATAAGCACTATGATAATGTGTTCAGAGGTCGAAACGAGCTCAGATCGTGATTTTTGCACCACAAAACGAAGCCATTTTGATCTATGAAACACCCTAACTAGATCTACCAAATTTTGTGCGATTCTGAGATTGTGACTGGAGGGGTGTCAATGACGCCCTAGATGAAGCGACGACCTGCTCTGATACCAATTGTTGGAGTTAGACATCTGTGGAAGCACACGAACATCACAAGGAAGAAGAAGAAGCTTGGAGCATAACACACAATACTGAATGTATTACCACTAGAATGTACAAAGATAAGTAGCCCATTAGGGCAATAGGCGTATATACAAGCTGGGGGAACAAAACCTCCTAAAGAGGGAACGAAAGTGCCCTGGCGGTCCTAGAGTGTTCACATACATCACTACCTAAATATATCAACAGATTGGATTGAAGGAGATTAAAGAGAATTGAAGCCCAAGCATATTAGGCTTGAGGGGGAGCTATTGGTGCAATTAGTCCAAGCCAAAATGCTTGATCATTTATCCTAAGGCTCATATGTGCATTCATGTATTAGCACATGAATGATCTCTTGTATAAAAGATTGACTTTTCACTTCTTGTAAAAGTGCATATATGGAATCACTTCAATGATGAGTTATTAGGAGCATGTTTCCACGACTTATTCGGTGAGGACTTATGGCAAATCAAGTCCTAAAACTTTTAAACACTTTTCGATAGAAACTCAAATACAAATTTTAATCTTAGCCCCGACAAAATTCTATAAAAGGGATCATCTAGTCATGTGGAATGTAGCCAAATATAGTAGATATTTCAGAGGAATTTATGTGGCATATTGAGCTCACATTGCAGCTCTACTATTGCCCTCACATTATGCAATCATTCATTGCCAATGTCAATGTAATTTATGTGCATTAATACGTATAGTTTTCTTATATTGCATACCTTCTACTTTGTCATGTACCACTCAAAAGAGTGAATGTCTCTGAGCTGTTTCTCATTGTATACTTAATCATTTGATGTGATTTAAGTTGTTATAGATTTAATGGACTGTCTATTGTCGTTCTATCAAGTTTCATTGTCATTGTCTCAGCCATTCTCAAGTTATGAGCAAAATAGTGCTCACTGGTCTGCATACTGGTAGTACCCAAAAATGTCGGGATTCATCTCTAACTTGCTAAGCATGATTCTCTGAGCATGGTCCATCATTTCAAGTGAAATAACTTGTAAAAGTTAGCTACCCAAGTTAACTAGATATGCCCAAAAGGATTTTGTTCAACTGTTAGCAGAGAAGGATTACTGTTCATTTCTTTGAGTACATGTAGTGGCCAAAATAACAAGTTTTTGGTTCACATTGAAACTCCAAGTTATCTATTTTGATCCAATGGTTTTAGGATCATCTTCCAAAGTACTTGGATGGTTATTTGTGCTTTGTGGAAATCTCAAGAGGTCTACTTTGCACTCCTCAACTCAATTTTGGCTGGTATGAGGCAAGAACTTGCAACACCATCTCATCTTTGGAAGGTGTCCGCCCTCTCCTCCAACATTCCTAAGATGATCTCATATAAGGTAAGATGAGGAAACTCAACTATTTCAAAAGTGTGTTCAATATCTATCCACAAATTACCTTTTCCAAAATTCTTAACATTGTTTCTATATGTCCATCTACAAGTTGGAGCTTCATTTTAGTAGGTGTGAGTGGTTGAGCCCCCATTCTTGCCAATTTTCTTGTAGTATGGCTACCGTAGCTCCATTGCTTAGAATGGCATTTGTTTTTTTATCTCCATTGTGAATTGAGAGTATAGTATTACGTTCTTCACCGTCATAGTATATCTCCTATTTTATATATGGGTACTTGCATGAGTGATTCTCTATTTGTTTTATCAATATTCTCTATTGATTTTTTCATATAGCTTTGTAAATGAGGATTGCAACTGATTACTTCCTTTAGAGTCCATTGATACAACATCTTAATTTGATCAGTTAGTTGAAACTCCATTTTCAGTTATACATGTTCTATTTCTTTTGAATATTTAGTTGGTTCCGTTGCTTCTTGAGTATTGGAGTAAGGTGGTGAATCATCTTGTTTCTTTTTCAAATTGTTTTCCAATATTTCCTCCCAAACGTTTCCTATAAATTTCCTAAGTTTTTGTAGTGGTTTCTTGGAATATCTTCTTTCAATAATTGTTGAGTATTCTCTATGACTTCTTTACACAATTTCATTCTTTCTACTTCCAATTCTAGCATTGGATACACCTTCTCTTGATTTATTGGGATGGTTCCTTCTTCTATTCTTGCTTTGTATACCTAGGCCAAAGTTTCTAATTGTTTTGATATATTTTTCATGTGATTGTGCTCCTGCTTTTGTTTTGAATCGTTCTCTTGTGATTTCTTATAAAATTTGGTATACAGGACCTTTCCTAGTTCCTCTACTTCCTTTCCCCACTTAGCCTTTTGTTTAGCTCTCTTTTCTTTCCATGAAGGGTTCTTTCTCATTTCGTTCTTATCCTCCTCCATGCTTAGTTTTAGTTGTTTGGTTTGAGCTCTTGTCACTACTTGAATAGGTGTTACTTGGTCAACCTCACTTTTCATATTTTCTAGAATGTCAACTACTTTTAAAGGTATACAAGTGTTTGCATTTTGTTTATTTAGATTCTTTGGACAATCTTTGATCAAATGTTCTCTTCAATAATCTTTACAATAAGCTCCTTCTATTTTCATAGTAGGTGGTTGAGGACATTCTCTCAAAAAATGATCTCCTCCACACCTATAGCAAGTGACCTTTAGTGTGTTATTGAATTGGGGTTTTGGGTTTGATATGTAATTGTTTGTTATATACATGAATGTGGTTGCATCCATTTCAATTCTCCCATTTCCTAAATCCAAGGCTTGAAGATCAAGGTCTTTGTTATGTGTGTATTCCCAACTATTATCTTTAGAATGATCATCTGAATAACTATTATATCCATCAAAATATTCTCTAGTTGGTACCAGTGATCTCTCCAAAATCTCCTCAACTAGTGTATACTTTACTGGAACCACAGTAGTTGGTATGGGTGGTTGTTGTCCTAAGACAGGTCTAGATTTCTCCAAAAAATCTCTTTCTCTCAATTGAAATGGTCGACTTTGAAAATTCCTTTCTCTCATGGGTTGTTTGTTATAAAAACTCTTCCCTTGTATGATTTGTCCATTTCTCTTCTAATATATAGTATATGAATGCTCTTCTATCTTTTAAATGTGTTGGTTTTGGATAGCTCCACATATGAGTAGGATGGTTTTCTCCACACACATATCATTTTTTGGGTTGTGTCGTTCAAGGCTTGATTGAATTTGTTTTAGTTGTAGCTCCCAAAGCTTTTTCTGTACCTTGAGATAATTTTTCTACAGGTGGTATTTTGGTTTCATTGTTGTTATGCTGATCAAAGATCAAAAGATCATTCCCCCTATTATCTTCTAGATCAATGGCTTCTCTAATACATGAGTCTAAATTTGGACATCTTCTACAGTACACCATTGTCCTTAATTGTGCATTGTGAAATCCTTCTATAAATAGAGACACCCTTTTAGGCATTTATGGCTTTTCTTCCTGAGGGCACCTATCTAGATATTGTTTGAATCTCGTGGATGCTACCCTAACACTTTCATCATGTTTTTGTCTAAATGTATGAATCATTGTAGTCATACTATGTTTGGTTCCATTTTCGGGGAATTCCCCTATGAATTCTTCCAAAAACTTATCTATATCCACAAACATTTCCTTCCTTAATGGTAGAATCCAAGTTAAGGTAGCTCCAAACAATGTTAATACAAAAGCTTCAAATTGGGTCTTATATTCTTGTATCTCTTCTTCTCTTAGGATTTGTTTGTATTTAACTACATGATCATGAGGATATGAAGATCCATCATGTTGATTTTTCATACATTTTTCCACTTGGTATGGTCTCATGGTTCTTCCAGGATTATTCCATTCATTTATTCTTTTCATAGGAAACTCATGTATAGCTTCTCCTTCCCTAAGAAAAGGGTTAGGTGAAGTATGATGTTTCCTCTCTCTCTCTCTCTCTCTGTGGTTCAACAAGAGTGTCATGTCTACTTTGTTGTGGAATGTCTGGTTGTTCTAGGTTTTGATCCCAAGTCCCTTTCTTTGAGCACTAATCCAAGTTCTTTGTTTCATCTAGGTTATTTATGAAGATATAAATACATATTTGTCTATCTTCATATTTTCCATCTTTAAACTGAGCCACTGACATCAAATTTGAAGGAATTTCTATGTTCCTCAACAAATGAGTTTCCTTATGCAGTCCATCTTTATACACATAGTCCCAAACCTATTTGTGTACAGGTATTTTAGGATATTTGTATAGTCTCATTGATGAAATGTTTCTACTTCTACATTTTGATTTTTCATATTTCCTTGTGACAAATATGTATTTTGTTCCTCTCTCATTGTGTTTTGCTGTGCCCATGGCTCCTTAGATTCATGACTATGTTCGGTAATAATCCTTGATCTCAATCTCATCAAGTTTTATGTAATTCCCAAGAAAAACCCTAAATTCCAATGGAGAACTAGGGTTAGAATTTTCTTTACCTTAGTTATAGTATTTCTTCCCCAAATTAGTTGTTTCCTGGGAACAAATTTGTTGACTTTGTATGTATGTCAATTTTTTTAAGTTTTTAATTTAACTGTAAAAATCATGATTCTAAGTTGAGAATCACGTTTTTTCATAGAGAATTGTGATTTTCATTTATCATTTTTCTAAAATCATATTTTTTGTTCAATTCTGAAAAAATCCAAGATTCTATGCAGAAAATCATTTTTTTTCTCAAAATCGTGATATTGAGAAATCACAATTCTTAGATGAGGATTGTGGTTCTTACACTCCACAAATGAGGATTTTGAAACAAAAATTTCTATGAGAGTCGCATTTTTCTTCCAAAATTTGCTATTTTGTGTTGAAAATTGTGTTTTTCTCTACGAGGAGAAAATCACAATTTTCAAGTGCTCAAAATCGTGTTTTTCATTCACAATCATGTTTTCACACAATCGTGATGTTTTACGATTGTGAGTTCAAAATTGTGAAAAATTGAACCTCAAACTCGCGGCTCTCTATCACAATCATGATTGCTCACAGTCGTGAAAATACATGATTTTCACTGAGAATCGCGTTTTCAAAGAGTCATATTTTTTCTCATTTCACAAAATCGTGATTCTATTATATTTTTAGTGAAAATTTTATGCAGTTATTTTGTGATTTTTTTACATGCATAAGAAGCGCCTTATTGTTTTATTAGCATGCAATGAATGTTGGAGATAGATGTCTGCGGAAGCACGCGAACAGCACAAGGAAGAAGAAGAAGCTTGGAGCACAAACACACAATAGTGAATGTATTACTAGAGAGTGTACAAAGATAAGAAGCCCATTAGGGCAATAGGCGTATATACAAGCCGGGGGAAAAAAACCTCCTAAAGAGGGAAAAAAGTGCCTTGGCGGTCCTAGTGTGTTCACACACATCACTACCTAAATATATCAACAAATCCCCCCTGGGGGTGATGCGGTGAACAAGGAGCTGGCACTCATGTATAAGGAAGTGCCAAGCTATGTGGAAATCACTCCACAAAAGGAAGTAAGCCCAAAGCTTTGCGGAAAGCTTCAAACTTCTCCCTAGGCAGAGCCTTCGTGAAAAGGTTTGCAATGTTCTCCTGCGTGGGCACATATGCCAAGCTGATCTCCCCAGCAGAGAACCTCTCCCTGACATAGTGATAATGCACCTCAATGTGCTTAGTGCGAGCATGGAACACAGGGTTCCTCGCAACTGCCAATGCACTCTGACTGTCAGTGAAGATGGTGGTGGCAGAAGACTGGCCAACACCCAAATCAGCCATAAGGCGTCTGAGCCACACACACTCAACAGTCGCTGTGAAAGCTTCCCTATACTCAGCCTCACAATTGGAAGTGGCCACAGTAGGCTGCTTCTTGCTCAACCAAGATATACATGAGCTACCAAGCATGAAGCAAAAACCACTGGTGGACACACGAGTGTCATAGCAACCAGCCCAATCTGAGTCAGAAAAAGCATGCAAATCTGGCGGTAGTGATCCCCCCTTGGGATAAAACAACCCAAGTAGCCGAGTACCACTCAAGTAGCGAAAAATGCGCTTAACCGCCTTCCAATGCGTGACTCCTGGGCAATGCATAAACCTGCTCATCTGTGAGACAACAAACTGAATATCTGGCCGAGTAATGCATAAGTAAATCAAGCATCCAATAGGCTGCTGATAGAGAACAGCATCAAATGCATCTCTAGCATCATGAAGACTCAATCGTAAACCTGTCTCCATAGGAGTGGCAATAGGCTTACAGTCTTCAAGGCCAAAATGCTGCAATAATGTGTCAATATATTTCGTTTGACACAAAGCCATTCCACCATCAACTTGCATAAACTAAATGCCCAAATAGTGATGCAAATGCCCCAAATCAGACATCTCAAATGAGGCATGCAAATCAGCCTTAAAATCAGCAATATGCTTCTCAATAGGACCAGTGAGCAGCATGTCGTCAACATAGACAACAATGATCAGAAGCACATCATTAGCACGCTTAACATATAAGGTGCTTTCAGTTGGTTCTCAAAACCATGTGCAATCAGATAGGCATGTATCTTCTCATACCAAGCACGTGGTGCTTGCTTTAAAATATAACGCCTTCTTTAACCTACACACCTGGTTTTCATGCCCTTTCTGCACAAAGCCACGGGGCTGAAAAACATACACTTCTTCATGCAAGTCACCATTCAAAAATGTTGTTTTAATGTCCAACTGATGTACATTCCAACCATGATGGGCTGCAAGTGCACAAATGCTCCGAACAGTAGTCATACGGCATGTAGGTGCAAAGGTCTCATCAAAATCAATGCCTCTTTCCTACGCATAACCCTTTGCAACAAGCCTAGCCTTATACCTGTCAACTGTACCATCAGGTTTACGCTTCAGCTTGTATACCCACTTAGTGCCAATGGCCTTCTTGCCAGGAGGCAAGTCACATAAAGACCATGTACCATTCTTCATTATAGCATCATATTCAGATTGCATAACAGCCATCCAATTTTCTGAATTCTGTGCTTCATCAAAAGAAACAGGCTCATTCTCATCACAGAGGCTAGACGCAGCCATAGCATAGCAATCTGATGCAAAGGAGGCACTATGAGAGCCTGAACGAGTACGATATGGCAAAGGTGCATCTAATTTAGTGTCACTCAAAGTCTGCACCAGCCATTTTGGCATAGTTTTTGCCTGCTCAATATCAGCTCTCTCATCAACAAGTGCATCATGTAAATCTGCATCAGAAATGGAATGATCTGCATCATCATATGAAACCTGCAAAGGCTGAGAAGTTGCCTCATTAGGACCAGCACTAGACTGTCCACCTGTAAAAAGAGGCATCAAAGTATCATACATGTCTTTAGAGCTAACAGATGTCTCCTTAGTACATGAAAGCAATGGCTGAATAACATCTTCCACAAAGACAACATCATGGCTAACCAGAATGCGTTTAGTCTGTGGATGATACAGACGATAGCCTTTACTTTCAGAGCTGTACCCAACAAAAATACATTTTACTGCCTTATCATCCAATTTTCTGCGATGTTGTTTACGCACTAGTGCATATGCCAAACAACCAAAAACCCGCAGATGAGCAACAGATGGCTTGCGATCATGCCAAGCCTCATATGGAGTGATAGACTGTAGTGCTTTAGTGGGACACCTGTTAAGTACATATGCTGCACACATGACAGCCTCAAGCCAGAAACTATGTGGTAAAGCCTGACTCTTGACCATACACCTCGCCATCTCCATGAGTGACCTGTTCTTCCGTTCGGCAACTCCATTCTGTTGAGGTGTATACGGCACTGTACACTGGTGTTTTATCCCACGTTCAGCCAGAAATGCATTAAAATCAGAAGACATATATTCCCCCCCTCGATCAGAACGGAGGGTGCCCATTTTACATGTTGACAAATTTTCAGCCAAAACCAAAAACTGTTTGAAGCACAAAAACTCTTCGGACTTTGCCTTCAATGGATATACCCATGCATGCCTGGAAAAATCATCAATGAAAGTCATGAAGTAAAGATAGTTTCCAAAAGAAGGTGTCTGCATAGGACCAGAGACATCACTATGTACAAGCTACAATTTCTGCATAGCCCGAACTGAACCATCTTTTGGAAAGGAGGAACGCTGCATTTTGCCCAAAATACAACCTTCACATACATGTTTTCCAGGTGCCTCAAGCTTGGGCAAAGAAGACACCATATCAGATTTCTGCAGGCGTAGCAAACTAGCAAAATTCAGATGACCAAAGCGTGCATGCCAAAGCGTGCATGCAGCCAAAGCTTTGCATCTGAGATAGCCTGAGAATCATGAACTGCACATGCCGAATCATTCACAGATCTTTCATAGTCTATGAGCTTATACAGCCCACGACATAAAATGCCAGAAGCAATAATAACATCGCCATTTGACAGATCATGAATTGTACATCTGTCATCAACAAATTTCACAACCAAGCCAATCTTGGCTAATGCAGAAACTGATAACAGATTCTTCTTGATCCCTGGCACAAATAAAGCATCTGACAAGGTGAAAGAACTACCATCAGCAGTAGTCAGAATGATCTTACCAACTCCCATAACAGGATAAGAGGAGTTGTTGGCGCATGTGATAGTATTCCCTGTAGGGGCAGGCTCGAGTGAAGAGAAGAAACTGCGCTGCGAGGTAATATGTTTGGTCGCCCCACTGTCAAAGTACCAAACATCTGAGTCCACTGCAGACATGCACTGCTCATGAGAAGATGGGTCAAAATTGCAAACAGTAGTAAACACCCATTCTTCTTCCTGCACAAGATTTGCAGACTCTGTTTTTGGTGTAGAGGCCTCTGCAACAACCATTCCAGCCTCTTTCTTCTTTGCCTCTTTTGCAACCAATTTTGGATAGTTCTTTATGATATGATCATTCCCTTTACAGTACTTGCAAAACAATTTCTTCTTTTCTGATTTCTTCTCATCTTTATCCTGGTTCTTCGAATGTGCAGCATTTGCAGATTTCTGCTTACTAGTAGAAGAGCTCCATTTTCCTTTGCCCTTCTGACTAGCCAGGAAAGCTTGATCTGCAACACGCATAATGGACCTGTTTTGCCTGGACTGATCTTCCTGCAACAGAACAGAGACTAACTCCTCAAATGATAAGGCATTCGGATTGCCTTTCATCATCAACCGAAGAGTAGAAGCAAAACTCTGATATGAATCAGGAAGACCATTTAGAACGGTCTGCACAAGTGAGCTATCTGGTATAACCTCATCAGCAGAAATCAACTGTTCCTTCAAATCTTTGATCTTTGTTAGGAAACTGTCCATAGAATCACCTTCATTCATGTGCTCACTCTCCAACTGTTTTCGGAGGTAAGCAACACGAGCCTCATTCCTAGCTTGGTACAATGTGCTTAGTGTATCCCAAGCATCCCTAGCTGTTCTGCAAGAGCGAATATGAGGAATAATGGCACGTCTGACAGACAAAGCTATCAATGCATGTGCCTGGGCATCTCTGCCATCCCAACAAATTTACTATGTAGTAGGTGCAACAGAAACAGTAGCACGAACAGGAATCTGCGGAATATCATCTTTGACACCATCTTCATCAGCTCCAGCACCTGTATTTGCAGTACGTGTAGTTGCAGGTGTAACAGGACGTCTTTCAACACCCTGCACAATGTTCCACAGTCCTTTTGCAACCAATACATGTCGCATCATATAAGCCCATAATGGGTAGTTGGTACCATCCAACTTATCCTGAATTGCCAACATACGGAATACATCACTGCTTTCAGCCATGGCCGGTGACTAAAATACCTTGATGCAAAAAATTGACTGTATCTCAAAACGTTGAACAAAACTGCCCAGACGAGTTCTGCTAGACCTGTAGCAGACTTCGAGACGCTTAAATTGGCGAACACAAACTGGTATATACCTTTGGCACAAAAAGACGAAATAGCTTGCACAAGCACTACGATAGTGCGTTCGGAGGCCGAAACGAGCTCAGATCGCGATTTCGAGCTCAGATCTCGGAAACACGCTGAGTATGCTCACCAAAATTTGTGCGATTTTGAGACTGCAAACGGAGGAGTGTTGACGGCGCCCTAGATGAAGCGACGACCTGCTCTGATACCAATTGTTGGAGATAGATGTCTGCGGAAGCACGCGAACAACACAAGGAAGAAGAAGAAGCTTAGAGCACAAACACACAATAGTGAATGTATTACTAGAGAATGTACAAAGATAAGTAGCCCATTAGGGCAATAGGCGTATATACAAGCCGGGGGAAAAAAACCTCCTAAAGAGGGAAAAAAGTGCACCGGTGGTCCTAGTGTGTTCACACACATCACTACCTAAATATATCAACAATGAAGAAATTCCAACAAAGGACAATTCTTTTCTTATTGAAACACAAAAATTAAAAAAACGCTATTCTCACAGTACTTGATTTTTCTCATTTTTTTGCAAAAAACTATCCAAATAGTAATGATTAAGTGTGAAAAGAATATACCTTGAATTTGCTTGCAGAGAAACTTTGAAAAAATCTTTCTTTTAATCTTTACTCACAAAATCATAATTTTTAGTTATCTCTCAGAGTTGCTTTCTCACACAATGAACAAATTTTTCTCAAGTCCTATGTTTATACTCTTCATTCACAATCACGATTTTCACCTTGGTTTGAGTCTTGATGTGTCCTCCTTCCACTTTTCCATTAAGATTTTAGAATTTGCTCATTTTTTTGATAACCCTTACCTTCCATAGAGAATCATGTTCTTGCTTTTACCCTTATTTTTGCATTGTTTTCGCTTCTCCTAGTGTGGTGTCTTATCTTGAGATCCAAGAGTACTCCTTCCCTTTTTGCCTACAGATCAATATAGATTGTGTTTTTTCAGAAGGAAATGATTGTTCACAATTGACAAAAGAAATCTTTTCAAATTCTCTTTTTAATTTTTTTCACTCTTTTTTCTTCCTATTCTCAAATTGATGATCAATTGATGTCATCATTTTTTAAACATAAAGTTAAAAAGTTGGTAAAGAAAAGATTATGATCTCATATTTTGAATTTTAGAGAACAACATACAACTCCTTGCATCATTTTCCCAATATGATGAATGAAGAAATCTCTCAAAGATTAAGCACACTCACCTTTTCATCTTTTCCACACTTGATGTTTAAAATAATTTTGAACAAGTATTTGTTACCATCAACTTGGAAGATCCAACAAGGTCCAAATCTTTGTTTCAATGTTCCCTAGCAACGGTGCCAAAATATGTTTGATATACTTTGGATTTGTCCTCTCCAATCATCATAATATAAAGGAACAAGAACCTCAAACACATAAAGTTCTCGATTTGGGAAGTATGCTAAGACCTTAGCCCCTTCTTCATCAATGGAATCAAAGATTTATCATCAAAAGATCATTTCATCAAAGGTTTCCTAAAAAATATGGATAATTCTATTATTTCTTGTAGATTGAATTAGGAATAAGCTTTTTTAGTGCTTGTTTTGCCTAAAGTGTGCTATTTTTCATAATAAAGACATTGATAACAGAATATTCAAATTTAAGTACCTATACCCCTGTGAGGAGATAGTTACGATTCTAATGGATACACATAGTCAAGATGCAACAATACTTTGGAGGATTATGGAAGCTTAAAAGATTGAGATAGACTTATGAAAGCGTGAAACACTCAAAGAACTATTGATAATAAAGATAACACCATGAAAAACACTCAAAAAATTAGTTTGAAATTAACATTAAAGCTTGATGACAAGATTTGGAAGAAGATATAGCTTCCAAGTTCTCATTGATCATCAAAAATACAAAAAGATCATCATCCTCTACAATGACTCATAAATGACTTGTTGATGTATGAAACACCACAAGAAATGAATTAATGTGACACTAGAACACCTCTATGGTCACCATTAACTCATTGCCACTCCAAACTTTGAGAAATGATAGCCTAAAGTGAGAACTTTGCTTCTACAGAAATTCCTAGTCACTAAAATGACATACCTTCAGTATTTTGCTAATTTCTCCTAGCTCAAGTATTATTTCTCCATGAAACTTTATAGGCTAAAACTAGATGAGTAGAGCTTTCCAACAAGCTATCATATGCATCAAACGGATCTCTAGAACTCAAGTTATGGCCCTCACAAGATGACCCTGTATGACCTTCCAAAACTGGAATTTTTTCTTGTTTTAGTAATCCTGGTGTCTAAAAATAAAAAATTCGATGCCTGGCATCGAATTTCAGTCCAAGTCGATGCCGGGCATTGACTTTGGGCTTTTTTTGGCTATTTTTCTGCACCAGAAACACTCTATTTTACACACACATGAAGAAGATGACTTATATGCTAGAAGTCGATGCCGGGCATCCATTTTATGCTGGAACTCGATGCCAGGCATCGAGTTGCTCCACAAACTTCATATTTTTAGAAGATTCAACAACAGTTAACACACAGAGAATGAAAAAATGACTTATCAGCCAAGATTCGATGCCAGGCATCGAATTGCTCAGAAAACTTGAACTTTTGAATTCATCACACAGTAGGTAATCATGGAGATGATGGAGAGAGGCTCATACACAGAACTTTACTCAGTTCTTCTCATAACTATAAAAAACTCAGAAGTTTTACAAATGCTTTCTCACTCAGAGAAGCCCGACTATACTCAGTCGTATAAAATGAACTACTTCTTCTCCTTCTTCTCTCTCACTCTCTCTCCGCGTCAGTTGATACAAACTAACTTATATAGATTTTCGTATTCTCCTGATTTTAAAAAACTTCTAGAACTAAAGTGAACTATTTTTACAAATATGATACACTTGTGAATTTGTCCCTTCACATAGGCATGGTGTTTTCTTCCTAAGATTTGACCTTCAAATATATGTCCAATTAGTGAGTGTTTCTCCAACAGCTCCCCCTCAATCACTAATTGACATTCCCTGTTTCTTCATATCATCTTCTTTTCTTTTACTCCTGCCATGCTTTTGAATCTGCTGGTCTTCACACCATCCAAGCTCTTTGTCATTATGTCTGCTAACTGATCTTTAGTAGAAATGTACTCCACTTCAATCTCCTTCTCCATTACCTTTTCTCTGAGAAAATGATACTGTATCTCTATGTGCTTTGTCCTTGCATGAAATACTGGATTTGCTGCAAGATAAAGTGAACTCATATTATCTCCATGTATTGTAGGTGTACCTTGATCAATGCCTAAGCTCTTGAATAATGTCTGCATCCATATGACTTCCTTAGCTGCTTCCACAAGTCCTTTGTACTCTGCTTCAGTTGATGATAATGCTATTGTATGTTGTTTCTTTGAACACCAACTTACAAGCTTATCACCAATGTATATCATGTAACCATGAGTTGATCTCCTGTCATCTCGGTTACTTGCCCAGTCTGAGTCACTGTAGGCTCTCAACTTCAAATCTGATGTAAAAGGATAATATAATCCTTCCTTTATAGTTCCTTTGATATATCTGAGAACTCTTTGACCTGCAATCCAATGTGGGTCCTTTGGACAATGCATGAATTGTGACAAAACTCCCACTGCATAACTAAGATCAGGTCTTGTTAGTGTAGCATAAATCAAACTACCCACAAGAGATTGATACTTCCTCATATCTTTGTATTCTGCACCATCATATTTACTGAGCTTGTGATTAACTTCAAGTGGAGTTGAAGCTTCTCTGCAATTTTCCATATCAAACTTCTTCAACAAGTTCAGAAGATACCTTTCTTGTGACACATATATGCCATGATCTGTATAAGTAACTTCCATTCCAAGAAAGTATGATAACTTTCCTAGGTCACTGATCTTGAATTCTTTTTCAAGCAATCTCTTTACCTCCTTGATTCCTTCATCTGAAGTACCTGTGATTATAATGTCATCTACATAAATACAAATGTAGATTGTACCTTCCTCTGTTCTTTTGATAAGTAGACTTGAATCTGCTTTTGAACTTTGATATCCAAGATCATTGAGATACTTCACCAGTCTATAGTTCCAAGCTCTTGGAGCTTGCTTCAATCCATACAATGCTCTTCTCAACCTGCAAACAAAATTTGGATACCTGGAATCTATAAACCCTTGAGGTTGTTCCATGTATACCTCATCTGATATGTATCCATTCAAGAATGCATTTTTTATATCCAATTGACTTAGAGTCCATCCTTTTGAAGCTGCAATAGCAATGATTGTCCTTATAGTTGACATCTTAGCTACGGGACTGAATGTCTCATCATAATCTATGCCATAGGTCTGGGCATAGCCTTTCACCACCAATCTAGCTTTGTATCTGGCTATACTTCCATCTGCAAGCTTCTTCACTTTATAAACCCATTTATTTCCAATTACTTTCTTACCATTTGGTTTAGGAACAAGTTCCCATGTCTTGTTCTCCTCCAGTGCATTGAACTCTTCCTTCATTGCTTCTTCCCATTGCTTCTTACCTTTAGCTTCATCATAGTTATGAGGTTCTTCATCATCTTTCACCATATATGCATAGTTCTTCTGAGTTATGTAAGAATTATCATAAGAATACCTTTCTGGTTGTCTTCTAGTCCTGCTTGACCTTCTTGGTTCACATTCTTCATAAGTTTCTGGATACACTTCTTCATCAAATATAGGAGCTTCTTCATTTCTTCTTGTTAATTCACTTGTGGATGTACTTGCTTGCATATAGTCTTCATCTCTATTTACGTGCACAATTGATTTTCCTTTCTCACATCTTCTTACCTCTTCTTCAAATTCCTCAGCTGTATTACTTTGATCTGCATACCAACTTTTCTGTTCATCAAATGTAACATCTCTAGAAACAATAAATTGTTTGGTTAGAGGATTCCACAATCTGTAACCCATCTGCTTTTCATCATAACCAATGAACACATATTTTTCTGCCTTTGGTTCAAGTTTATGCCTAAGCTGTGATGGCACATAAGCATATGCAATTGATCCAAACACTCTACAATGATCTAGTGTTGGTTTCTTACCCCACCAAGCTTCATATGGAGTCATTCCATTCAGAGCTGCACATGGTAATCTATTCACAAGATATGTAGCTGTATTTACAGCCTCAGCCCAAAGATAATTTGGACAATTCTTCTCCTTTAGCATAGCTCTAGCAAACTCAACCAAAGTCCTGTTCCTTCTTTCTGCTACACCATTTTGTTGTGGTGTATACCTGCAAGTTATTTCTCTCTTAATACCTGCATTCCAAAGATAATCATTGAACTCTTGGGAGAAATATTCTCCCCCTCCATCAGACCTCAGTCTCTTAAGCTTTTGACATGTGACTCTCTCTGCATGTGCATGAAAATGCTTGAAGGCTCCAAACACTTCTGATCTTTCCTTCAAAACATATAATGTTATCCATCTTGTAGCATCATCAATGAAAAGAACATAATACCTTGAGCCATTGATAGATCC
Source organism: Ceratopteris richardii (assembly GCA_020310875.1). NCBI lineage: Eukaryota > Viridiplantae > Streptophyta > Polypodiopsida > Polypodiales > Pteridaceae > Ceratopteris > Ceratopteris richardii. The sequence goes on from CM035407.1 coordinate 24,886,996, forward strand.
TTCTTTTGTTGGTCCCCATACATCTGTATGAATGAGCTCTAGTAGTCCATCATGTTTGAATCCTTTCTTTTGAAATGGTAACCTGTGTGCTTTACCCATTTGACATGCTTCACATTTATAAACCATATGTTGACTTTGCACATTTGGTAATCCTAGTACAGACTGATTAGCAACCATAGCTTTAATTCCTCTTTCATTGAAATGACCTAATCTCTTATGCCAGAGATCAAGTTCTGTAATCACTGCTTCACCATGTGTGAGCAAAGCTTGACCAATGTTTCCTTGCACTCTTAAAGCAAAGAGTCTACCTTCTTTCTTACCAGAGACAATCTGTTTATATCCATTCTCTGGATCTTCAACAAATACTCCTTCATTTGTAAACCTAACTTGAAAACCTTTTTCAACTATCTGTCCCACACTAATCAAGTTTTTAGGTATTGTAGGAACATACAAAACATTGGTTAGCAAATCTGCTCCACTCTTGCATTTCACTTTTCCAATTGAATGTACACAATGTCTTGTATTATCACCTGTTTGAACTGTATGACTAGAAATGCCTTTGTCCAATTCTGACATCAATTCTATGTTTCCTGACAAATGATTAGAACATCCAGAGTCAATGTAAAATACCTTTAGATCTTCTTTATCTGATGTGTTGATTGAGTTCATCATCAATGATGTATGACTTTCATTCTGTGTGTCATTTGCATAGTTGTAGTAGGTGGTGTTGTAGGATTGATTCTGTCCCCAACTTCTTCCTCCACCTCTACCATAGCCTCCTCTTTGACTTTGTCTACCTCTTTGGAAATTACTTTGATATCTTCCACCTCGGCCTCTGCTATTGTTGTTTTGATTCTGGTTTGATCCTTGTTGGTTGTGCCAACAGTCATGAGCCAAATGATTACTCAATCCACAGATCCAGCAAGCCTTTTTGTTGTTATTTTGATTACCTCTTCCTCTTCCAAAACCTCTTGCTCTTCCTCTGCCAGTGCCTTTACCTCTTGCATAATAAGCTTGAGAACTAGACTCCTCTTCATCCTTTGCTTTACCTTTATCTCCTTTCTTCTTATTCTTCATGTACATTGCAGAACTTTGTCCTTTATCTCCATCTCCCTTCAAGTCTTGCTCATATGTGAGCATCAAACCAAGCAACTGGTTCAAATCTGGAACATAATGATTTAATGAAAGTTCTGTTGATAAGACAAAAGGTTTCCACCTTTCATCCCCTCTCAAACCTGCAAGTAGTTGAGCAATCAATCTGTGATCTTCAACATCTTCATCTATGGATCCAAGACTATCTGCTAGATCCTTCATCTTAGTGACATAATCACTAATGGTTTGACTTGGCTTCTTCTTGAATGTTGTAAACTCTGACCATAGACTTGCTTTCCGTGCTTTAGTAGTACTTTGGAAATGATACTCCAATGCATTCCATATATCTTCATATGATTCCAATCCTCTGATGTGTGGTAGCAAATGATCAGAGATTGTATTGTAAATATATGCCTTTGCACTTGCATCCTTCTTCTGCCAATGCTTTAAAGCATCAAGTTCTTCTTTCTTTGGTCGGCTTTCATCTTCAAATATTGGCTTCTCTTCTTCACCTGTTACATATACCATGAGATCCTTACTCATAAGTAAGGCTTCCATTCTCATTACCCATGCAGGTTAATTATCTCTGTCCAGTTTGTCAATAGAGATATGATCTACCATACTCCTTCCCTTCTGCTGCTACCTGTGAGCTTAAAGGATAAAGGATAATACCTTTTGAAGTTCTTTGTGTATGAGGATACTTTTGAAGTAACCTTTTGATGCCTTGTGTCTTCAAATGCTTCACCTTTCAAACTTTAATGGAAAACTTTACAAAACTTCTCGTACCTTTGTCGTCTTCTGCTCTCGAGAATCTTTCTGCTCTGATACCACTTGTTGATGTATGAAACACCACAAGAAATGAATTAATGTGACACTAGAACACCTCTATGGTCACCATTAACTCATTGCCACTCCAAACTTTGAGAAATGATAGCCTAAAGTGAGAACTTTGCTTCTACAGAAATTCCTAGTCACTAAAATGACATACCTTCAGTATTTTGCTAATTTCTCCTAGCTCAAGTATTATTTCTCCATGAAACTCTATAGGCTAAAACTAGATGAGTAGAGCTTTCCAACAAGCTATCATATGCATCAAACGGATCTCTAGAACTCAAGTTATGGCCCTCACAAGATGACCCTGTATGACCTTCCAAAACTAGAATTTTTTCTTGTTTTAGTAATCCTGGTGTTTAAAAATAAAAAATTCGATGCCTGGCATCGAATTTCAGTCCAAATCGATGCCGGGCATTGACTTTGGGCTTTTTTTGGCTATTTTTCTGCACCAGAAACACTCTATTTTACACACACATGAAGAAGATGACTTATATGCTAGAAGTCGATGCCGGGCATCCATTTTATGCTGGAACTCGATGCCAGGCATCGAGTTGCTCCACAAACTTCAATATTTTTAGAAGATTCAACAACAGTTAACACACAGAGAATGAAAAAATGACTTATCAGCCAAGATTCGATGCCAGGCATCGAATTGCTCAGAAAACTTGAACTTTTGAATTCATCACATAGTAGGTAATCATGGAGATGATGGAGAGAGGCTCATACACAGAACTTTACTCAGTTCTTCTCATAACTATAAAAAACTCAGAAGTTTTACAAATGCTTTCTCACTCAGAGAAGCCCGACTATACTCAGTCGTATAAAATGAACTCCTTCTTCTCCTTCTTCTCTCTCACTCTCTCTCCGCGTCAGTTGATACAAACTAACTTATATAGATTTTCGTATTCTCGTGATTTTAAAAAACTTCTAGAACTAAAGTGAACTATTTTTACAAATATGATACACTTGTGAATTTGTCCCTTCACATAGGCATGGTGTTTTCTTCCTAAGATTTGACCTTCAAATATATGTCCAATTAGTGAGTGTTTCTCCAACATGACTTATATAATTTTTCAAGTGTCCCCGTTCACACTTGAAATAGATCCTCTAAACTTCTACTCTAAAATTCTTAACTCACTTGAGGGCTCTAAAATTTTTTCCAAAAAAAAAAAACAATTACATCCTAACATGAGGAAGAGTCTTCCTCATTTTTACATAAAAAAGAGTAATCTAAACTACTATATTACAAGATTTTCCCTTTTTTCTTTTACAAAAAATGACTTTCCAACACAGATAAAGTGTGGGCTTCCAAAGACTTGAAAATTGGATGGCTTTAATGATATGACCGTGTCCAAAGTGTCCACCTACAACACTATTGGGTGCAATTTTTAGTATTCTCAAATAATCATTCTCATGGACACATAATCTTAGATATCCATCTCTCCCATGTTTGTACAAATTCTCTTGAATTAAAGCATAATCTTGAGCTTTTTGAGCTAGACTATGTTTTCTAGTGAGTGTTTTCTATGCTATGGCTGCCTCTGGTCTCTTTGATGAGAATGAGCCTGTTTCGTTCGATGAGGCACTAAATTCAAAAAATTGGATGGCTACTACGCAATTTGAATATGATGCTATAATGAAAAATATTCATTGTTATGTATGTTGATGACATGCTGCTTAGTGGTCCTCATGAGAAGCATATTGCTAATTTTAAGCCTTCATGATGTTGGAGATTTATTTGATGCTATTCTCTATCAGCAGGTTGTTGGATGCTTGATTTACTTATGCATTACTTGGCTAGATATTCAGTTTGCTGTCTCACAGATGAGCAGGTTTATTCATTGCCTAGGTGTCAAGCATTGGCAGGTGGTTCAACACATCTTTTGCTACTTTAGTGATACCCGAATACTTGGATTGTTTTATCCCAAGGGGGGATGACTGCCACCAGATTTACATGCTTTTTCTGACTCTAGCAGAGCTAGTTGCTATGACACTTGTGTGTCCACTAGTGGCTTTTGCTTCAGGCTTGGTAGCTCATGTATATCTTGGTTGAGCAAGAAGCAGCCTATTGTGACCACTTCTAGTTATGAGGGTGAGTATAGGGTAGCCTTAAGAGCGACTGTTGAGTGTGTGTTGCTGAGACCTCTTATGGATGATTTGGGTGTTGGTAAGTCCTTTGTCACCACCATCTTCACTAACAGTCAGAGTGCATTGGTAGTTGCGAGGAACCCTATGTTCCATGCTCGCACTAAGCACATTGAGGTGCATTATCATTATGTCAAGGAGAGGTTCTTTGTTGGAGAGATCAGCTTGGCATATGTGCCCATGCAGGAGAACATTGCAGACCTTTTCACGAAGGCTCTGCCTAGGGAGAAGTTTGAAGCTTTCTGCAAAACTTTGGGCTTACTTCATTTTGTGGATTGATTCCACATAGCTTGGCACTTCCTTATACATTAGTGCTAGCTCCGTGTTCACTGCATCACTCCCAGGGGGGATTTGTTGATATATTTAGATAGTGATGTGCGTGAACACACTCGGACCATCGGGGCACTTTCTTCCCTCTTTAGGAGGTTTTCTTCCCCAGCTTGTATATACACATATTTGACGGGTTACTTATCTTTGTACATTCTAGTGGTAATAGATTCACTATTGTGTGTTGTTGTAGAGAGCTACGAGTAGAGAAGCAAAAAAAAGAGAAGAAGAAGAAGGGCCCCAAAATTTTTCCAAATTCGGGTATATATATATTTTTTGTCAAATATCCATCTTGTAACATATTCCACTCATGTAAATGCACTAGAGGAGTCCTCTAGATGCATGTCCAAAGAGATTTGTAACTTTGCCCTTATAAAATAAGGAATTTAGGCTTCTCAATAAAGTGCCGATATCTTGTGTGAAAGGATCAATTTTAGGTCATATTTATATAAGTCATTTTGTGACTCTTTCTAAAAATGTTTTGCCATTGTGAGAATAGAAAGCTCAAATTTTCGAATTTTCCTCTTCTTCTTCCTATATCTCCATGCTTGTGAGCTTGCATGTGTGTTTGTAGCTTGAATTGAGCGCATGAAAGTGTTATCTATCCATTTCATTGCTTTTTGGAAGAGTGTAATGTGTGTGTGAAGCTTGAGAAGCTGTGTGGCATAATTAGGTGAGTCCCACAACTCTTTTTTTTTCCCATAACTTGAAGAAGGTTTGTCAAAATTGGACAAGAGTACCACCATTGGATGTGTCTCAAAAAGAACCGAGAATTGACCGTATTTGGAGTTTGGAGCTGAGAGAAAAGTCCATTTTTGTGCTTGCTGTTGTTTCAAGTATCGCGACACCATTTTCACTTGTGAAGGTGATGTATGTGACTGATTGCACTCATCTACATGCACTATTAGCTATTCCACTTCATTGACCATTGTGTAAGTGCATGTCCTCATACACTCAGTTAGGTTTAAGATGCTTCTCGCATTGATAATTTCAATGTGTGATCATCCCCACTATATGTACTTGTTGGTGATCGAGGTATAGTCTTTTTCATCATAAGTTGCTAAGCCATTACTTAGGTACACACCTTTTTGGTGCCATTTTCAGGGAACTACCATGCCAACCGAAGTACTTATGTGATGCTAAGAGCTTGTGGGTGAAGGTACGAGTTGTGAAGAGGTAAGTACTATGCTTTGGCAAGTCATTTCTCATAGCACTCATCACTTTGCACTTAGGAAGTGTGTGTAGTAAGTTTTTAGACCTACAGAAGTGAGAGTGAATGAGCAGGAGTAGAAAGTACAAAGGAAGGAGGAGGAGTAGAGTAGGTATGTAGATTTCCCAAAATCCCAAAAAATTTCATTTTTGTACCTTTCAGCCTTGGGTTAACCTCGGGGTATAAAAGCCAAAAAATAAGTCACTTGTGTTCCTGCAAATATGATGAGAGCACTGATGATCTGTATCCCAAGCATGTATCGTGGAGGTTCTAGGCTATAGGGAGTTGGTGGTGTGAAGAACTTGAGGAGAATAGCAAGAAGGTGAGATCCATACTCCTTGAACACCAAAAATATAATAGATGACACCTAAGAAAGGAAATCTGAGATGATCGATATCGTGCTAAATGTATCATGGGTTGGAGAGAGAAAAAATTATTTTATAGGCACTGAGGGATGACATGGAGAGCACAAGGAGCACATTCACATAAAATTTTCCTAAAGATTTTTGCATTTGAGTGAGAAAAGTCCAAGTATCGTGGCTGGTCGAGTTCAAGTATTGCGATACTTGAATTTCTGTGTGTCACCATACATAGCAAGTATCGTGTATCGTCAATACCTATACTCCCCGTGTATCACGATACCTGGGTATTGTGTATCATCAGGTCGAGTGTCACAATATCTAAGTATCATGTATCACAATTATTCAAGTATCACTATTCTATGGATAGTTTTCCATGGAGGTAAACAACATGAGCCTCATTCCTAGCCTGGTACAATGTGGTAAGTGTATCCCAAGCATCCTTAGCTGTTCTACAATAGCGAATGTGAGGAAAACGAATTTGCTCTATAGTAGGTGCAGCAAAAACCGTAGTAGGAATAGAAATATGCAGAATATCATCATCATCGACACCTTCTACATTAGCTTCAGTACGTGTAGTTGTAACAGTTGCAGGTGCGATAGGACGTTTTTCAACACCCTGCACAATGTTCCACAGTCCTTTTGCAACCAATACATGTCACATCATATAAGCCCATAACGGGTAGTTGGTACCATCCAACTTATCCTCAACAATCAACATACGGAATACATCACTACTTTTAGCCATGGCTGGTGACTAAAATACCTTGATGCAAAAAATTGACTATATCTCAAAAAGTTGAACAGAAATGCCTAGACAAATTCTGTTAAACCTGTAGCAGACTTCGAGAAGCTTATACTAGCAAACCAAAACTAGTATATACCTTTGGCACAAAAAGATAAAATAGCTTGCACAAGCACTATGATAGTGCATTCGGAGGCCGAAATGAGCTCAAATTCGTGTGATTCTAAGACTACAACCAGAGAGGTGTCGATGATGCCCTAGATGAAGCGGTGAACTGCTCTGATACCAATTGTTGGAGATAGATGTCTGTGAAAGCGCACACGAACAACACAAGGAAGAAGAAGAAGCTTGGAGCACAAAACATAACACTGACTGTATTACCACTAGAATGTACAAAGATAAGTAGCCCGTTAGGGCAATAGGCGTATATACAAGTTGGGCGAAAAAACCTCCTAAAGAGGGAAAAGTGCCCCGACGGTCCTAGAGTGTTCACACAGTCACCAAACATATTACCTCGCATCATAGTTTCTTCTCTTCACTCGAGCCTGCCCCTACATGGAATACTGTTACATGCGCCAACAACTCCTCCTATCCTGTTATGGGAGTTGGTAAGATCATTTTGACTACTCCTGATGGTAGTTCTTTCACTTTGTCAGATGCTTTGTTTGTGCCAGGGATCAAGAAAAATATATTATCAGTTTCTACATTAGGCAAGATTGGCTTGGTTGTGAAATTTGTTGATGAGAGATGTACAGTTCATGATCTGTCAAATGGTGATGTCATTATTGCTTCTGGCATTTTATGTCGTGGGTTGTATAAGCTCATAGACTATGAAAGATCTATAAATGATTTGGCATGTGCAGTACATGATTCTCAAGCTATGTCAGATGCAAAGCTTTGGCATGCACGCTTTGGTCATCTGAATTTTGCTAGTTTGCTATGCCTGCAAAAATCTGAAATGGTGTCCTCTTTGCCCAAACTTGAGGCACCTGGTAAACATGTATGTGAAGGCTGTATTTTGGGCGAAATGCAGCGTTCTTTCTTTCCAAAAGATTGTTCAGTTTGGGCTACTCAAAAATTGCAGCTTGCACATAGTGATGTCTGTGGTCCTATGCAAACACCCTCATTTGGAAATTATCTCTACTTCGTGACTTTCATTGATGTCTTTTCCAAGCACGCATGGGTATATCCATTGAAAGCAAAGTCCGAAGTGTTTATGTGCATCAAACAGTTTTTGGTTCTGACTGAAAATCTGTCAGCATGTAAAATGGGCACCCTCCATTCTGATCGACGGGGGGAATATATGTCTTCTGAATTTAATGCATTTTTGGCTGAATGTGGGATAAAACACTAGTGTACAGTGCCATATACACCTCAACAAAATGGATCTGTTGAATGGAAGAATAGGTCACTCATGGAGATGGCAAGGTGTATGGCCAAGAGCTAGGCTTTACCACATAGTTTCTGGCTTGAGGCTGTTATGTGTGCAACATATGTACTTAAGAGGTGTCCCACTAAAGCACTGCAATCTATCACTCCATATGAGGCTTAGCATGATCGGAAGCCATATGTTGCTCATCTTTGTGTTTTTGGTTGTCTGGTATATGCATTAGTGCCTGAACAACATCGTAGAAAATTGGATGATAAAGTAGTAAAATGTACTTTTGTTGGGTACAATTCTGAAAATAAAGGCTATCGTCTGTATTATCCATAGACTAAATGCATTTTAGTTAGCCGTGATGTTGTTTTTATGGAAGATGCTATTCAACCATTGCTTTCATGTACTAAGGAGACATCTATTAGGTCCAAAGACATGTAATATACTATTGAGTCTTCATGATGCTGGAGATGCATTTGATGATGTTCTCTATCAATAGGCTATTAGATGTCTAATTTACTTATGCATTACTCGGCCATATATTCAATTTGCTGTCTCACACATGAGTACGTTTATGCATTGCCTAGGTGTCAAGCATTGGCAGGCGGTTAAGCACATCTTTCGCTACTTGAGTGGTACCCGACTACTTGGGTTGTTTTATCCCAAGTGGGGATCACTACCGCCAGATTTGCATGCCTTTTTTTATTCTCACTGGGCTGGTTGCTATGACGCTCGTGTGTCCACTATTGGTTTTAGCTTCATGCTTGGTAGCTCATGCATATCTTGGTTGAGCAAGAAGCAGCCTACTGTGGCCACTTCTAGTTGTGAGGCTGAGTATAAGGCAGCTATCTATCCCCGTGGAGGAAGCATATGAAGAAGCCTATGAACCACAACCCATCCCAGGCAGATGTATCACGACTAAAGGCTAGACCACCTTTGAACTCCCTACCCCCGCATGGATGAATACTATAGAAGAACTTGGCCAAACCCACTCAGCATGTGTGGAAGCTCAATTACATGCCATGGCTATGATAGAGGAATGTATTTTACAATACCCTTATTTCGCTCACTTGGCCCCTCGTAGGTATATATCTGGGCATGAGCTACAATATAAGCCATATTTCATGCTAATGGTAGAGTACCAACTAGCGATCGAAAAGGAGATAAGCAAGAAACCCTCCCATGCAACGCAGTTCGGGCATGATGACTTGCCACCGGATGCGCAAAGCGGAGAAATCTTTCAACCAACTTCGCACTAGGACTTATTACAACAATATCCAAGCCTGGCACTGTCGCATCAAATATTTACCGGCATGCTATAAAATGACATTCAAAGAAATGTTTACTAATGGTTTTTGGGAATACCATTTTGAGGTGTTCATAAGCAGGCCCACACACCTACTCCAATTATTTGCCTGTGAACAACTGGTGTACTCCACGCACTACAGGCTCCCGCCACTATATGAACCTCGACCCATAGATTGGGAAAAACTTGAAGCAGATATTGCAAGAATCATTCGCATTTCCAAACACACCCTCGCTCATGACCTCCTACAAAACTATATCCGACAGACCCCGCAACAAGGTTCTATCGAGGACGACAGAAGCGAGAGGGAGGGGGATGTTGGCAGTAGCCAGAGGCACAGACGACGAGGAAGTATGTGAAGGCGGATCACAACAAAGTGGTGGGGAGCCAAACCGATTATTTTTTCAAAGAAATATGTTTTATATTACTTTTTCAAATTCCCAATAGTGATTTTCATCACTCTTGTACCATATGTAACATAGAACAACCACTTTTTAATTAGTAGCTCCATTTTTTACAAGTCGAGGAGTCCTCAAGATTGAGGAGCTTGGGTAGAATGAGCCTACCAATTTTGACTATTTTTAGAATTTGTTTAGACCTTCAAATAGTACCTAGAACCTATTTTTTAACTAGACCGGTCACTAGATGTGAAACCGATCAAAGCTAGTAAAAAAACTATAAAGAGAGCTAGAGAGCTCATTTTTGAGGTTGGTTAGTGTTGGCTAATGTGAGCTTAGAGCTATTTTGAGCTTGTAATTGAGACCTTGAGAATAGAGTCTATTTTCCTACCTTCCATTGTGTCTTGTTTGTCTCTTATGTGTGTGTGTATGTGTGTGTGCATCTCTATGTTTCTCACCTTCTCTCTCACTACATCTCACATTCACGATCTTCATATCACTCCTATCTCTTCCATGGATTGACATTAAGGAGGTGGAGCTTCTTAACGTGGTACTCACCATTGTGCTAGAGCAACATGCCTAGACCACTAGAACTTGGTAGAAGATTGCAACCAATTCAAGTGTCTAAGTGTATGAGAAGCCACTATCATGGGGCTGGTGAGCCAGCTTACAACCACATAGCTGAATTCAAGCAGGTGATTTGCGCTAAACAAGTGGAAGATTTCCTAGTCCAATATGAGTCATTTAGTTTGACACTCACTGACACTGCTTTAGCTTGGTTCCAACCGCTTGAGCCTAAGAGTTTCCTAAATATAGAGTAAGCATTCCAGGAAATGATTGAAGAATTCACGAAAGACTGACATCAAGAATAATTCTTCATCTTTGATTCACAGCTTTAAACAATTCCCTACTGAGTCAGTTCGTCTGGGAGCTAGGAGATTTAAGCAATATGTGGATAGATGTCCCACAGAGGAAAGGCCTACTGAGCAAAAAATGATTTCATTATTTTTGGAAGGATTAGTCAATGGGTCTCTAAGAGCTCTAGTCTATCTAAAGGGATTCCAAAAATTGAGTGAGTGTTTGAAGGAGTGTATAGACTTGGTAGAAAATATCTCAAAAGACTTGAAGATTCCTCAAACCAAGAGCAAGAGTGAGAATGCTTCTAGTAGCATCTCTAGTTCGAACAATAATGTGGAAGAAATTGCTGACTTAGTGGCCAAGAAATTAGGAGTGCAAGGACAAAAGAATTACCCCAAGCCCTCGATAAGAATGCTTATGCTTAGGAGATGTGTGCAGTGTGGAGGGGATCACCCTTCTCAAGTGTGCAATAGGGGAGTTGTCACACCACTCCAGTATACCTATAACAGACAACCAACCTAGAATCAAGCTCAATACTATAGTATTGAGCAAAAATACACTAATCATAACACTCAAAACCACCCTTACAATTGACAAACTAGACTTGTTCAACCTCCACAATTTAGACCATATGAATACCCACCCAGAGACCAGGGAAGAAAATTTCCTCGATACCCTAAATATCAGAACCCACCTCCAATCCAACATCCATACGAACACTCAGGATACAACCCACCACAACCACTATTAGAACAACAACCACCCCACCTTCAAAATGTTGTCCCTATGAAATTTGCCCAGGCAGAAGAGAGCCCTGAGAGAACCTTAGTGCTAACCACTTCATTAACAAGCCCTGATAGTCATAATCAATTCTATGATCAAAATTTTGGAGATTACTATGAATACAAAACTGACTTGGCAAACTATGAACAATCCTATGAGCAACACCCATATGGACAAGAGGCCTATGATAGCTCATACGGATACAGACCCGAATATGCCACCCTAATGTACACAATTTCTAGAGCCCAAATACCTTCTAGACCCATGATTAGACCCCTAATCCCTAGAGGACCTTGTTATCACTGTGGAGGATTTTAAGGGATATGACATGGAGGAAAGAATGATCGCCATTCAAATGCCTAAATGAGAATCACAAGAAGGAATAGCATATGATAACAAGGAGCAAACCAAGAAAATCACCATGACTATAGAAGGGGAAGAGGAAAGATGCACTCACATTGGGAAGGATGTATCAGAAAGTGAAGAAAAATTACTAATAGAGTTGATTCGAGATTATAGGGACATATTTTCTTGGACATACAAGGACTTAAAAGGTGTGGATCACTCTATTTGTTCACATCGGATTCCCTTGACTCCAGAAGCTAACCCTTTGAAACAAAGACCATACACCTATAATGACATATATTCTGCCAAAATTAAGGAGGAGATAGATATATGATTAGCAGTAGGCTTCATATATGAAATCGAACACATTGAATGGGTATCACCCTTAGTAGTAGTACCCAAGAAAAATTGTAAATTAAGAGTTTGCATTAATTTCAAAAAGGTTAACGCAATCACTATTATGATAGTTACCCATTACCCATTACATATCATCTCTTCACGAGAGTGGCAAGTAAGGAAGTCTATAGCTTCCTTGATGGATTCTCTGGTTACAACCAAGTTGCAATCGCTCCTGAGGATCGGTAGAAAATTGCATCTGCTATAGAATGGGGTGTATATGCTTTTATGGTTCTGCCATTTGGCCTAACTAATGCCCCAACCACCTTCTCCAAAGATTAATGTGTCATGTCTTTAAGGAATTCCTTAGGAAAAGTATGGAAGTATACGTGGATGATTTATGCACATATTCTTCCTAAAGAATGGATCACATACCTGAGTTGAGGGAAATCTTCGACAAGTGCAGACAATACAGAGTCTGCCTGAATCTAAAAAAATGTGTCTTCATGCTATGACAAGGAAACATTTTTGGACATATAGTATCTAAAAATGGAGTATCCACAGATGAAGACAAAAGCAAGGTAATTCTAGAACTACCCAGACCAAAGAATGCAAAAGAAGTGCAGGCCTTTATGGGTCATTGTGGATATTATTGTAGATTTATCCACATGTATGCCATAATTGCAAGACCTCTACATGGATTACTGAATCAATTCAATTGGATGAAAGACTGTGAGAAAGCCTAAAAAGCAGACTAAGTTCAACCGCAATTCTAAAAGTGCCAAATTGGAATAAACCGTTCCACATTCATATGGATGCTTCCAAATTTTCCATCGGATGCATCTTAGCATCAGTGCCTATAGATGAAGGAAAAATCGATCATCCTATAGCCTATGCGAGTAGGCAACTTAATCAATCTGAACGTAATTATACCACCACTAAACGAGAAGCATTAGGAATGGTCTATGCAATAAAGAAATTCAAACACTACTTACTGGCAAACAAATTCAACTTCTTGGTTGATCACCAAGCTCTTTATACTTGGTCAATAAACCGTGTAACACTCGAAGGCTTGTGAGATGGTGTTTACTCTTAATGGAATTTGATTTTGAAGTAGTAGTCAAGAAAGGAAACACACATATCAGAGCCGATCATCTGTCTCAAATGACTCATGGAGAACTACCCACTCACATCACATATGATTTGCCTGACACATACCTTTTTAACTTGGAAGTTTGTCCACAATGGGTAGAAAACTTGATACCTATACTCATCCATGGACCAAGACATAGGATCAATTTAGATAAAAACCAACAACTATGGAATACACAGAATCCTCACATTGTGGTGAGAAGCCTATATCATCAGGATTCCATTGGACTTATTTTGAGGTGTGTAGATGAGGAAGAACAAGATACATGGTTAAAACATGCCCGCACAAATCAATGGAAAAACCATAGAAGTGTGAATGGTACACTACATGAGCTCAAAAGAATGGGAGTATATTGGCTAGATATGCAGAAAGATGTGCATTCCCATGTAACGAGCTGTCCACTATGTCAACAGAAAGTACCAAAAGAGAACTCCATCCTATGTTATTCTACGATAGCACCTAGATGGAGTTTACCATTGGTGAACTTTTTGAAAACTCGTGAGTATCCTGAAGGAGCAAGCCTAGCAAGAAAGTGGGCTTTGGAGGAGCAAAGTAAAGATTATGTGCTCATAGGAAGACAACTATTTAAATGTGGATTGCACAATCAATTAAGATCATGTGTACATGAAGATGAATATATCCCTATCTTAGAGATGACCGATACTGGAGTTGCAAGTGGTCATTTTTCAGCCGACAAAATGACAAAAATGATTATCTTCACTGGATTATGGTGGCCAGCTTTACATCAAGATACGACAACGTATGTGCAGAGACGCAACTTGTGCCAATGAACAAAATATCCCATCCGAGGTGGGCTAGATGCGAATCGCAATGTGTGCCACTGTGACCTATGATTAGTGCTAGAGCTTTCACTAAGTGGGGTATAGCTTTCATCAGATCAATTAACTCACTTGCCAAAGGCTTGCATGCTGAATACATAATAGTGGCTGCATGCTATTTGACCAAATGGGTAGAAGCAAAAGCCACCAAGAAAAACGATGCAAGAACCACTACCAAGTATCTATTTTAAAACATATTTACAAGATGTGGATTACCAATTGAAATTGTGAGTGATCGAGGCACACACTTTATTAATGAAGTGATAAAAATGTTGTTGAATGAGTTCTCAATAATTCATAAGAAGTTTGACCCATATCACTCACAAGCCAATGGACATGCAAAAAGTTCCAACCAACCAATGATGAAATGGCAGACTCACCTATGCCATCTACATATTATGATCAGATATTAACATTCCTTACTGATGGATACCTTTCTTCTCAGGCTTCTCCTGCAATGCGTAGGAAAATTGCAGTGTACAGTCACAAATTTCGGTTAATTGCTGGAGAATTATACTATATGGATTACACAGGAGTTCTACTTCGTTGTGTTCCACCACATGAAGTTAACTCGGTCATTATGTTGGCTCATTCAATTCCATCCGGCGGACATTTTGCTGCAGATTTAACACATCAAAAAATTCTGCAGAGTGGACTTTGGTGGCCTACTATGTACAGGGATGTATTACAGTTTGTCAAGCAATGTGATAGTTGTCAAAGATCTGGACAGCCCCTGCAACGTCATCTTTTCCCTCTACAACCTATCTTGCCATTAGAGCCTTTTCAAAAGTGGGGTCTAGACTTTATCGGACCTATTACACCTCCGACAATCCTCACTAATAATCGTTATATTTTGACATGTACAGATTATGCTACCAGATGGGCAGAAGCCTGGGCTTTACGGTCTGCCATAGCTGTTGCGGTAGCGAAGTGTCTACTGAGAGATGTCTTTCCACGTTTTGGCTTACCGCTGGAACTTGTTACAGATCAAGGCACTCATTTTGTCAACAATTTAATGAAAGTACTCACACATTTGTTCCAGGTCACGCATAAGTTTAGTTCTCCTTATTATCCTCGTGCTAATGGCTTGGCTGAAAGTACAAACAAGACTTTCTTGAATATGCTTCGAAAATTGATTCTGGACGCACCAGAAAGATGGGATCAACTGTTACCTGTAGTATTATGGGCATACCGGACGACATACAAGGTAGCAACAGGATTAACCCCTTTCAAACTAGCTTATGGATTGGAAGCCATAGCACCGATGGAGATAGTTGTGCCAAGTTTACGAGTAGCAATCACTCAGAAACTGCTACCTGAAGAATCTCTGTCATTTCGGTTCGATACACTCAGAGAATTAGACGAGTATCGATGGCACAGTTTTTTGACTATTCAGGAAGTACAGCTAAGACAAGCTCGAACACATGATCGCTACCTAAAAACCCCAGTTTTTACGGTGGGACAACTTGTACTATTTTACAATGCAAAGTCGAATCGCTCTGCTGGCAAATTCAAGTTACGATGGTTTGGCCCCTACCGGATTTCTGAACAAGTGGGCCCCACAACATTTTGGTTGACTACTTTGACCGGAAATCCTCTTCCGAAAGTCGTCAACGGTTCGAAGCTATGACCGTATCAACAAACATCTAACCCGCACTGAAACGTTTCGCGGTGGTCGCGTCTTTTGGCGTTCTCTTTTCTTTCCTTTTCTTTTATTTTATTTCCTTTTGTTTTGTCCACTTAAAATAATAAGTATGTAAATATCCGCGTTTGATACCTAATTATGTCAAGCAGCCACCGTGCATTATCGACTCTACTCATGCATACCTACCGAAGTTATGAAGCTATCATCTCAACGTCGCGCCATGATTACTAATTTCGATTGTCTCCCACTAAAGCGCATCTACTTAACCTTCTCTGTTTCGCCGAAAATCGCTATTGTGCTTGCGTGATTTGTGTGACTGTGTATACCCTGTGCGTTTGCGTTTTGTGCTTGCGTTTACTGTGTGCGCCATGGAAGCTCTGGAAAACTATGCCGCTTTTAGTGACGGACTCCCTACCGAGGTAGGAGAGTTCCTGTGCACCCGTGGGTTATCCAATTTCGCTGAACTACCTTGGCATTCAGTGGAATCCCACCCGTTTTTCGCCCAGATTATCGCTGCTATCGCTAAAACACCTGCCAACGAGCAGAGTTGGCCAATCACCTCCCTACCATCCCATACACTGCTCACCTTCCAAACTTTCGTTGAGTTGTTTCGACTTCCTCGGCAAGGTCGGGAAAATGGCCCGAATCTGCCAATGGCAACCATGATCAAACGGTTCCCTAGATACTCCTCAAATGAATACGCAATTCTCTGTCGCCCCGAACCTGAAAGATCCGCATTGCAATTCCTAGTAGCCATCCTTAACCTCCAAAAGTGAACTTATGGTATCTCTAGGGCCTTCTACTCCGCTATTGATTTAGCTGCCCGAGAACCAATCAATTTTGCATCCTACTTCTTCCACCGCATTCATAAGGAATGCATTTCAATCATCAAACAGGTAAACAAAGGAGGAATGCCTAGGTCCAGACTGCCACACATCATTTCTTTCCTTTTTCCAGCCATACTTGCAGCACAACCCCCACCCAGAGGACCAATTCTGTGTCATGAAGAGTCTGCACAGATATTGGAGGACGATGAAGATGACGAAGAAGAACTCAATCAACTCTTCCGCCGAAAAAAGGATTAGAATTAGTTCATCTGAAAGTGAAGCACAAGGTTCAGCCGAAGGAAATAAAGAAGATGACAAGGAAGAAGAAACTTTTCACGACACCGCAACGTCTATGCAGCACGAATCATCAGCACAGTCTTCATCAGAAGGACAACAAGAACAGGAAGATCACACTGAATCTGACACAAGCTCGTCACAAGAAGCATCTCCGCATCAATCTGAGCAGGAACAGCATGGAAATGAGGAACAAATCATTAAAGATGTTTTCGACGAACTGCTTAGAGCAGTATAATCTACAGTTGCTGATACTACTGACACTGCACAACAAACAACAGAACAGGTAACAGAACCTGACCCTGTCTTTCCCACTTCTCCACCAGAACCTCCACTCAACCCCATTATCCCTACTCCACCCATCCTGACCGAAGAACCCACTGCCTCTTCTTCCTCATCCCCAAACTATTCTCCACCGAACTCACAACAGCTGCTCACAGAATCCTCTTCTCAACCCCGTACTCTTCTTTCATTTCCAACACTCCCAGTATTTTCCGAGCTTGCAAATATGGGACAGATGCTGATCAATCTATCACAACAATTACCTACGCAAGTGAAGCAAGTAACAGAGAATATTCGCAATGAATTTCAACATAAAGTAGATGTACTCGAGGCCGACATTAGTCCCCTACAGGAAGAATTGCTAGTAGCCAAAGCCGAAAACCAATCCCTACAAGAACAATTGAAGGAATTATAGGCCAGGATTGCCGAACAGGAAATGATTACCAGTGAGAGAGATGCGGCGGTGGCTGAGCTCACAAAGAAAGAAGAATCATTACAGAATGCAAATGCCGAAATAAGTAAAATGAAGCAAGAGTTACAGGACAAAGAAGATGCAAGGATCGCATTAGGAAATCTGCTCGAAGAAACCAGAGTTCAGCTAAACGAAGTAGTACAGCAAAGCCAAGAACAACAGAGGCAGGCTAGAAAAACAGAAGAAGAACTTCAAAGAACAAACGAGAATTTATTAGATGTCAACAAGATGCTCAAACACTATTTAACCAAGGAAGCTCAAACACAGAAGTTAATAATAGATCTCCGACACGAAAAGGATTCATATTCCAGAACCATACAATTTCAGAATCAAGAGATCGAAAGAAGGGAGAATCAGCTGGAAAATCAGAAGGAAAGAGTAAGCAAGATGGAGCAACAAGTGGCAGAAATGAAAGTTTCCTGAGATGCCGCGCTCTCCAACGAATTTTATTTACAAGAAGCCTTTCTGCAAACGCAAACAGAAAATTTGCTGACCGAAGCTATAGCTTTAAGTTCTGTACGAGTAGATGCGCAATTAGTAGAACTGGATACCCTCAAACAAATGCTAGAAACTTTAAAAAAGAAAATAGCCCGAACCTTTAAGCTAGCACGATCCATGTACTTAGAAGGAATTATAGATGAATAGTAATTTTGTAAAACCTGCGGGTTCGAATCCACCGTGCGTGCTAGTGTTAGTCAGCCGCCGGATTGGCAACTGTATAACTGAATCTTGTTTCGCACGTGCGAAAAGTTGTTACACTGACAGTTGTAATCTTTTATATAAATCAATGGAAAAGAGACGCGCAAGTGATGATTCGTGGAATCACCAGAATGTCCGTCTGGGTGATTGTCTGAGCGTTGCTGTAGCATTGTTTGTCTAATTTCTGAGTATTCTAAGTATACTACGCGTATCCGTGTTTGTTGTCTATCGATCTCTGTTACGGTTGTGAGTTTCATTTACAATCCAGTAGAGCGTTGGACTGTTGTCTGAGTAAGTTGTTTGCGAGTATCTATTGGGATTGTTGTGTTAGTTTGCGTATCGTGTTGTTATTCTTTCTTGGAATGTTCTGCCAGTGTGTGGTGAAGTCTGTGTAGCTGTGGTAGCGCTTCTCGTATTCGGGTTTGTATTGTGTTGTCTTTAGTATTGAGGTCTATGTTCATACTACAAAGAGTAAGCTACGGTAAGAGCCGTCCTAAGTGGCGTACTGAACCTTCAGTACCGTGTGTTTGTAACTGATGAGTCCTTCTGTGTCTTCGATTGAGTTTGACTATGAGCACTATTCGGGGAAGGTTGAACTACTACTCTTATTCCTAATGTTACTGCAATGTGTATTCAGAAAAGGGTCTGAGGTAACTCTGTATCACGATACTAATCGGCTGGTACAGTGTGTTCGGCGAACCTTGGAAGAGTTTAAATGACGAACCGTAAAGATTGAGAAGGGTATACCAATTCGTGATAGAAGTATTGAATGTTGGTATATTGTGGTGTGAAGTCATTTTGGGAAACAAGTATAGGGCCTCTGTCTTTACAGACCCCTTCCACTCCCAAGAACCC
This sequence comes from Ceratopteris richardii, assembly GCA_020310875.1. Taxonomy (NCBI): domain Eukaryota; kingdom Viridiplantae; phylum Streptophyta; class Polypodiopsida; order Polypodiales; family Pteridaceae; genus Ceratopteris; species Ceratopteris richardii. The sequence goes on from CM035407.1 coordinate 24,906,178, forward strand.
AATAATCGTTTAAACGCACTTCTGACAGTTAGAATAGAGCGTTTAACAGGAGCATCTTAGATCTTAGTATGGCTGAGTATAATGCTCAAATAGAGAAGTTAGACAAAGGCAATTATCAACCATGGAAATTTAGAGTTAGCAACTACCTTATGGGCAAAGGAGTGTGGGGATTAGTGAGCGGCACGGAGCCAATGCCTCATGTACATGATCCACCACTTCAAGGGCATGTCAAGGCACTTAATGAATGGATAGAAAGGGTTAGGAGAGTCATATTCATTCTATCCCAACACATAAGCAATAGCATGATAGGGCATATCAAGACTTGGACACATCCAAGAAGGTTTGGGAGACCTTCGAGAGGTTGTACTCTTCATCAACCAAGGCAAGGACGATTCAGCTCAAGAATGAGCTGAATAATCTTAGGAAATCACCAAGTACTAACATAAATGAGTACATTTTTAAGGTCAAGGAGCTTGTAGATGCTTTAGGCTCAATTGGGAGCCCAATCGAAGAAGATGATCTTGTTGTGCACACTCTCAATGGCTTGAGAGAGGATGAAAGGTGGAAAGCATTCACCACATCAGTTTATATGAGGGGTTCCCTAACATACTTTGATCAATTAGTCACATTGATGGTGACCGAGGAGATGAACCAAGGAGGTTTAGAATCAAAGGGCAGCCAAGCCCAAGTTTTCTATGCAGGTAGAGGCAAAGGCAAAAGAGGTTGACAAAACTCCTGTTACATAGGAAGGTTGTGTGGATTGGGCGGTCTAGTAGCATGTTTAATATGAAAATAAAGTTGTCAAAAATGTTTTCTCTTAAATAATTAGAGAATTGTTGATGGTTGTATTGACATTCATGGGGTGTGTGCATGTGTTGCATGTGTGAGCATGAAAATATGTAGGTACATGTGCATGTGTGTCTACAAGTAGATGAATGGATGTATGTGCAGATTATGATGTGTGGCATCTTGAAGTTGTTTTGTGATAGTCACATGTATGTCGATAGGGATCCCATAATGTCAGTGCATGTGCATGCATTCCAAAATAAATGTGTAAAATACAACATGATGACATACATAAGGGGATTGTGTGGTTATGTACATGTGGTGTGGCATAAATACATGAATGAATGTTGTCATTTACTGAGGTTGCTATCGAAAGGAAGTTGTCTATCGGGCATGTTTTTTATTATAGATGTTGGGTACGATTGGCCAATGTCAGCTTGTACGTTCTCGATCGCTTAGTTCTGTAAGAAGATTTTGTCCATCAGCAGCTATGGAGTTTTGTGGTATCGTTTGTGTTTAGTTTGACTATACATCTTCTGTGTAAAACTGTTGATCCTTGGTGTTGAGGTTCCAAGTGGTAAGAAAGTCTCTTGTAAGCTAGGTCCCGCTTCGTATGTCCATATCTCACAGGCGATGATTGGAGACAGTAAGAATGCCAAAGGCAACGATTGTGTCATCTTGAAGGTGAAGGTTGGGACCAATGAAGTAACAGTTGGTACTCTTCATAGGGAAAGTGTGACCACACCGCATGTTTGAAAAGGATTCCGTGCTTTCTCATACTAGTTCAGGTAGTGTATATTTTTGTGGGTACAAAACTGACGCTGTCAGGGATGAAGATACGATTTTTCAAGGGTATACCTGGGCAAAAGAGTAAAGACTTTTATGCCACTATAGAATATTTCTTGTCAGATGGATTATCTAAGGATAAAGAAAACACAAAAGTGATATGCAGGCCAATGGACATTGTAAAAACTGAGGGTAGCAGGGTGGTGGTTGAGGATGAAACGGTTTTGTACAAACTTGGAAAATCAAAAGTTATTCCAATTATTATTTTTTATGTCCATTGATAAGTGTGTCATTTTGGAGGAAAGAGATTGGATGCATGTCTCATTTTACAGACACCTTGTTGAACCCGGTGATATTGATATCCTTGATAGCAATGCTATTAGAGACGTTGAACTTTTTGGGGGACCGTGCTCCCTGACATTTTGGGGCCTATCGGCCTCAAAAAGTCTGATCGCGTGCAAATCCAAGTTTCCTCAAACTTAAGTGACAAGAGGCCAACAACAGAGGAGGAATTGGAGAAAAAAACAAAGGAGAAAGCGAAACAAGAAAAAGCACGAGTAAGGTTTGCCCTGAACGCTGAGCCCTACAAGGATCTGCTTTAGGATGGGTTCAATTTGCAATTATTCAAATTCCAAAGTACAAAAATGGGAGATTATAAGAACCCATTAGCTTACAAGGATGATTTGGACCAAGAATTGCTTGGATAGTTGACACGCACAAGTCAACTTGAATGTTACATGATGAACATAGACTCAGGGGAAGGCAAAACTACCAATTCCTTGGAAATAGGGACTTCAGAAATAGACCCAAATTCAAAAATAGTTTCATCTATGGAGGTAAGGCAATTAAGAGAACAAGTTAGGGTTTTGGAAAAAGAGCTCCAAAAGAGACGTTAAGAGTCAGAGGTAGTGACAGATAGGGAACCCAAGGCGCAGGAAAGGATCACAAAAGCAGAACTAAGGAAATTGAGTCCAATTGGAAAGAACAAACGAATGATTTATTGGTGAACCATACACATATGATCGGGGAGCATTTTTCGATCAAAGCAATATCAAGAGGTGAGGGATATTTGAGAGAAGATAATGTGGAAAAGTGGGAAGTTTTCACAGAAAAGTTCTTGAGCATCGGATCGGAGTTAGCCAATGATGTGCGGGAAAGAATCAAATTAGTACTGAAGAATTACAGTATGGCCTTTGCATGGTCATACAATGATCTGAGAGGAATTGATCCCTGAATTTGCCAGCATTATATAGACTTGGAAGAACGCGCCACACCAATATGTCAACGACTTAGGCGGAAAAATCCAGTCTATTAAGAATTGATCAAGATGGAATTGACTAAGTTGTTGGAAGCGGGATTCATATATCCCATCGCATCCAGCGAATGGGTATCACCAATTGTAGTTGTTCTGAAAAAAAATAAAAAAATTCGCATTTGCATAGATTATCAAAAGTTGAACGAGCGCACGAAAAAGGATCACTTCCCTTTGCCATTTACTGACCAAATCTTGGACAGAGTAGCTGGCCATAAATTGTACTCATTTTTAGACAGTTTCAGTGAATATAACTAGATCCAGATCCATGAAGAGGATCAATCAAAAACTACTTTCACCACGGAATGGGGTACGTACGCATATCGTGTTATGCCATTTGGATTATGCAATGCACCGGCCACATTTCAGAGGGCAATGATAGCTGCATATCAAGACTATTTGCAGGATTGGATGGAGATATTCCTCGATCACTTTGCGATCAAAGGCGACGATGAAAACATGATGGAGAGAATCGAAGCTATTTTAAGAAGAAGCATTGAAAAAGGCATCGCATTAAACCCTGAAAAGTGTACGTTTGGGATACGAAGAGGATTGCTCTTGGGCCATGTTATTTCTGAAAAAGGGATCTCGGTTGATGAGTGTTTGTTGTAGACCTTTGGAGTTTTCCTCTCCAATCATTTATCATAAAGAATCAACAATACATCTTATTTTTGTCAATCCTGGAAGTATACATGAGACCAGAGCCCCTTCTAGATGATAGAATCCAAGAAATAAGAGAAAACTGGTTGGATTTATGAGGATTAATGAAGATGAAGAGAAATTTCTAGGGTTTGGATTATCTTGAGCAATACTCCATCATTTTCAATAATCTTGGTGTCTAAAGCATGTTATTTTCTCAGCAAAACATAATCATAAAGTCAAAACTCAAAAATGATACCTATAACCTTCAGATGAGACAATCATGATTCTGTGAAATCAGACGATTTTCATCTCCAACACCATTCTTCATCAATTTCTCACTCAACACATCAGTAATCAACTCTCTTCATACACATTCATAAAGAATACACAATAGAAGCTTGCAAATCTCCATGGATACACATAGAATAGACTCAACAAATCAAAGAAATCACACAAAAGGAAGAAACACGATTTTCTGCAGGAAACTCTCTCTTTACTAGGATAGCATGTAATACAAATAACCAACCCTCTCATAGTAGAGGAAATTGTCTTTTATACATTTTCAAGTGTCCCTTTTCACACTTGAATTTTGGTCCTTTCCTCTTCTGATCTAAAAATATGCTATCTGGGAGTTTCCAAAAATTCTAGAAAAAATACATATGATTCTACTCTCCATAAGGAAGACTCTTCCTTATTTTTACATCATTTGCATAAATATTTTTACAATTTTTTGGCATTTCACAATTATTTTCCATCAAAAATACTTCAAAAAATACTTCTTCTAACATTCTTCCCCTCCTAGACCTTTTGGCTCCTGACAAAAGACATTCTTACTGATAATTCATAAATGTTGCCTTCACTTCTTTTTTCTCTGATACACTTGTGACAATAGGTCATGGCTTTTTCTTTCTGTAATATTCAAGTTATTCACCATATCAAATAGTGCTTTTCTCCATTGCACAGTAGCCTCTGGTTTATCAATTACATCTTTTTTCAGGTACTCTGTGTATGCAGCTTCATAAGAAGTGAGTCGAGATTTTTTTACAACTGACAAATTTCCAAATATTTCTGATTCCCTTTCAAAAAACCCATAATCAAATGCATCTTCAAAAATCTGGAGACAATGGCTGCCCAAAAATATTATTCTGCTATAATAAGCCATCAAACATATCCTATCAGGTGTTTCACTGAGATCAAAGATTAAAGCATCAGTCGGTGAATTGAAGCCAATGTAATTGAGAACTCTAACATTTGTATCTGTAAAGGTCTCTATACATGCTAATATGAGTCTCATTACTCTGATTAGTAAAATACATGCTGGGTCATTAACATCTTTGTATGTGGCTATGACAGATTCAGTTGTGTCCACCATATACTTCTTTGTAGGCCATGTTCCTGCCTTTGGTCCTGCTATCTTTGGAAAATTCAACCATTTGGATGGAATCTGTCCTTCTTTCCTTCTTTCCTAAAAGACTGTCCACTCTCTTCTCCTTGCTACTGGGCAGTATGCTGGATCGATCTTCAGTTGAATAGGTGCTTCTTTCCATATTTTCCTACATTCCTTATTAGCATCCAACCACCTATTCCTCCATTTGGGATTAGCTTTTTCAAATAGCTCCTTTGTCACATTGATATCTTCTTCATATTCTAAATACTTTTTCGGAGGTAATCCTACCCTTGCCAATTGATAGTTTTTAATACTTTCCATAATCATGCATAAGGGTATTCCTAAGCCATCTGCAGCCCAATGGTGTTGATCTAGATTTATTCCTTTATTTAAAGCAAAATTAACAATTTGTTCCTCATATTCATCATGCATTTTTCTAATGAATTCCATTCTAGATTCTCTGTCTGTCAGAAGTTTCTAAACAAACTCTTTTGAGTATTGTTCTTTTGGTGCTTTGTTTTCTTGTTCACCACCATGTTGGATTCTATCATCATCTCCTACTTCATATTCTCCTGTTTGTGTAGTCTCTACCTACTCTTCCTCCTCAGTTTGTGGTTTTTCCAATCTTTTCTGTAGTTCTTCTAATGTCAGCATTAAACTTTTATTTTGGGAGGTCCACATCTCTCTTTCTGCTTTCCACTCATTTCTTTCCTTTTCTATACTCATCTGCCAATCACTTCTCTCTTTTTCTATATCCATATGTAACTTATTGTACCCCCTCATTGATGTTGCTCATAATGATCTTGCAAGCAGATCTTATATTTTTAGGTATCCTTTCCAACCCAACTTCTATTTCCATTTGTTTGACTTCTATCTGCTTGTTTTCTTTACACTCATTCTCTTCTTCATCTTCTTCCTCAAACTCTATGACCTGAGTCTTTTGTTCTTCATGGCTCTTATCTGCTTCCATCTTTTCTTGGTCTGCAACATTTTCCTCATATTCCAATATCTGATAATCCTTATTCTCATGTCCTGATATATCTTTAATTATCTTTGTTCCTTCTGCCTTCTTGTTCTCCACTTCTTGTTGTTCTTCTTCAAAGAGATGTCTTTCCTTTACTTGTACTTCCTCTTCCTGAATTATGGTTGAATCAGTTTCCTTAGTAAGCTTTATCTGATCATTACTTATCTACTCTTTCTGTCCTTCTTCTTACTCATCTATATCCATGAGATCCAGGCCTTCCTCTTGTCTTTGATCTTCTGTAGTTGTGAATTCTTCATTATGATTCAAGTCATACAGGATGTCTTCTATGCTTTGGTTGACATCTTGTTCTGTAATTCCTTCTTCTATTTCTTGAGCATTCTTCTTTTCCACTTTTCCTCTTTTGTTTCCTTGATTTGATCCGTATCTTTTTGTTTATTGGCTGGACTGCATAACTAAACTCCTTTTTCTTCTTCTACTTTTCCTTCTTCCAATTTGAAATTGATTTGTTGTGAAGGTTTTGTCCATATTGACTTTAATCATGAATCCACTAACCCACAGCTGAATTCCTTTCTTACTTCACTCTCCTCTTCCATCATCACTGCTTTTCCTTTTAGTAATCTTCTCTCTTCTTCAGGACTAACCTGCTTTGCTGCTTCTTCTTGGACTTGCTTCCCCTGGGGCTTCTCTCTCAAGTCTTCTGGTGTCTTATGTTTTTCAGTGGCCTGTGTTAACACATTAGGTGTACTAGGTACTGAAAAATTCAAACTTTTTAACAAAAAGTTTTCAATATCACTTTCAAAGTCTGAAGAGAATTGTGAAGAGCCTGCTATTTTTGATTTTTCCAGTTTTGACTCTTCTATAGCAGTAGATTCCTTCTGGTTTCTTTCTTTTACTATCACTTCTTCTGTTTCCATCATTGATATAGGTTCTGCTACTGATTTTCCTTTACTTTTCTTGGTTAACTTCTTCTTCTATACAGGTTTCTTCTGAACCTTCTTCTTTACTACAACTGTAGTTCTTGTTTCAGGAGGTCCTTGTAGCTCTTTGAAATATGCTAACAGTTCCACTTCTTTTTTGACAAATACTTCCTCTGTCTTGTTGAAAGTTTTTCAAGCTCAAGAGTGTGGGAACATGCCCCAAATTGAACCTTCCACATCATCCACAATCAAAGGAGGCTGATTTCCATGAGTTGGAGGCATCCAATTATGCCCATAATGGAAAGAAGTTGATTAGAGAAGATTTAGCTCACCTCTTGATGTGATTGGACCTCACTTTTGACATGTATATGCTTTTGATTGGTTAAAGAGGTTAGTATGTGGTCTTTAAAACCTCTAATGAGTTGTATTATGACTTAGAGTCGTGGAAATACGTGTCCAAGCTGCCCCCTTGCTTAAGCACACCCCCTACTATCTGTTCTCTGCATATTTTGCAGAGATTTCACTTTTTCATACTCTTTCTCCCTAGCTAATCTTGGCAGACCCCCCTATCTGGTAATTGTTGTTTCTCCTTCATCCGGAATCCAGTTGCAATGATTTTTGTCTTGTTGAAAAGTTTATAAGTTCTACTTTGTCTGATATAAGTCTCGGGTTCAGTGCTTGCACATGTGCAGAGAAATGTCCAGAACACTGTCTGTCTAGTTAGCTCATACTCTGTGAAGAGATCAAGTTATCTATTTTTTTGCAAATGGTTGAGGCATCATCCAGTATCCAAATGGAGCGATTTTACTCTCATTTGAAAGCTCTTGTAGTCTACTTTAAGCTTGAAAATTTTCGTTTTCTTTCTCTGTATATACTCAGAGAAACTCAGAAAATATAGAGCCTATGTCTGAAAAAATTCAGGATCCTAGGAGGGTTCATTTGCTTTTGTTGTGCACATAGGAGTGTTTATCCTCCAACAGTGGTATCAGAGCTATAAGTGGAGTATCAAAGAGAGAAGAAGGAGCTACTGAAGTGAAGTGAAGACTTCATCAAATTTTGAAGGAAGGAAGCAAAGAACGGGCACGTCAACAACACGGGGAAGCAAATACATCATCAAATCAAAGACGAAGCTTCATCAAGAGGAGTAGCTCTATTTTTTGAGGTAAAAGACATCTTTTTCAACTTCATTGCATCAAGGGGGAGGTTCAAAAGAGTTAGAAGGCACCATGGCTGATCTCAATGCTCAGATTGAGAAGCTCGAAAAAGGAAACTACCAACCATGGCAATTTAGAATAAGCAATTTTTTGATGGGGAAAGGTTTGTGGGGACTTGTGAGTGGTGGAGAGCCAAAACCCTACATAGATGAGGTAAATCGAACCAATGACCAAAGAAGAGCAGTAAGAGAGTGGGATGAAAGGGACAAAAGGGTCATTTTCATTTTATCTCAGCATATTAGCAACTCTATGGTAGGGCATATTCAAGATTTGCATACATCGAAGAAGGTGTGGGAGTGCTTGGAGAGATTGTACTCAACCTCCATAAAAGCTAGAAAAATTCAGCTCAAGAATGAGCTAAATAATCTTAGGAAAAGCCCCTCTCAAGGTGCTAATGATTACATATTAAAGGTTAAAGAGCTTGCAGATGCACTAGGGTCAATCGGTTGTGCCCTAGATGATGACGATCTTGTCGCCTACACCCTAAATGGACTTAGGGATGATGAAAAATGGAGGGCTTTTACAACTTCAGTGTATGTAAGGGACTCTCTTCCTGATTTTGATAAACTAATCACTCTCATGGTGACAGAGGAGATGAACCTTGGTGGTCATAACGCCAAGGATAGCCAAGGGCAATTGTTGTATGCAAGTAGAGGAAGAGGAAGACACAACCGCTACAAGAGGAAGAGGAAGATATCAAAGCAACCAAGGACGTCAAGGACAAAAAGAAAATGCAGGTCAAAGAGGTGGAAGAGCCACAAATAGAGGAAGAGGTGCAAGATTTAGTGGAAGAGGACAACCCACTTCAAATGGATGCTTTGTATGCGGTAAGCCCGGTCATTTTGCAAATGAATGCTATCATAGAGCTCAAAGACAAGGGAATCAAAGCAACAACAACAATTATAGAGGGCAAGGTAATTATGCAAACACATCATCCAGCCAAGGGAATGATTATTTACTTGCCATGAGGTATGGTGAAGATACAACTCAAGCTAGTGAAGATGTATGATATGTAGACAGTGGATGTAGCAATCATATGTCATGTTGAAAGGATCTTTTTAGTAATTTGCAGGTCCCAAAGCATCAAGGGCATGTGGAAACAAGTGATAACTCAGAGCATACCATTCAACATGTGGGAGATATCAGTTTGGAAGGAAATCAAAGAGCAAAGTGCTTATCAGAGGTATTACATGTCCCTACTATTACCAAAAACTTGATTTCGGTAGGCCAAATGGTAGAAAAAGGCTATCAAGTTAGGTTCAATGAAAGAGGATGTTTTGTTGAGGATCCAAGGGCAGGTTTCAAGCTCATAGCAAAAGGAAAGAAGAAAGGGAGAATGTTCACAATGGACATAAATCAGCCACACCATTCAATGTATGTCATATATGGAGACAAGAGGATAGCAGATTTGGATCTATGGCACAAACGAATAGGTCACATCAACCTACAAAAGCTCAAGTACATGCAAAGGAGGAGCTTGGTAAGAGGCCTACCAAATTTTACATCTAAAATGTTGCATGAAATTTGTGTAGCTTGCCAACAAGGAAAACAATCAAGGCTTCCCTTCAAGAAGAGTACCTATGTAAGTGCAAATGTTTTAGACCTCATTCACACGGATGTTTGGGGTCCAACAAGAGAAGCATCCCTTGCTGGAAATAGGTATTTTGTAACCTTTATTGATGACTTTTCAAGGAAAGTGTGGTTGTATTGCATTAGAAACAAATCAGATGTGTTCCACTACTTCAAGAAATTCAAAGCACAGGTGGAGAAGGAATCTGGCAAGTTTATCAAAATTTTGAGATCCGATGGAGGGGGAGAGTATTTGTTAGCTCATGAGCTGGTTGATTTTTATGTACTAATATGCTTTTGTTGTGTAGAATATATGTTTGATTTCAGGTACTTGAAGAGTGATTAGATGATTGATGGGAAGTATTTGAGGCTACCGACGACTTCTTGGTCAGAGAGCAGGTTCAGATTGTAGAGTATATTGGAGATGTGATGGAGTGGTGACGGCATTGAAGAATGGTGGAGGAATGAGCAAATTGGGGATTGGAGGTGTTTCAACCATTTCTTCACTCTTTCCCCCCAAAGAGTTGGATGATCCATGTGTGCTGGAATTATATTCCTTGCTGGGTGACAGCTTCCTTCGATCAAGTGTGTTCTCAGTAGTTAATGTTTTGGATGTTTTACTGGATTTGGGTCTGCAAACTTCTTTAAGGGTGGAAGATTTATTAGACAGTGCAATTTCAATAGCCCCTAGGAGTTTAATTGGTGAAAATCATGCCTTAAATATGGGAAAATGCTTACTAGCATACATAAATAAATTGGGCCTAAGTCTTGAGATGTCAGCTGCCAACAGAGTGAAAAGTGAGTTTAACTTCCACTTTGAAGCTTATGTTTCACACCAAGAGGAGAAGTCCTCTAATGAGGAAGGTGTTTGTCTTGAGGACTTTGTAAAACCGCAAGAGCCAAATCATGCATTATCAAATGAAGGTACAGAGAGGCAGTTTTGGCTTAAGCTCATAGATATCAAGTGGTGTCCAGCTTGAACAAGGCCCCACATCTGTTTCTTCCATGGCCAATAGAACCAAAGAACCTGCTGGTTCCTCCCATCATTGTTCGGCCAAAATCTCAAATGCTTGCCATTTTTTCGCCAGAAGGAAAAAACAAAAAATGGGCCGCTTTTCGTTGCTTGGTACAGAGAGTAGGTTTTTTTGTTTATTTTTGCCATAATTCTCGAAGGCGATTGGGGGGAAAGCGCTGGTGCCAGCCTTTATCTCCTGCCGCAGGATGTACAAAATGGGGGAGACTAAGCATTCGAGCTCTCTCTTGTTTTGGTGTGCGCGGGTGCTGGAAGGAAGGAGAGGGTTGAGCAATCCTGGAGGGAAGGCAACACTCAGATCGGCTACTAGTCTTTTCAGAGAGAGAACCGCTTCTTGTTCTGCTGGGGGGGGGGGGATTTGCCATAGCAAGAGGAGGGAGGTTCGTCGTGAGGATTGTTCCCTTCATGTGTGTTGGGGGCATTCGCAGCTACTCTGAGGAGGGCTCGTTCTTTAGAGGGGGGTTGGTCTGCAACAACAGCAGCAGGCGTCAAAGAGACAAAGGGCATCATTTCCAGGGAGTCGAATCATAAATTGGACAGTCATCATTGTCTTCACCTTCGGGGCTGGTTGGTCAATCTCCATGAGGAAGCTCACACACAACAGCAAAGTGCTGCTCGCGGTGGCCTAGAGATAGTCGGGATAAAAAATTGAGGAGTCGCTTGAGTTCATCTGGCTCGTCAGATTTCTTGCCAGCCAACCGCACAGTGAAAAGTTATTTCCAATCTCCATATATTTGCAAGGGGATTCGGTGCTGACTTAGAAGATAGTACAAGGAGGAGGAGAACTTGAGTTGATGAGTTCTGAGTCGATGTTGGGTAGCTCCATACGAAGCAGATCATGGAGAATCATGTGTGCTCATGGTGATCAAACAAGCAGCCAGGGAATAATCAAGGGTCTTGTAGTCTTGCTCAAGTGGAGTACTATAGAGGTGCACCTATTTTATATATCATCATAGACTTTACTGTATTATGGTTCTTATGTTACCAGGATCAGCAAAACTACAGGTCTAAGTATTCTGATGTCCAAATTTTATGTTCGATGCACTTAGAACATGGTCATGCCACATCTTGAGATCAAAGAAAACATAGGGCTGCCCATTTTTTAAGTTCACGTGTTTTCTGGGAAATGAGCAGAGCATGGGAGGGGTTTATGTATTCCTTCATCCAGAGTTAAATCTCTGAGTTTTCTTTGTGCGAGGGCTTGCATGTGTATTTGAGGTCTGACGCGCGGCATGTTGCAGCTCAAAGCCCTGCATGTGTAGTGCTTTATCTACAGGATAACAGGTCCCATACATCCATTCACATTATTTGCTATCATAAGATAAGGAACAATCAAGCTATGAGGAAGCTAACAAATACAAGGAATGGAGAGATGCTATGGATAAGGAGATTCAAGCTCTCAAGAAAACCAAACTTGGGAATTGGTACCTAGAGAAGAAGGCATGAAAGCGGTCACAAACAAATAAGTGTACAAAGTCAAAAGAAATTCAGATGGATCTTTCGCTAGGTACAAAGCAAGGTTAGTAGCTAAGGGCTACACACAAACATATGGGCTTGATTATGAAGAAAATTTTAGTCCTATTGCAAATAAGAGTATAATTAGGACTTTGATTTCAGTGGTAGCTTCTAAAAGATGGACAATGTATCAATTAGACATTAAAAATTCTTTTCTTAATGGAAATTTGAAAGAAGTGGTTTATATGTATCAACCCATAGGTTATGAAGATAAGAAGAAGCATGATTTTGTATGTAGACTAAATAAGGCTTTGTACGAACAAACAGCATACAGTGTAGTGAATGAGGAGCTTAATGCGGCATACACTCAGAACTGTAACGATGGCACACCTGGAGAAATAGATGATTATAAAGTGACTCTCCATGGGAGAACTCCCTTATCTAGCATCTAGTGCATGATTCAGCTTCAGGGATAAGGAATAAGTTTTACGATAATCTTTAAGAAGGAAATGTGCGGTGCAATCTCTAATGCTATTATGTATCTATGCATCATGTTTTGGGGATAACCAAGGAGATTTTTGGGTCCGAATCTCACGGCTGAAAACCTTCCTTTTTAAGAAGTTTATGTGGAAGCTACATGTGTTAAAGGGATGATGAAATCTGTCGTCGCATGCATGCGAATATGAAAAGCACTTCACACTTGCCAAGCAAAAAGAAAAAACAAATTGTTACTGTGTCTTGCATCAGAAAGCGAGCTCACTTGTATTCATACATTTGTATTTCATAAACAAATTTTTTTTTTCCTTTTGCACTTGAGTTTGCATATCGTCGTGAAGTATAGGGATTGACATATGGGGTCACAAATGGAGGCCAAACTTGATCTAACAAGAGAGAAGACCGAAGATCGTTGGAACATGAACTTGGGTATCATTGAAACCAGGCACTAAAGAAACTCTTGACGTTCTCATTCCATGAGTTGATGAAAATAACTAGTGTTGGAATTGAAAGTGTCTCTTGTTGTGACCGTCGATGGGTTGTGAGTCCGTGTGTGTGAAAAGTGGTGAGAAAAAGAGTGAAAGAAAAAGGAAGAGAATGTCAGAGTGTGTGGATGTGAGGGAAGGTATGTGCATGTAGAAGTGGAAGAGAGAGTAAAATAGAGACAGAGAAGAAAGAGAACAAAAAAGGGGAAGTAGAATGTACATGTGGGTGCAAAATAACGAGAGGAAGGAAGAGTGAGCAAGGAGAGGGGGAGGTTGTTAGAAGGAATCATCAGGGTTGGATACTTATTTGTGCACTTATTTTTCATCTTCTCCAAGGCTACATTGGAGTAAAATTGGGGACTTAGGGTGATAAAAGCTGACCTAGCATTAGAAAATTTGGGCAAAATATCATTGGGTATAAGCATTTTCCCTTGGACTAAGAGGCTTATCATTTTGGTGCGTTTTCCGGGAATAGCTTGGCACGTCTCTATAAGAGAGTGCCATAGGTTCGCCTAGCGCCACATGTTGGCCGAGCTTGCAGACCCAAGATCTAGTACATGAGCGAGGGGAGCTCATCCTCAGGAGCAACACAAACACAAAGAGAGAAACGTGCTCAGAGAAGAGCCCTTGAAAGAGAAAGGAAGAGGTGGGAGTCGCAAGGTGAGTGAACTTCGACTAGCTCGAAGAAATCTGCCAAAAACGTGTACTCCCGTAGGAGAGTCGCGAATCAAGTGCAAAAGTTTGAAAGAGGGATCCTGAGGCCGCGTGCACTAAATTTCTGGGATCGAAGTGATATTGACATCACATCTCTGTTCGAAATGGCTCAACGGATTTCGGTTCATTTGGGGGACTTTACCAAATTCTCAGGTGCTTGGGACGAGGATCCGGATAGTTTTATCCAACTGTTTGAGGTTATTTGTGAGGCCAATGAGGTAGTTGACCAGGGTCAAAGGTTGAGGATTTTTCCGGCTATTCTCCATGATGAGGCAGCCAATTGGTATGGGAATCTGACACCACAAGAGCGTGGAACTTATCAGATGCTCAAGGAACCTTCTTGGAAAAGTTTCGACGACAAGGCTTCCAAGATAGATTGGCCCAACAGATGGATTACTTGCGACAGGGAGTTAATGAGAGCATTGATAACTACATTCAGAGAATGGAAACCTTGGTAAGAAAGATGGGCGCGAATGCCGCACTTCATGCTCTTCCTTAGTTGCTTCTACCTGCTCCGATTCAACTGTTCTTGGATCCAATCTCCTTTTCTTTGCAAGAACAACTTCTTCTGAAATTCCTTTTCTTTTCCTTTCTGCTCCCTTCATGCTTGATTGGCCTTCTGATTCTCTTACAGATATCTTCCTTGAAGGACTTTTGATTCTTGCCATCAAATTTCTGAAATATTGGGCTGCTGGAGCTAGTTGTAATTGATCCTCCATTCCTAGAACATGATATATAATTCTAGTTAAGAATTGGGCTCCATTCATATACGTCTTTTGCTCCCAATGTTTGGCTGCTTCCTTTAATTGCTCATGTATATATGGTGATACATCCATCACTCCAAAGGGCTTAGTTCTATCCTTATTGTTGAACATAATCAGTGTTACTGGTTTGTGTGGCATGGTGTATCTTGGCAGTTTTGGAAAACAGAAGTATTGCAAAAACATTTTAATGGCATACTCCTCATTCTCTTTTCCCTTAAAATCAGGGAATTTAGTGTATCCTGTATATGTTTCTTTATTTTTCTTGACAAAGCTGTTATCCAATTTAGTTCCCATTGGGTAAAACTGTAGAGCTGCTCTGATATGTTCTCCTTTTATAGTGATATTCACCTCCTAGTTTTCTTTGTCCTTGACTTTACACCGGAAATATGCCTCATTGCCCTTCCCAACTTCTAACAAGTTGTTCATTACCTGTGCCTCTCTTTCAAAATCTATGAAAAATATAGGTTCATCCAGCAGCTTGTGTAATCCCACTGCTTTCCATCTCTTGTAATTGACTGCACTTTTCAAGAATTTGTAAAACTCCTGACACAGCATAGTGTACTTGTAACCTCCAACTCCCACTGTAAATATGTGTTGGCCAATAATACCTAGAGTTTCCTTGAGTTCCTTGACTATCTTTTCTGCTTCTTGAATCTCCTGCTCTTCATCAAATTCTAATTCTACTGTCTCCATTGTCGCTTGATTGTCTAAGAACCAATGTCCTCTAGATAGAGTGACTGAGTCTGCTTTGAAATTATGAATTGGTAGCTCCTTTGGATTCACCATTCTGGAGAAAATATAGCATAACACAAAAAGGAAAAAAAACTCCACCCACATGAGTCATAAAAAATAAAAAAATGACATTTGTTGTAATATGTCATGAAAGAGGAATGTAAATAAAATCTCAATTAAATCCTAACTTCCTCAAAAAAACTCAATTGAAGTGGTCATTACATGTGTAGCAAGATGTCTAGTGCTCTCTTCTCTTCTAACTGCTCTTATCCAGGAAGGAGATATTTAAAGGAAAAATAAAAAAAATAAAAAATCATGAAAAATAAAAAATAAAAAATAAAAATAAAAAAAATAATAATAGAAACCTACCACCCTTCTAGCTATATCTTGCTTTGTGCTATATAACTTATAAAAGAAAAAAATGAATAATTTTTTCTCTTTTTTCTTTTCTTTCTCTTTTTCTCTTATTTTTAATAATTTCTCTCTCTTTTTTTTTAAATAATAATTCCTTTCAACTCCCTTTCTTCCCCTCCTATTTCTTTTCTCAGAAAAAGGATAAGGTAGAACAATTTTTCTTTTTTTTCTTCAAAATAAAATGTCAAAATTTCTTCTATGTGACACTCTGATTTTCTTTATCCAAGATCCTAACTGCATCTCAGATACTCATGTCCTTTTCCATTGAATCAATTTTGATTTTTTTACCCAATAATATTTAATCTTTGTTGACCCTATTCTGGGAATACACCCGTCTTCATTTGATAAGCTGTGGTTGAAACTTTTTGGCTTCCATATCCATTTTGTTCTGGGAATTTGTTTTGATGAGCAAGTCTTGTGTGTACTTTGTTTCCACATCCTTCTTGTTTTGATGTCCTGATACTTCTGATTATACCCTAATTGCCACCTTGCTTCTATCTCTTCATCCTTTTTTGCTTCTTCAATTTGTTGTTGGTTTTGATTAAATGAAGCTTGATCCTTTAGTAATTGTATTGATAATGTCTGTGTGTCTTTTAATGAGAAAGTAAATCCTTCCAGCTCTGAATCATGAAGCTCCTGTTGATCTTCCTGTTTTTCAGTGCTCCACAAGAATATTAAAAACCTTTTGTCATTTACTGTTAATTTGAGCTTCATTTTTTCAAAATCCAGTATTAATCTACCTTGCCTTAACCATGGTTGTCCCAAAATCAATTTTTCAGTCATCAAGTGATCTGGCCATTCTTCACAATCTATTTTCATATATTCTGTATTGAACTTAACTTTAAGAGAAGATGAAGACATGCTTTGTATCATTTGTCCTTCCAAAGTTTTGATAAAGGTTTTGCTTTTAGTTCTTTTAGGTTAAATTTATTCAACAAAGCTAAACTAACCAAATTCACTTGTGCACCTGAATCTATTAAAACCCTGATTTTTTCATATTGACAATCCATAGTTATCACATGCAAATGTTCTTTTTGTTTTAAAGGTGTTTCATACAGAAGGACTTCTCTAAGGTTTTTGGTTTTTCTTATCCTTTCCTTTGCCTCCTGTTGAGCCTCTTTTCTAATGTTTTCCTCTTCTTTTTTCCTATTTTGAGTTTGGTGTAATCTTCTCCATTCAGAAGTAGTTAATGGAAAGTCATACCTTTTAACTATGCATCCACTTATGAAGTTTGGCATGATTTCTCCATCTATGTTAGCTAGTTGGATAGATCCACTGTTACTGATCTGATGTATAATATAAGGCCCATGTCCTTTTTTCTGAAATTTCTTCTGATGCTCCTTTATTGTATATGCCAGAACTAGATCTTCTTCTTGTAGATCTTTTTCTTTAATATGAACATCATGATAAGCTTTTTGTCTTTTCTTGTCTGCATGGATGCTCATGATTGCTTGGAGCCTAGAAGCTCCCAGCTTTTCCAATTCTATTACTCTCTCAGACAATTCAGGTCCAGTCCAATTGTATTGACTACCCACCTTCAGTGTTGGAATAAGGAATTCTAAGGGCAGAACTGCATTTTGTCCATATACCAGATTGAATGGTGTGGTTCCTAATGTAGTTTTGTATGCCACTCTATAGGCCCATAGGACATGATTAAGTTGTAAATCCCAATCATTCCTGCTTGTGTTTACTAATTTTGACAATACAGTACAAAGTACTTTATTAGTACTTTCTGCTAACCCATTGGCTTGTGGGTGATATGGGGCTGACTTTCTATGACTAATCATGAAATATTCAGTTATGTTTTCTATGATTTGGTTCAAAAAATGAGTCCCCCTATCACTTACCAATTCAATTGGAAGTCCAAATCTGGTGATGATATTTTCATAGAGAAATCTAGCAGTAGTATGAGCATCATTTCTTTTTGTAGCTTTGGCCTCAGCCCATTTTGTCAGGTAATCTATAGCTACTAGTACGTATTCAGCATGGGATTGTCTTGCTGGAGGATGTATGGGTCCAATGAAATCCAACCCCCATTTACTAAATGCTCTGGCTGAAATTAATGGAACTAATGGCATATTGTCTCTTTTATTTGGTTGACTCACCCTCTGACAAATGTCACATCTTTTCACATATGTTCTCGCATCAGGAAATAGGGTTGGCCACCAAAAGCCAGAATATAATATGAGTTTAGCAATGTCCTCCTGCCACTCCAGAATGTGCCATTTCCAACATTTCCAGATATCTATCTTCAGTAACACAAATTCTTAAATATCCATCCATCCCTCTCTTATACAATTGTTCTCCTATCAGTTGATATTCTTCAGAGATCATTTGTAGATTTTTTGAGTCTGCACTAGCTCTTACTTGTTTTCCTTTCTTCTTCCTTTTCAATTCCTCAATGATGTTCTCACTCCATTCTGGATTTTTTTGAAACCAATATAGAGTTATAAGTTCTGAGTTTTGCAAGGATTGGCATTCCCACCAGTTAGCAATATATTTTGTTACATCTTGAATCTTATTAGGCCAATGTACCCCCATCCTATTGAGATTACTTAGGGTGACTACTCTGGAAGCATGAGTACAAGCGTTCCAACAATGAGCTCTTTTCAGATATTCCTGTTGCTCCTCTTCTGGAGTACAATATTCCAATATGCCTATATGGTTGAGGTGATACAAGTGCCCAGCTAGCAACATAAAGTTCCTGCTTTGTAATACTAAATGTGTGTTGTTTTCAAATGTTCTGCAAGGTCCCATGGTTAGTAAAGGTATTAAGGGCATGGCCCACTCAGGAACACTTTCTACTTTGAATAGATATGTATCTGGCAGGTCATCATCTAAAGGTGAACTTGGTTCTTTGGCCTGGATTCTAGACAAATGATCTGTTCTCAAATGTGTTTTTCCTTGTCTGACCACCACTTCAAACTCAAACTCCATCAGTAGAAGAAACCATCTGACTATTCTACCAGTGTGACAAGGTTTGTTTACTAAATAAAGTAAAGCTTAGTGATCCACAAAAACTTAAACTTGTTGGCCAAAAGGTAATGTCTATATTTTTTCACACCAAATATCATCCCCAACCCTTCCCTCTCAGTGGTTGTGTAATTTTTCTCTGCTGAATTCAGTTGCCTACTAGCATAAGCAACTGGAAAATCTAATTTGCTCCCTTCTATTGGTTGTGCTAACACGCATCCCAAAGCATAATTTGAAGCATCCACATGGACATGAAAAATTTTATCGCACTGGGGTGTTTTCAAAATTGGTGTTGTTACCAAACAAGTTTTTAGAGTCTCAAAAGCTTGGTCACACTCTTTGATCCATAATATCTGCAATGTCCCATGAAAGTTTGAAGTTCCTTTACATTTGTTGATCTTGGAAGTTCTACAATGGCCTTTATTTTTTTCTCATCAGTTGAAATTCCATTTTTGGAGATTATGTGACCTAACATTCTTCCTTGTCTTACAAAGAATACACACTTTTCTGGATTTAAACATACTCTGTATGTTCTGCATTTCTTGAATATGTTTTCTAAATCTTTCAAATGATCCTGTCTTTTTAATGAAAAAGTACACAGATCATCTACATAAATTTCCATTACATTCCTCAGGAATTCTTTGAAGATATGACACATCAATCTTTGAAAAGTTGCTGGGGCATTAGTTAACCCAAAGGGCATAACCCTAAAAGCATAAATTCCCCATTCTGTGGAAAAGGCAGTTTTATGTTGGTCCTCTAATGCTATGGGTACCTGATTGTATCCTGAAAAACTATCCAAAAAACTATACATCTCCTTCCCTGCAACTCTTTCTAGAAGATGGTTTGTTATAGGCAATGGATAGTTATCCCTTATAGTTGTTGCATTCACCTTTTTCAAGTTAATGCATACCCTAAGTTTCCCATTCTTTTTTGGTACTACAACTATAGGAGATATCCATTCTGTATACTCAATCTCATAGATGAAATTGGCAGCCAGTAGCTTGTCAATTTCTTCCTTTATTTTAGCAGAGTATTTATCATTGGATGTGTAATGTCTTTGTTTGCTTGGCTTTGCATCAGGTGTAATAGGAATCTTATGCTCACAGATTTTAGGATCAATTCCTTTCAAATCCTTATAATTGTAAGCAAACACATCCCTATAATTTTTTGCCAAATTTCTTAATGCCTCCTCTTCTTGATTTGTCATGTCATCAGCTATCACAATATGTCTTTCTTCCCCCTCTTCCTGAGTGATCATAACCTTCTTAGTTTGTTCCTCATTATCATATGCCTCTCCTTTTTTCTTCTCTCTCTTTGGTTTCATTTTTAGAAGTAGTCTTTCTTCTACTTCATAAGTCTTGAAATTTGATGGTACATCAAACTATTGATCTTTGTTTGTCATTTTCTCATTCTTTTTATCCTCTTGGTCTTTTTCAATTTCCTTGTGTTTGTTTTTCTTATATTTGCCTGAGATTTTATCTTTTATTGCATCTTCAGCTTTTACTTCTTCCAGATATTGTGTTTTCCCTTTTTTCAATATCATTTCTTTTTCCTGGTCCTCTTCTGTTTTTGATACCCTTATCATTTGTATTCCAATGTGAAAAACATCATACCCTTCTTCATTTTGAAATTCCACTCCTACATACTCATCACTAGCTAGATTCATAGTAGCCAAAATCTGGTTCCAACCATATGGCTCAAATTCTTCATCTTTGAATTTTTGTGGTACATAGCTCTCATCTTGTAATTTTCTCCCTTCTACACAATCTTCTTTTCTTAATCTTCTTTTTCCATTTATAAGGTTTCTTATCACATTACACTTCCATATTGATGATTCAGTTTCATTCTGATCTTCCAACTCTGATTCTTCACTTAATTCTTGATTTTGATGTATTTTGAACCATTCTTGAGGGGATATGTCACAATAATGACCATTTCTTAGATTCACTCTGGTTATCCTTCCTTTGCTCTGAAGGTATAGACAATCATTACCCCAATCTTGCACAATTTGCATTTGTCTCATAAATGGTCTTCCTAGGATAATTTCATATGACATGGATTGTGGAAATTCAACTATGGCAAAAGTATGCTCTATTTCTATTCCACATATGTCCACAATCACCTTTTCCCATATTCCTAGTGGTTTTTCTATGTGTCCATCTGCAAGTTGCAATCTCATTTTAGTGGGTATTAATTCATTTTTCCCCCATTTTTCCCAAGTTTGTTTAGTCATGATAGCCACACCTGATCCGCTATCCAATATAGCTTTGGCATAATTTTTACCAAATTGTATTTTTAGGGTTGAGTTTCCCTCTTCTCCCTCACAATATCCTCCTATCTTATCAATAGGAATGTACCATAATTCCTCCAATTCTTGTGGCTGTGAATCAAGATTTTCTGGTATTGCTTCCCATTTTTCCATTTTGTATTGTAAGTGAGGATTCTGTTTTACCAATTCCTCCAATGTGGTGTGGTATAAGATTGTACATTGTTTATCTATATTTACCTGGAATGTAATTTGTGGGTTATCTTCTTGATTAATTGTTTCTCTTATTCTTGTTGCCTTTGACTCCCTAATTGTTGTTTGAGAATTGTCTAATTCCCCCAGTTTGAGTTGTGCTTCTTGTATGATTTGTTTGCATTTTTCCATCCTTTCATGTTCTATATCTAACATAGGATAAGCCATTACATGGTCTGTAGGATTTGGTCCCTCTTGAATTCTTCCCTTGTATGCTTTTATCAAGGTGTCTAGCCTCTGTGAATTTCTTATCTCTGACTGGGTTTGTGTCTTTTGAGGAGGACTACTGTTTGACTGTTCCATATTCTCTTTTTCCAAACTTTTACCCATTCTTTTTTTCCTTTCCCATTTCCCTTTTTGTCTGTTTTTCTTCACCTTTGAAACTGAACCTTTATTTTTTTCTTTAGTTGTTTCTTGTTGTTTAGCTTGTGCCCTTGTTATAGCGTTTACATTTACTTGGTCACTGTCACTCACTTCTTCTTGCTCCATGATGTTGACTGTTTTCAATGGTATGTTATTAGATGTGTTTTGTTGTTTTTGAGGATTTTTTGGACAATCCTTTATTAAATGATCTCTGCCACAATCCTTGCAATAAGCTCCTTCTATTCTTAATGTATGAGGTTGTGGATAGTCTTTAATGAAATGTTCTCCCCCCACATCTATAACAAGTTATCTTTTGGCTACCTTTGAACTCAGGTTTTTGATTGGACATATAATGATTGGTTATATACATGAATGTGGCTGTATCCATCTCAATTCTCCCATTTTCCAAATCTAGGGCTTGTAGTTCCGGTTCTCTCAACTCATATCCTTCCCACTCTTCCTGATATCCTTCATTCCATTGATAATCTTCCTTGTAAGATGATCTTATTCTTAAGTTTCCCTCCTCTATTGGTGTGTATTTAACTGGTACCACATTTGTTGGTAGTGGAGGTTGTTGCCCAAGTACACGTCTTGGTTGCTCAATATATCCAGATTCTCTTTGGCTTGCATAATCTCTCTCCTTAATGGGTTGTTTATTGTAGAATCATTCTTCTCTGGTATGATTTGTCCATTTTCTCTCTAGTGTACAGTATTTGAGTGTTTTCCTATCTTGCAAATGTGGTGGTTTTTGATATGGACACTGTTGTACCAAATGATTTTCTCCACAATTATAGCATTTTTTATTTGTAGTTATCTTGGTGTTTATCAAATTGGTTTTGGTGCTTACTTCTAGGGCTTTAGCAATGGCTTGTGCCAATTCTTCTTCTGGTGGAATTTTATCTTCATTTGTTCTAGGTTGATCAAATGCTACCAGGTCTTGTCCTCTATTGTCTTCCAAATCTATTGCCTCTTTCACACATGCTCCTAGGTCAGGGCATCTCCTATAATATACCAGGGTTCTTAATTGAGCACTTCTTAATCCTTCTATGAATAGGGATACTTGTCCATGGAAGGTACTTCTTCTTTGGGACATCTGTCAATTTACCGCTTGAATCTCCTAGCTGCCTCTCTGACATTTTCATCTTTTTGTTGTTTAAAGCTATGTATCAATGTAGCTGTGCTATGTTTTATTCCAATTTTTGAGAATTCCCCAATAAAGGCTTCTAGGAAGGATTCAATATCTAGATACATTTCCTTTCTCAAGGGAATGAACCAAGATAATGCAGGTCTTGTCAGGGTTAGACCAAATGCCTCAAATTGTACTTTGTAATCCTCAACCTCTTCTGCTCTAATTAGTTGTCTGAATTCTGCAGCATGAGCATGAGGATCAGAATATCCTTCATATTGATTTTCATGCATTTGGCTACTTGATAGGGTCTAAGCATTCTGCCCTGATTTTGCCAATGATGTCTTCTTCTCAAAGGAAAATCATTAAATCCTTCTGGTTCCTTTTCAAAAGGATTTGGGGAAGTATGTGTTCTCCTTCCTTGTTGTTGTTCACCATTATTGTGAATTTCATGTGGTCTTGGCAAGTCTGATTGCCCTAGGTTCTGTTCCCAAGGTCTCTTGTTTGCACATTGCCCTAGGTCATTAGAATTTTCTGGGTCTTGTGAGAAGATATATATACATCCCTGCCTATCCTCATATCTACCATCCTTAAATTGTGCTACTGGTGTTATGTTTAGGGGAACTTCTAAGTTTCTCAATCTAATGAGAAACTTATGCATTCCATCCTGATATACATAGGTTCCAAACCTATTTGTATACATGTATTTGAGGATGTTTCTATAGTCCCCAGTTTCAGAGGATTCATTTGTTTCATTTAAATTTTCCATGTTGATTTCTTGCCCTAAATCTCTTTCTTGCAATTCCCCTACCACTGGCTCTATTTCCTTCCTTCCCAGTTCTTGCT
This sequence comes from Ceratopteris richardii, assembly GCA_020310875.1. Lineage (NCBI taxonomy): Eukaryota > Viridiplantae > Streptophyta > Polypodiopsida > Polypodiales > Pteridaceae > Ceratopteris > Ceratopteris richardii. Next base: position 24,929,697 of record CM035407.1, read on the forward strand.
TGGAATGTGAGTGTAATTTATTACCAGACCTAAGGATCATTCGATTAATTTCATGATTTTATGGAAAGAATCGTGTTTTCCACGATTCTGTGAAGAGAATCGTGTTTTTCACGATTTTGTGAAGAGAATCGTGTTTTTCACGATTCTGTGAGAGAATCGTGTTTTTCACGATTCTGTGAGGGAATCATGTTTTTCCACGATTCTATGAGAGAATCGTGTTTTTCACGATTCTGTGAGGGAATCATGTTTTTCACGATTCTGTGAAGAGAATCGTGTTTTTCACGATTCTGTGAGAGAATCGTGTTTTTCCACGATTTTGTGAGAGAATCTTGATTTTCACGATTCTGTGAGGGAATCGTGTTTTTCCACGATTCTGTGAGAGAATCGTGTTTTTCACGATTCTGTGAGAGAATCGTGTTTTTCACGATTCTGTGAGAGAATCGTGTTTTTCATGATTTTGTGAGAGAATCGTGATTTTCACGATTCTGTGATGGAATCGTGTTCTTTCACAATTCTGTGAGAGAATCGTTTTTTTCACGATTCTGTGAGGGAATCGTGTTTTTCCACGATTCTATGAGAGAATCGTGTTTTTCACGATTCTATTGCCAGACGATCATGATTGCTCACAATCGTTAGAAACACGATTCTCTTATGAAAATCGTGCTCTGGGAATCGCGATTTTGTGCTTTGTTTTAGAGAATCGCAATTTTGTGTTTGACTACAGAATCGCGATTCTGTTCAGATTTTGTAAAAATTTTTAATGTATTGATCTTCAAAAAAAAAAAATCTTCAATAGAATCGCCTTAGTTATTTTTTAACATGCAATAAAAAAATTTACTTAATATTATTATTTTTTCCACAGAAAACTCAAAAAATTCAGAACATCGCGATTTTGTGTTTTTGGCTATTTTGTGTTTTTTTGTGCTTTTATCATCATGTAAGTTTAAAGAAATACAAAAAAATGTATTGAGAACTCCTTACCTTGCTTGCTTGATCCAGAAATCTCCAAAACTTTATAGTTGCAGCCGATCGCGATCCTGTTCTTGCTCCCACTCCCTCTCTTCCTCACTCAAATGAGTTTTTTCTGAGATTCTAGGGTTTTATAGTGTTCACACAATTGCGATCCTGTGCTATTTCCTCAGAATTTTCACTTTTTACTTGTCCAATTTTATTCTTCAACAATTTTATGGTTTTAATCCTCAATTCCTAACTTTTCATCATTAATCACTCCCATTATCCCACTGGTGAAAATCGCGATTCTGTACTTCTTTTCCACTTTTCCCACTTGATGCTCAATCCTCACTGATTTTTGGAATTTGACTTTCTTCACTTACTCAACTTAATGAAATCTCTTACAATTACCTATCTCAAAACCCAAATATGCTCAAATTTCCAAAAAAAATTTCTCTTATAGAAAATCGCGATTTTGTGCAGAGAATCGTATTTTTCCTGTACTTCTTGTTTTTTTGCAATTTTGGGTCTTCTTTCTTCTTACAACTCTTCCAAATTCTTTCCACTCCAAATCAGCTATCACCTACAATTTTTACATCATTAACAAAGAATTAATCCAGAAAATCGTGATCCTGTGAAGAGAATCATATTTTTTTGATTTTCCAATTTTTAGCAATTTTTAGCTTTCCTTCCACTTAACCTCCTTTACTCTTGACAACAACACTTAAATCCAACTTTCTAAGGAAAAAAGAAATTTGTTTAAGTGTTTTAATGAATTTTATGAATTTTTTTTAGTATTTTGCCCTAAATCAAGGTAAACACTTCACTTAGGGTTTCTTGTTTAGTGATCTATTGCTCCTGTATTCTCTGATTGGTTATACTCCTTTATGCTTCGCTATCAGAACAATTCATGAGAAAAAATTCCCAAAGAAAAATGTGCTAAGAAGTGCAATTATCAATTTTTGCAAAGATAAACTCAAACATTTTTGTTTTCAAGATGCAAATAAACTTTTTCTCAAGATTATTGCTTTGACTTGATTAACAAATGGATCCTATCTACTTGCATCTAGCTACTTTACTTGACTTTTCTCAATGCAATCATGTCATCTTCCCAAGATCAACAATTTTGCTTGGTACTTGGTCAAAAAGCACTCTACTATTACAAAGATAGACACATTTTACCTTATCTTCAGCTTTCTTGATTCATTTTTTTTTTCCACACACCTGCACTTTACTTCCAAAAAATGATATGAGCAACTATCAATTTGCAAGAATTTCAGCACTTCTTATTCTCAAAAGATTATCTATTGTTTTCTTTTCCCAAAAGACAAACAACAAAAAAAAATCTACCATTTCATGTTTCCATTTCTTGATTAAAGAGTATTACCTTTTCAATGTGTTCAATACCATCATCAATAGAAGATCTAGCAAGGTCCAACTTCAATGAAGCTTTTGCTAAACTCCCCGGAAAAGGCACCAAAAAATGTTTGTTGTAGACCTTTGGAGTCGTCCTCTCCAATCATTTAGCATAAAGAATCAACAATACATCTTATTTTTGTCAATCCTGGAAATATACATGAGACCACAGCCCCTTCTAGATGATAGAATCCAAGAAATAAGAGACAACTGGTTGGATTTCTGAGGATTAATGAAGATGAAGAGAAATTTCTAGGGTTTGGATTATCTTGAGCAATATTCCATCATTTTCAATAATCTTGGTGTCTAAAGCATGTTATTTTCTCAGTAGAACATAATCATAAAGTCAAAACTCAAAAATGATACCTGTAACCTTCAGACGAGACAATCGCGATTCTGTGAAATCAGACGATTTTCATCTCCAGCACCATTCTTCATCAATTTCTCACTCAACACATCAGTAATCAACTCTCTTCATACACATTCATCAGAAATACACAATTGAAGCTTGCAAATCTCCATGGATACACATAGAATAGACTCAACAAATCAAAGAAATCACACAAAAGAAAGAAACACGATTTTCTGCAGGAAACTCTCTCTTTACTAGGATAGCATGTAATACAAATAACCAACCCTCTCATAGTAGAGGAAATTGTCTTTTATACATTTTCAAGTGTCCCTTTTCACACTTGAATTTTGGTCCTTTCCTCTTCTAATCTAAAAATATGCTATCTAGGAGTTTCCAAAAATTCTAGAAAAGATACATATGATTCTACTCTCCATAAGGAAGACTCTTCCTTATTTTCACATCATTTGCATAAATATTTTTAAAAGTTTTTGCCATTTCACAATTATTTTCCATAAAAAATACTTCAAAAAATACTTCTTCTAACAATGAGGATAAAGTGGAAAAAATTGGGCAACTCCCACCCCCTCAGAACCTTCCACAACTCAGGGGATTCTTGGGACATGCCAACTATTACCGGTGGTTTATATTAAACTTCGCCTCGATAGCTGCACCATTGACAAATCTTATGAGGAAAGATCAGCAGTATCGATGGACCGGAGAATGTCAAGTTGCATTTAACTCTATAAAAGAGAAGCTGGTAAATGCCCCAATTTTGGCAGCACCTGATTGGATGAAAGAGTTTCATGTGCATACAGATGCGTCCCATACCGCGGTTGGGGCAGTGCTTTGTCAAGCCGATGAAAAGAAGTTGGATCATCCAATTTATTATGCAAGTTGAAACCTAAACAGTGCCGAGAGGAACTACACAACTATAGAAAAGGAATGTTTATCAATGATCTTTGCAGTAAACAAGTATCCGCACTATTTGATGGGCAAGCACTTCACATTTTATGTGGATCATGAAGCCTTAAAGTATATCATCAACAAACCTGAGTTATCAGGACGATTGATGAGGTGGATGTTACTTTTGGAAGAATTTCAATTTACGGTGGTAACTAAACCAGGGAAATCGCACATGCTTGCAGATCATTTATCTCGAGTTGTTAATGAAGAATCAATCTCTAGTGTGCCCGATGACCTTCCTGATGGTCATCTGTTTCAGGTTGATGTTAAAGTACATTGGTATGCCGACTTAGTAAACTTCTTATGCACAGCTAAGTATTCACCGGAAGCGAGCAAGAGAGATAAGCAGAAATTGTTAGCACTTGCAAAACATCATAGTATCATTGGGGGACAGCTCTACCGATATTTTGTTCATGAGAGCATTTATTGAAGGTGTCTAGAGGAAGAAGAGGTAACTATAGTTCTGAGATCATTGCATGACGAACCTTGTGGTGGACATTTTGCGGGTGAACTCACGGCCAGAAAGGTCTTATTGGCTGGATATTGGTGGCTGACATTGTTCAAAGATTGTCACACCTATTGCAAGAAATGTGACAAATGCCAAAGGATGGGTAAACCGAAAATGGTGCATGCAGCTCCTCTTACCCCGGTGCTAGCTCTTAAGCCTTTCGAGAAAAGGGGAATTGACTTTGTGGGACCCATTGACCCTCCTTCCAGACATAGGTCTAATAGATATATCTTGGTCTGCACAGATTACATCATCAAGTGGGTAGAAGCAAAGGCTTTGAAGACCGATCGAGCTATCGATGTAGCCAAGTTCTTGTATGAACAGATTATCATACGATTCGGATGTCCCCTGGAGATAGTGAGTGATAGAGGAACACATTTTGCTAATGAATTGATCGAGGAGTTGATGGAGCTATATAAGATCAAACACCGAAAGAGCAGTCCATACTATCCGAGAGCGAATGGACAAGTGGAGGTCACCAACAAGATTCAGGAATAGATTTTGACAAAGACAGTGGCTGCTCATAGGCGAGATTGGGATGAGCGACTTTTAGAGGCCTTGTGGGCGTATCAAGCATCCTATCGAGTGACGACAAAGAGCACTCCATTCTCACTAGTATATGGCGAGGAGGCCATTTTTCCCATTGAAAAAGAAATTCCAACACTGAGGGTGGCCATCGAGGTCAGGCTGGGAGAGGAAGAATCATTGAAGGAAAGATACATCCAATTGGTCAAATTAGAGGAAAAGAGACTACTTGCGCAACAAAGCTTAGAGGCCATTCAAAGAAGACAAAAAGACAAGCATGATAAGAAGCTCAGAACCTACGCAATTCAAGAAGGTGATCTAGTGTTAGTTTACGATAGCAAGTACTACAAGTTTTCTGGGAAATTGCAAACAAGATGGATGGGACCATTCAAAGTGGTGGAAGTAAACTCAAACGGTTCATTACAAATACTGGACATAGATGGGGAATGTGCTCCAGTGAAAATCAACTTACTTTGTGTCAAACCATACTTCAGTTAGTAGATGAGGTTATTGAGAGAAAAAAAAGGTGATAGGCAGAAAATGAAGAAATAGGGTGCGAGTGGGGGGATTTGCACATACATGCATATTAGTCTTTTTTTTTCTTTTAATTAGCATTATTTCTTTCTATTTCACTAAAAGAGAAATTGTTGATGCTCAGGGATATTAGAAACAAGGTGACAGATGGCAGATCACATAACCCAGATGTATTTGTACAGCCTCGTGGTATATTTTTCGGATCAGGAACTAGCCAGTATGGACATAGATGTTGAAAAATTGGAAACAGAGTACGATGTAGAAGAAGCTCATTGGTTGGTATGTTTTCTAAACCAAGACATAGATATTATCTTTCACATTCCATGGTTCGAAAGATATTTGCTTGAATGCGCGGGATGCACAGAGGGTAGATATTATTATTTTGACTCCACTCGAGAAATGCCCAATGAGGAAAATGACATCGGTTGGGATTGGGCTGATACGCTAGTAATTCACAGTGACGATGAGGCTCCTGAAGCAGAGCCTGACTCACCTCCTGGAGAACATTGATCACCAACTATGAGACGAGGCTGAGTAGAGACTTTTTGAGCTAGTTTATATAACATTGCCACCTTAGGAAAGAACTTCAAAATAAGATGAGAAGAATTCGGATTGGTAAGTGTGGTTGCGATTAATCAGTTGTATCAGATAATCTTTATATCTTAGTAGGTAATGGCAAGACAAGATCGACCTATCAGCTTTCATGGGTGTTTTTGTATTTTTTGTACTTCTGGTTGCATGATGTGTGGGTTGGGTGGGTTGACGCTCCTTTCTGCCTCTCCCTAACTCTTAGAACATGGAAAATGGAAAAAGAAAAAGAAAAATATAAAAAAAAAAGAGAAAAGATAGAAAAAGAAAAGTACAAGCAAAAGCGTGTTTATATATGTATGTGTGCCTGTGCGCTATATCGGGCTAGTAGGTGGGCAGAATCCTTCTTGCCGGGTGGTCAGGACCACGAGCCGACGCTAGTTTCATCATAGGCCGGGACGGCTGTGTGTATATCTGTTTCGGTGCTTCGCGCCATAGCGGGTTGGTAGGTGAGTGGAGCCATCTCGGCCGGGCGGTCGAGACCACGAACCGCACCCAGCTTCGCTATGGGCTAGCACGTATATATGTGTATATGTCATGTATATATGTCATTGCGTGCTATGTTGTGTTGGTAGACGGATGGAGCCAACCTGATCAGGTGGTCAGGCCCACGAGTCGCATCCAATTGCAAGATAGGCCAACTCGTAAATCAAAAATAAACAAGAAAGAAAAGAAAAACATGGTGAAGAAATATTCCCACTCTTGAGGGGGAGACATAGAGAGGAGGAGGGCGACCATCGCTCGGAAAGGTGTGTTTTTTGCATGCATGTGTCTAGTGGGACGAGATGATGATAGCTGATAGATCGATCCGCTCAAGGCCAATACCAACAAAAGGTATGTATAATTATTATATGTATGAGTGGTTGGTTTGTAATCCATTTTCCATATTTGTTTTGTTCTCATTTTATCGGCAAATTTGTTCCAAAGCTCGATAGTGTTGTATATGTTTCTTAAAATTCTTTATTCATGTCTCGCTTCATCTATTGATGATCTGTCTTTTTGGGATATGAGGTAAGGCTGCGCTTTAGGAAATCTCAATGTTGCTTATGTGTACATAGCCTGCAAAGTTGTGAGAAATTGCCAACTTTGTGAAGGTATATCTCTGCACATAGGCAGAGAGTGCTGCAAACAGGTAGCCTGTTTTGCAGAGGTGGTTCTCCCAGTTGGAATATCCATTTGGGATGATTTAAAGCTTATTGGTAGCTCTTATAGTCTACTACAAGTCTACAAAATTTCATTTTAATTCTCTGTACTGGTGCAGAGAAAAGTTCAGAACAGTGAGCATATATCACTGCTTGTGGACCTAGTGGAGGGTAGCCATCTTCCATTTTTGCATCGGGGTGTTAGAATCATCCCCCATCACCTTTCACATCTCAAAGTACTTGGTTGTGTGTGTTATGTTACCACAAGAATTGAGACACAAGTTAGACCCGAAGGCAGATATGTGTATATTTCTTGGATATTCTTCATAGCAAAAGGGTTTTAGATGCTGTAAACCTTGCACTAAAGAGCTTAAGGTATCTAGGGATGTAATATTTGATGAGTTTCTACCTTGGTATGGTAGCAAAGATGTGTTACAGGTTGACGATGCATATGAAGCCGAGAAGAAGTTCAAAGAGCAACAACAAAGCATGGAGATAAGTGGTCCAACAACTTCAAGCACACCATCAGAGGAGAGTACTACATCAGCTTGGCATGGAGGGACAAGGAATGAAGCTCATTCAAGTGAAGGAAGTAGCAAAGGAAAGGAAAAGGCAAATGATGAAGACCATCGATGGGTAGACATGGAATCTACAAGTGATGAAGATATGGAAAAACTAGAAACTCCAGGATTTAAATCATCTAAACCAAGGAGGAGGAGATTCCTACCAACCTAATGGTGAGGTAAGGTCATCCAATAGGGTTAAATACCCTGTTCAAAGGTTAACTTATGATTCATTCATTGCAAGACACTATGCCTACATGAGTCAAGTTATAGCTTGTGAAGAACCTAACTTTTTTGAAGAAGCAAATAAGCATACGGAATGGATTGAAGCCATGGAGGAGGAATTCAAGCACTTGAAGAAAATGATACTTGGTCATTGGTGCCAAGAACAAAGAACATGAAAGTCATTGGCAACAAACGGGTGTACAAGGTAAAGAGGCATGCAGATGGGAGCATCTCTAGGTATAAAGCAAGGCTGGTTGCAAAAGGTTTTGCTCAAACCTATGGCATAGACTTTGAGGAAACATTTAGTCCAACAGCTAAGATGTCCACCGTTAGAAGTTTGATTGCAATTTCAGCCTCAAAAGGTTGGAAGATGTACCAGTTGGATGTGAAGAATGCTTTCCTAAATGGAGAGCTTGAAGAGGTAGTCTTCATGGACCAGCCCCAAGGCTTTGAAGATGAGAGGTTTCCACATCATGTATGCAGGCTAAAGAAGGCTCTTTATGGACTCAAGCAAGCCCCAAGAGCATGGAACCAAAGACTTCTGGACTACTTGGTAAAATGTGGATACAATCAGAGTCATGCAGACCCATCACTCTTTGTGAAGAAGGAAGGTAGCAAAATTGTTTTCATTTTTATATATGTTGATGATTTGATCATTACAGGGGATGATGAAGCCAACATCAAGGACATAAAGAGGAAGCTTGGATGTGAGTTTGAAATTTCAGATTTAGGGATTTAAAGGTACTTCCTTGGGATTGAAGTACTATATAAGGAGGAAGGTATATACTTGATGCAAAGGAAATACATTCTTGAATCATCTTTTGAAGAAGTTTGGCTTGTGTGATTGCAAGCCCATTTCAAATCCATTAGAAATAAATGTTAAAATAAGTGCTCATGAAGGTGAAGAAGTGAAGGATGTGACCATGTATAGGTCAATAATTGGTTCTCTCTTGTATGCTACTATGACAAGACCAGATATTGCACATGTAGTTTGTTGAGCCCATAAAAGTCATATTGGTCAAAGTCAACCATAGTCAAAGTCAACCATAGTCAAAGTCAAATGGATCAAAGTCAAATTAGTCAAAGTCAACAAGATCAAGGTCAAAGTCAACATGGGCAAAGTCAAAGTGTTCAAAGTCAGGTGTCAAAGTGCACACGTAGTGCACAATTAATTGGTTCACAAATTGGAGGAAGTTGGTTGTAGGTTGCAGAGGTATTTCTCTAATTTCTCTAAGGTTCAAATTGTTTTTAAAGTGTTTTGGAAGGTTCAGGTGAACCTCTTTTAGGTGCACAAGTGAAGAATTAAAAGGCAAAATGTGAAGGTATGTGAAGCGGATGCGTACGCAAAAGTGAAAGTATGGCCCCCAATTAAAATTTTTGTTTTAGTCTAAAGTCACTACAGGACAAAACAGGGATTCGTTGGCTGCCCACTTTTGGAGACAATCTTGGGACATCAAAGTGAGCACCAAGATACTCTTGCAGTTAGGAGCATACGTGAATCAACACTCAAATGAAGGCAAGGACTATTCTTGGACTAAGCAAGGTGAGCATAGTCTAATCTAGGCAAGAGAGAGAAGTGCAAGAGACACTCAATGTGCCAGGCAGAGAAGTGAAATGCAAGGTGTGCATGAAGAGTGACTAAGGAAGTGTGCAGAGAAGTGCTAAGCTAGTCCCCAAGGATCCCAAGGTCCCATTGAAGCTGTGTGCGTGCCAACAAAAGGTGTCCATCCCTCTCCCTTATTGGAAGCTTGGTGCAAGGTGTGGACAAGTGCAGGCTTGGAGAAGGTGGAGGTATGGTGCAGAGAAGGCCGGCAACAACAAGATCCTTGGATATTTGGTATTTTGTGATGGAGCACTCTGTGGGATTTTGCACAGAAGTATTGGATTGTATTGTGCATCACCATTGTATTTGTCTTCTTATAATCGACAGAGGCTTCCAGTGTGTATCTTTCTTCTTGTCTTTTTCTTTTCTCCTACAAACACTCAAATCCCTTCTTGTCCAAGAGTCCCCCAACAAAATTTGGCACGCCCGGTGGGACTCCAAGGAGATTTGAGCATAGGAGAAGAAATATTGCAGTGTGGAGAAGCATTATTCAAGTGCCGATAGTACTACTTCATTAGGCTAAGAGGTAAATATTCTTATCAATTATCTCATACTAGGAGGATTATGAACAGCTCATGACCGCAACCCGGTCCCAAACATTGAGGGTCACCTGCAAGCAAACAAGAAGGAAGGCTGTTAGAAGATCAGTCCACTGTCATCAACCTCATCAGTAAAGAGCATGGCAGGTCAAGTAGATTTCGAAACCCTACTATCAAGATTAAATATAAAATTTCCTTCTTTCAAAGGCTTAGCTCAGGAAGATCCGGACGAGCATATTAGGAGGTTTTTAGCACTATGTAAAACAAGAGGCTTGATGGGAAGAGAGGATGCCTTTTTGATACTATTCCCTGCCACATTAGAAGGGCTAGCCGATAAATGGTTCAGCCAGTTTGCTGAGAACCATTTCACCACTTGGAACTTAATGAAAGATGCATTCAAAACTCAATTCTAGCATGGAAATACTACAGAGATCATCATAGAGGAATTAGAAAACTTGAGATTAGGTCTAGGTGAAAAATTTCCAGAGTTTGTAACTAGGGCCAAGGCACTAATGGCTAAGTTGCCAGATCCTCCACATGATTTCTTTATTAAGAAATGGTTAGCTAAGCCACTTCCAATAACCACACAATGTAAAATCAAGGAATTAGTGTTGCCAACAGCCTCCATAGAGGAGTTCATTAGTACAGCTACACAACTGGAGTAAATAAGGCAACAATATGGAGCAAGTTCTTCTCAACTCCCCTATTCTACAGAAATGGATGATCGAGTAATCCAACTAAGGAAAGAGCTGGAGGGCTTAAAGAGGAATAAGCCCCACAAAGAGGAGGAGAATGTTGTTACTCAGTTGAGAAGGGAGATTGAGGCATTGAAGCTGCAAAAGGAAGAGGAGGCCCAAGCAAAAGAATTGGCTCAGCTTCGACAGGAGTTGCAGGAACTCAAAGGGGGTGGAATCAAAAGTGGGCTATGGTGTACCATGTGCAACAAGCAAGGTCATATAGTAAGTGGTTGTCCTCTGTTAAGTGTAACTTGCCAGCTATGCAGGAAAGCTGGTCATGAGGCCCAGGAATGCCAATCAAGAGGAATGCCTGCAACAACATATTGGACACAAGGAGGAGCCCTACCACCAGCAAATGTGATGGCCGCTACACCAAATCAAGGTAACAATTACAACCCTAGACATAGGGATAACTTTGGAAATGGGCCAAGGAGGCCAATCATTTGTTTCATATGTGGAGAATGTGGGCATTATCAAAGTAGGTGCACTCTACCAAAAAATGCCCCTCCTTGCAGGAATTGCCCAACGGCTAGAGATTACTATACTAATTGTTGTCCTAAGAACCAAGCATCTTCATCTGGGCCCCACATTCAAATGATTTCTGTGCAAAGAAGAAATGGTAGATCAAGTCAATGTGCCGTCTCCATCTACTAGGGTGGTGCATTTAGAAGAAATTGAATCTTTTACAGTGCAGACAAGAAGCAAGGGGAAGGCTCAAGTGGAAATAGGTCAAGAATCAAGGATTAATGGATTGAACAAAGATAAAGAGACATTTGAAGACAAAGCCACCACATGTGCAAACACAAGGCAAAAAGAAAATCTCATAGCTACCAGTGATGCCATTGGACATGCATTCAACAGAGCTCATGAGGAGTTTGATAAGTCATTTGGAGCCCATGCTCTTAAGGAATCTGAAGCTTCCAAGCTACTCAAGTCCATGAAAAAGGAAGTCAGTATTTCTGATTTAATAAAGATGGATGGGAAATTCAGGTCAGAACTCTTGCAGATAATTGATGGGGTGTCCACAACAAGTTTAGTGGCAAAGGCTGCTGTTATGCATAAAGAAAAAATTGTAGGGGAGGCACCCCTCACAGATTATAAGAGCCCTCAGCTAACATTATCTATCAAAGGTCATGAGTTTCAAGGAGTTATTGTGGATGGTGGTTCTGGCATTAACTTGATGCCTAAACATACCATGAAAAAGATTGGAATACACCCTTCAAGACTTGCAAATTTCACTATAAGGCTAGCAGACCAAAGCATAGTAAAGCCTATGGGAGTGGTCCCTGGAGTCCCAGTCAAGATACAAGGTGCCATCTTTAACTTGGATTTTGTTGTTTTAAGGCTGCCACAGGTAGAAGGAAGTTTCCCCATGTTAATTGGGAGACCTTGGTTAAGGCATGCCAATGTGCTGCATGACTGGGGCAAGGACACAATGTGGGTAAAGCAAGAGGGAAAAGAGTTGAAGCAGATATTTTTAGAAGAAGGACCAGACAATCAAAGACATACCAGCATGATGCAGTCAATTGGTATTTGTATGGAAGAAGAATTGTTGGACAACCCAAAAGCAGATCTATTTGAAGGAGCAAATCTATATGAAGATGAAAACATGTTGGCTTGGCTCCATGCAGAAGACCCATCTTCCTGCTATGGAATTTTTCCAAACTCAAGTAGAGAGGAAGCATATGAAGAAAAAGAGGACGTCATTCAGATTACTGACTCGAGTGAGACAGTCTTAATCAAAGGCCATAGAAGAGAGAAGAAAAGAAAAGCCCTTAAGTGCAGTAGTGATGAAGATACTTCAAATCATATGTCAATGGCCATTTTTTTATGGATATTGGTATGGATATCATCTGTTATGTCAATTTTTATGATACTAAGTGCAAGACTTTACAAGGATGTGAAAGGAGTACCTACAAGTCTTTGGAAACATAGGGTTCCATTGGATGAAGAAGCTGGAATAGAAAAAATGGAATTTTGCAGATTAATTCATAAAGTTGCCGAAACAAAGATACAAAAGATGCAGTATGGAGGAGATAATATTCTAATGAAGGATTTAGGGCATCCCTATCAGATGATCAGTATGCCCAACAAGAAGAAAAAACAAATGAAGTGCAGTACAATTGGAGATTATGGAGGAGTTTCTCTGAGCCAACATATCAAGGCTCAAGGCCTATCATCAACACAAGTGAAGATTTATGGATCACCTGGAAACTGCAAAATCTATCTAGCTTGTACATAGCCTTCTCATGTCATTTTTGCTTAAGTTTTAGTAGTTTTTATCCATTTTCATCTTTGTTCTTTGCATTTTTAGCAAATTTAGCAACACTTTCATAGTCCTTGGCATAAGCTCAATCTTTGGAAAATTTTTGGGAATTTTTCAAGCATTTTTAGAATTTTTCTACCATTTTTCATCCTTTTCAAATGTCATTTTCTTGCCAAATTGGAGGAATTAAGGAAGCTCTCTGTGGTTTTGAGTGAGGAAATTGGCCTAGACCTGTAGGAAATTTTTTGAGATGTTTTTGGAATTTTTTCGCATTTTTTTGGATTTTTCTGTAAATTTCTCAATTTTTTTGGATATTTGCACCCAAAAAAAGGCCCCCCATGGATTTTAATTTTTCCAAAAAAAGGAGGCAGAAAAAAAACCTCTCTCTCTCTCCCTCTCTCTCTCTCTCTCTCTCTCTCTCTCTCCCTCCCTCCCTCCCTCCCTCCCTCCCTCCCTCCCTCTCTCTCTCTCTCTCTCTCTCTCTCTCTCTCTCTCTCTCTCTCTCTCTCTCTCTTTCCACCTCCCCCCCAACCCCCCCTCGAACCCTTTTTATTTTTATTTTTATTTATTTTATTGATTTTATTGTTTTTATTTTTATTTATTTTATTATTATTATTTTATTTTTAATTTATTTATTATTTATTATTTTGCTTTATTTTTATTTTTTATTCTTTATGCCGAGCAATGTCTGTTATATTATATTTATAATAATAAAAAAAAGGGAGGGAGAAAAATTTTCGTTTTTATTTATATCTAATTAAAAACATATATTTTTTTTAATTTTCATGCTTCAAACCTTTTGGCTCTGGATCGTGCCTCGGATGGCCACGTTTTTCAAAGTTGGGGTCATTTTCATGTATTTTGGCACCGTTGGACTCATTTTTTGGCTTTGTTTTCCAAAATTCCCAACTTTTCTCTGAGTTTTGGTCAAAAACCACATGTTTTGAGTGCATTTATCACATGTTTTTATTTAATCACATGATCCACATGGTCCATTCTCACTTTGTTTTACATTATGTTTCACAATTTCTAATATGCACCCTTTGTAGCTTTCCTGTTTTCTCATTTCGGCCCTCACCAGACCCTATTGACCTACTCCCTCACCCTTTACCCTTCTACCCAGCCCCATCCTTACCCCTCTCTGCCCTATCCATCTCAGCCCCCTCAGCCCTTCCTTACCCCTCTTTTCTACCCACCCATTGCCCTCCTTTACTTTTCCATGCAAAAATTCTAATTTTTGGGTTCTTCTCTGGTGTTTGTTCTCTCTTGCTTCTTGTGGACTTGGTAGCTGCTCAGGTGTCCTTTTGAAGATTTTGAAGCACAAGTATCATGGTGTCCTACCTGCTCAAAGTTTTAGCTATAGGGAGAGCCCATTAGGTGGTGGGCAACTGTTGAGCCCATAAAAGTCATATTGGTCAAAGTCAACCATAGTCAAAGTCAAATGGTTCAAAGTCAAAGCAGTCAAAGTCAACATGGGCAAAGTCAAAGTGTTCAAAGTTCAGGTGTCAAACTGCACAGGTACTGCACAATTAATTGGTTCACAAAGAGTAAATTGAAGGAAGTTGGTTGCAGGTTGCAGAGGTATTTCTCTAATTTCTCTAAGGTTCAAAGTGTTTTAAAGTGTTTTAGAAGGTTCAGGTGAACCCTCTTTCAGGTGCACAAGTGAAGAATTAAAAGGGAAAATGTGAGGGTATGTGAAGCGGCTGCATACACAAAAGTGAAAGTATGGCCCCCCAATTAAAATTTTTGTTTTAGTATAAAGTCACTACAGGACAAAATAGGGATTCGTTGGCTGCCCACTTTTGGAGACAATCTTAGGACATCAAAGTGAGCACCAAGATACTCTTGCAGTTAGGAGCATACATGAATCGAAACTCAAATGAATGCAAGGACTATTCTTGGACTAAGCAAGGTGAGCATAGTGTAATCTAGGCAAGAGAGAGAAGTGCAAGAGACACTCAGTGTGCGAGGCAAAGAAGTGAAGTGCAAGGTGTGCATGAAGAGTGACTAAGGAAGTGTGCAGAGAAGTGCTAAGCTAGTCCCCAAGGATCCCAAGGTCCCATTGAAGCTGTGCGTGTGCCAATAGAAGGTGTCCATCCCTCCCCCTTATTGGAAGCTTGGTGCAAGGTGTGCACAAGTGCAGGCTTGGAGAAGGTGGAGGTCTGGTGCAGAGAAGGCCAACAACAACAAGACCCTTGGGTATTTGGTATTTTGTGATTGAGCACTCTGTGGGATTTTGCAGAGAAGCATTGAATTGTATTGTGCATCACCATTGTATTTGTCTTCTTATAATCAATCGACAGAGGATTCCAGTGTGTATCTTTCTTCTTGTCTTTCCTTTTTCTCCTACAAATACTCAAATCCCTTCTTGTCCAAGAATCCCCCAACATAGTTGGAGTGTTATCTCAATTTTTGCAAGCATCAAGAGTACCTCATCTTGTTGCAGCCAAACGGGTACTTAGGTACCTCAAAGGATCAGTGAATGAAGGTCTATATTATCCATTTGATGATGGATTAAATGTACAAGCTTATTGTGATGCTGATTGGACAAGTTCCAAAGATGACAAGAGGAGCACTAGTGGATATGTTATCATGCTAGGGAAGAACACCATCTCATGGATGTCAAAGAAACAACCAACCATAGCTCTTTCATTGACTGAAGCTGAGTATAGAGGCTTAGCACAAGTCTCATGTGAGCTTGTGTGGCTCAAGAAGTTGTTTGTTGATTTTGATTTGCAGGTTAAGCAAGTACCTATTTTTTGTGACAACATAAGTAGCATATGTTTGGCTCAAAATCCGATGTTCCATGCAAGGTCGAAGCATATAGAAGTGCATTACCACTTTATTCGAGAGAAGATCATGTCAAAGGATGTCAAGGTGGAGCATGTCAATACAAAGGACCAATATGCAGATATGTTTACCAAAGGATTGGATGGAGTAAAGCTACAACACTTCAGTTTTGCAAGTGGATAAAAAAAGAGGACCCAAAGTCATGGAATAAAGTTATAAGCTCCACCAAACTCAATCAAATTCAAATCTCATCAAATCAGCCACCAAGAAGTGCACCTACACTGATTGGTGGGTGGTTAAATAGATTATATTGGGTGTGAAGCATATGTTCATATACCCAAGAATCTCATACAAAAGTTCGACCATAAGTCAAAGAAATGCATTTTTCTTGGATATGGTTGAAAAGGACAATTTGGATATTGCTTATGGGTTCCTGAAACACGGTCAGTGATTAGAAGTAGTGATGCCATTTTCAATGAGTCTAAGATGCATAAGCAGCCCATTAAGGAGGTTGAAGTGAGAAGAGTGGTTTTTGAGGATACTAATCCTCCAGCTAGCATGCATAAAAATGTTGCACGTAGGGACATTCAAGAGAATGTCCGATCAGATCAGTCTGCAAATGTTACTCTGCACGTGTCTCATATCCACCTAATAGATATGTTCCGGGTTTAGATTTTGTTATGTTAACAGATATCGGTGAGACTTCTTGCTACAAAGAGGCTATGCAGACAGAAGATGTCAAGTGGGAGCGTGCCATGAAGAGTCAGTTGGATTCTATTCACAAGAATGCTACTTGGGATTTAGTACCTTTGCCAAAGGTCATGAAAGTTTTACCATGCAAATGGGTATATAAGCTGAAATTCACATCTGATAGTGCTTCTCCAAAGTATAAAACACGACTTGTTGCAAAGGTTTTTAAGCAACAACATGGTGGTGATTTCAAGGAAATCTTCTCTCCAATGGTCAAGATGAATACTTTGTGCATGTTGCTTGGATTTGTTGCAATGGAGGACTTAGAGCTAGTCCAAATGGATGTGAAAGTTGCTTTCTTGCATGGAGATCTTACAGATGAGATCTATATGGAACAACTAGATGGTATGTAGTTCCTGGCAAAGAAAGTCTAGTTTGTAAGCTCAAGGAAAGCTTGTATGGACTTAAATAGTCCTCTAGAAAATGGTACCAAAAGTTTGATGCTTTTATGAAGTCTCAAGGCTATTCTCAAAGCAATGATGATCATTGTCTCTATGCAAAGAGATGCTCAGATGGAAACTTGATATGCTTGATACTTTATGTTGATGATATGTTGATTGCTGGGAAGTCCTCTTATGACTAGTCAATTCTCGAAAAGAAGTTGAGTCAGACATTTGATATGAAGGATTTGGGGGATGCCAAACATATTCTTGGCATGTGCATTACTCTTGATAAGAGTAAAAGATGCATATACTTGTCTCAAAGTGAGTACATATCCAAAGTGCTTCACAGGTTCAATATGTAGGGTGGAAAGGCATCGATACACCTTTACCTACATATGTGAAATTGAGCAAGGATGATTGCCCCGAATTAGATGAGGAAAAGGAATTCATGACCAAAATTCCATATCAGTCTGTTGTTGGTAGTCTCATGTATGCTATGGTAGCTACGAGACCAGACATTGCATTTGCAGTGGGAGTTGTGAGCAGATATATGTTTAATCGTGGCAAGGAACATTGGGAAGCGGTCAAGATTATTTGGAGATATGTGAGTGGCACTAAGGATTTGTTTATAGTCCTTTTCCATCACCCATCACATTTTTTTCTGTCCATTGTTTTTATGTCATTCATATTCATTCATTTCATGAAATGATTCCTTCTTATGCTTCTCATATGTCTTTTCATGAGCACGGAATGCTTTCAATAATTTTGCATGTTCTACTGATTATCAAAACACGTTTCATAATGGATAATTTATTTTCAACACAAAGTATGCATCACTCAGAGATTTTATAGACTTTTCTATGAAAGAGATATGTAAACCACCTTATATGGGACATCGGGCATCCAAAGCATATTTTTGCTTGTAAATATTTCTTCTTTTGTTCAAATATGGAAATAGATTATCCGCATTATGTTTCCCAATACATTGTGTGTGAGCATGTTAAACATCATTATGATAAAGCATTTGGATTGTTAATGCCACTACCTATTCCAATGAGCAATGGAAACATATTTCTAGGGATTGTAGTACTGGTCTTCCTATGACCTCATCTCATAATGACATGATTTAGAGAATTATTAATAGGTTTAGTAAACATACATATTTCATTACATGTAAAAAGATCTTGTTTGCACTTGAAACTAAAATGATAAGTTGTTTATTAAAAGTATTTTCCCTACTAAGTTGTTTATTAAAACTATTTTCCCATATCATGGTTTCCTCGAAGTTATGTTGTCTCATTGTGATGTTCGTTTTGCAATCATTTTTTGGTCGCATTATTTCAAAATTTTGGTTCAAAAATAGATTTGAGTTATGCATTTAATCCTGACATTGGACAAAGTGAAGATACAAATAGCACTATTATTGATTTTTTGTGTTGTTATTCACTAGATAATCCAACTAATGGGGATGAGAAATAAACATTACTTCAATTTGCTTACAATAACACACCATAAACCACTATTATTCATGAACCTTTCAAGACTATTTATGGTAAAAAATCTTCCCATTTCCATATCACTCTATAAAAGTGATATTCGTATGGATGATTCTATTGCTCAATATCACATTTTTGTACTTCATGAAGTTCATGAGCACATTAAGAAAGACAAGAATGTTATACTCTTAATGTTAATAACAAATAACTAGCAAACCAATTTAATGATAATGAATTAGTATGGTTATATATCATTAACTGATGAATTGAAAAATATTGTAAAACATCATTAAATTAAACTTGCACCACTCTATTATGGACCATTTCAAATTATTCAAAGGAGCAATGAAAATTCTTTTAGATTAGACATACCATGTGATTGGAGTATACATAACTCTTTTCATATTAGTTTATTAAAACTATTTAAAGGCACTCTACCACTCACTCTATTCTTGATGATCCTCCTTTTCTTGTAAAGAATTTGAAATCTTAATTCCTGAGAAAATAATTCATCGTGATGTAGCTACTGCACGTACAAGTACTCAGTATCATAAATATTTGGTACAATATAAAAATCATTCTATTGAAGAATCTCAATGGATCCATAAGACTTCATTGACTCCCCACCATGATCACTTAATTTTACCATATCATTCACAATCATAATAATTGAACTCTCCAAACATACATTTCCATGCATGTGTTTTTACATGAAACATGCTTATTATGGTTTAGTAATGGGACATGTGAATGGCCATCCATGTCTATTATTAGAGATTATTTTATTGAGATTTTAATGTTTTCTGTGTTTTGATATTCCAAACAAAAACACCTCTTACTCTGCAACATGACTTAGAAGTTATCACCTTTTTCCTGAAGCAAATATGTAGTAATCCTTGATATCCCTCTTCTTGGACGCCCCAAAAAACAAGAGAGTGACACTTCAAAATTGTGCATATCGATTCTTCTGCTCAAAGCTATTGTTCATTGCTTTTCCTCTCATAATTCATGTTCCCCCATTCTCAAGTTTTTAGAGACTTGAACATTTCCTCTCTAGATTTAATTGGTGTACAAAATGTTCTTGTGAATCCTAGAGATGCCTCCTTGAATGATCTTAGTAAGTAAACTCTTTGAAAGACAAGGTCCAACTAGCACTTATTCATATGCCCACATTTGGAAGCTATAGAGAAAACTTGGAGTACACGTTTTGGCTATGCGAGATGGTCGAAGGTCATCCAGTACTTCACAAATGCAATCAGAACATTACGTGTTTTTTCTTTTCATTTGCACTCTCTTCACAATTACTACAAAGGATGTTTACCTTCAAATATGAATTCGATTCAATGTCCAGTTATACTTAATGTGAACCATTTCTCCTTTCAAGCCACATGCCTTCCCCATAGAAATCGTTTAGTCCTCAATCATAGAACTTTTGTAGTACACATGAATACAAGTTGGAAAGATGTTAAAATCACTCATTCTCCACGATTGTCATCATTCTTAGTGTTCCAAAGTAGGATTGAATCAAAGAAGACTTCCTTTCAAATATGTCCACCTTAGAGCAATCAAACATCTGCTCTCCTCACATGTGATTATTTCAAGTCATTGCCACATGCACATCCTTTAGAGATCCCTTCAAGGAAGCTTCTATGCTGCCACATGCTTGCAAAGTACAAAAAAATGTAGCACTTTCAGCTGCTCTAATGCTGGAACTTCTTCCTCTGAAAGTCTTTCCCAAAAACCCTTATGCTTCTAAGCTTCTTGTTTCTCAAAGGAAGGATCCCCTTTCTAGTGTTGCCTCATTCGATGTTTTCCATCCATCCTAGGATAATTTCCCCTCCATCCCTTCATATTCCTCCTTTTAAGATGCAAATTCTATATATTCCTCCTTTCAAGATGCAAATTCTATATATTCCCCTTCATATCAAGCCCCAACTATCTCCACAGAAGCAATGAATGCTAGTGATTTTTCATTACCAACTATCACAAGACTATCTAGAGGCAAGGGCAGCTTGAATTTTTGGGCATACTCTTGTAAATTCTCTTACACAATCTGGACTCATGTAATTTCTTAGTCTCTAGTTTTCCAAAAGCTTCCAATTCATGTATCTTCTTCCAATGCATGCCTGGTGCATTTATTCTTGGAATATGCACTTCACCTATTGTACACCATGGCTCATCTTTAGTAGGGTCTTCAATGTTGCCTAGCTGGTAAGTACCTTCATGAGCCCTTAGCCTCCATGCTTTATATTTTCCACGTGATAGACTTCTTGAGATCTCAAAAAAATCAAAGCTATCTCTTTGCATGCGGAACTACATATGCTCTTTCCGTTTAAGGGATGAATTACATCTTTGCAATGCTCAGCCCCTCAATCTCTATAGTTCAATTGGATACCCCTCCTTTTCACAGAGTTGAAGAGTTATGCCACCTCTATATACCCACATTTCCTTTTCCATTTGGATTACAATCTTCCTCTAGCCCCCTTGAGTATTTTCCTCCTCCCTACTCGTAGACCTATTAATTGAGCTACTTCCAGTTGCTTTCCCCTTTCTCTAGCTCTTATGCTTCTCAGCTCAGGCATGTCCAAAATTTATCCTTCCTATGAACCCAAAGCAGCTTATCCATTCCTTATCTTCATGTCCCCCTAGAATTGATGGAAACCAAATACATATGATGGATTGCTCATTTGATTCCTCTTTCTTTGTTTGGTATCCATTCTTTAGTACACTCTCTAACAAGATTTTCTCTTTCTCAAGACACACAAATACATCAATAGAAATTAAACAAACCAAAAGAAAACCTTGATTTCCCTCTGACCCCTTTCTCCTGCCTTCCTTTTCTGTTCAAACCTTCCTTGTATAAGGTCCTTAAGCTCTTGATATATGAGCAATTAAGACCATGAAGTAAACAAGGCATGCAACTTCTTCTTTCTCTTTAGCACATCATGCTTTCCACCTTCAAGTAGCTAGCTCTATTCATTTCATCTCTCTTCAATTCCATTACCTCCATGACCACAATAAGCAATCTCACCACAACCTCTGTGACCTCCTTGTTTTCAACTATCCACTACAGGCCTTCCCTAATAAATAGCAAGCTTCCTCTTCATAAGTTTTGGAAACCCCCTTTTCTAGCATCAATATAATGTGTATGGAGAATCACTTTCTTCGCCATATATCAGCAACACATTGAGAATCTTTTCCTCTCCCTTTTCTCCCAAAGCACAATGCACTCCAATTGGATTCTTTTGGGATTTCAAACGATTCCTTGTGCATGAAAGTTTTTCAAGTGGGAGGGGGGAACCCCACTAATAAGTAAGAGCAGTGAGCTCACGAGTATAATTGTAAAGCTTGATTCCAACTCTACATCTCATGATCATGTGCACAAAACAATAATGCCTATACTGGGGCCTTTCATTTCTCTTATGACAAATATTTCTAGTCTCCCAAGAGACCCTTTGCTACCCAAACATTTGATAGCATCACTCAGAGAATATCCTTTCTTCCATTCATTTATTTGTAGCTACATTCCTTTTGACATGCCTTGCCTCTCAATCTATTTCTAACCATCATTGTACCTCTCTTAGTAAAATTTCAAACATAAATGTCCAAACCGTGATGTGATGCAATCCCTTCTTCAACTTATAATCTAGTGTAATACCATATAGAAAATCTTTTCTTTCCAAGCACAAACACACAATCCATTAGGTCTCAACAGATCTTGTTTTCCTTGACTTGTTAATGGATTCTCTACTTCTTTCTATATTTGTGTTTTCTCTGCTCTTCTTTTTATGAATATGGTTCAGCCCGAATACTCTCATTGTTGGTTAAAGATCTACAATTGTATGATCATCCATGAACTCCTTCTCCCATTCGAATAAAAAATTGCTCTAACTCTAGAACAAAATGCTTAGATACTATCACCTCTCTCATTAATAAAATATGTGCTAATCCTTGATATCCCTCCCATATTTTCTTGATGGAAGCCCCAAAAAATGAGAGAGTGACCCTTTAGAACTCTGCCTACTAATTCCCATTCTATGAGTTGTTGTTCACTACTTTTCCTCTCATAATTCATGTTCCCCTATTCTCAGGCTTTTAGCAACTCGAAACTTTTCTCAATGCATCAAGATATGCTTCCTTTTTTGTCCATTCGGATAGAGTAACGTTCCACTTCTTCACAAACCTGATGATTCTAGTTGCATCCTTCCCTTGCAATCAACTTTGCAATCACTTCGCTCTTTCCTTTTTCCTCCTAACTTGATGAAGAAACTTTCCCTTCAAGTAGCACTTATTTGTCTATTTTGTCATAGGTGGTCACCTCCTATTTGTCCCCTAGCCAACATACTTCCTTCTATCTCTGTTTAAGCACACTCGCGACCCCTTTTTTGATGCAGTGCCCTTTGTATCCCCCCCTTTTTTCAGATGTCTATGAGGTCTTTTTCTTCACAAGGATCTCCAACAGAGGACAAGCTTCATCCCTTAATAAGCCTTATGCAGCATCATAGGTTGATCTCCATTGGAAGAAACTTGACTTCTTTCAAGATGGAATCCATCATTTTCCACTCTGTACTCTAAAGGTATGTCACCCAAAATCCTCCTTTTCCTTTATGGCTTTTACTTGGTGCTCTCTATTAAGTCGTCCCTGCCATGAACTACTCACTTTTTGGGGGATTCTTTAGCAAAAAAAGGGACTTGAGTATTTGTAGGAGAAGAAGAAGAAGAAGAAGAAGAAGAAGAAGAAGAAGAAGAAGAAGAAGAAGAAGAAGAAGAAGAAGAAGAAGAAGAAGAAGAAGAAGAAGAAGTAAAACACTTGCACCAAAAGCTTCTGTATCTTGATAAAAATGAAAAAATACAATGGGTGTGTCTAAAATAAGACAAAGTGTTCTCTGTGCAGAGTGATTAAACCCAAGAAGCACACACACAGACACACAAGAGGGGAGGAGGAAGGGCCACCTTCTATCGATGTGCAACACCTCCTCACTAGTACCTTGTTCCACCTTGATTGCCTTCCTCAATCGTTCTCTGTGCACTCTCTCTGCAGACTTGATCACCTACCTTGCACACTTGTTATGTTTATGATATCTCAACATGTAAGCAACACAATGATAGGTCACATTCAAAGCATGGAGAGGGCCAAGGAGATGTGGGAATATTTGGAGAAGATGTTCACCACAGACACAAAGGTAAAGAAGGTACAACTACAAAATGAGCTCAATAACTTGAAGAAAGGAGGTAACCAATCCATACAGGACTAGATAATTAAAGCCAAAAATACTAGAGACTCAGTGACAGCAAATAGGACATTCACTTGATGATGATGACATGGTTGCATTTGTACTTAATGGTCTTAAAGAGGATGACAAGTGAACTTCACATCCTCATTGTATGCTTGGGAAAACATGCCTGATTTTGATCAATTTTTTAATGGTTAATGAGGAAATATTGCAAGGTGGAAGCAAGTGCAAAGGTGCCCAAGGTCAGATGCTATATGCAGGTAGAGAAAGAGGCAAAGCATCAAGAGGTAGAGGAAGAGGAAGGCAAAGCCAAAGCAAGCAAAGTGACAACCAAGAAGACTCAAATGAAGGCTCATCTTCAAATGGATGAGGTAGAGGCAAGAAAAATAGAGGAAGAGGTAGAGGATCCAGAGGCAATGGATGCTTCATTTGTGGGAAGCTAGGACATTGGGCAAATGAATGCTACGAAGGAGGAACAATGCTCAAGGTAACTATGCTTCAAATGATTCTAGTGATCAAGTTCTTGCCATGAGTCATGCATATGGAGATAGTAAATATGAGAAGGATGATACTTGCTACATAGATAGTGGTTGTAGCAATCATATGTCTTGTAGAGAGGACATGTTTTGCAATTTACAGACTCCAAAGCAAAAAGGATGTGTAGAGACAGGTGATAACACATCAAACACATTGGCGATGTCAAATTTCAGAATGGCAAGAAGAGCAAGACACTATATGAAGTATTATATGCCCCTACTATTACAAAGAATCTCATTTCTATTGGTCAAATGGTAAATAAAGGATACCAAGTGAAGTTCAATAGCAAAGGGTGCTTCATAGAAGACCCAAAGAATGGATTTTAGCTTGTTGCAAAAGGAGAGAAGCATGGAAGGATGTTCACTCTCAATATCAAGCAAAACCCCAACAAGGTAATGTTCATCACTTCAGTAAATAGAAGAATTGTAGATTTGGATTTGTGGCATAATAGGATAGGACATGTCAACACTGAAAAGTTAAAGAACATGGAGAAAGGTGCATTGGTCAAAGGGCTTCCAAACTTCTCAACAACACATCTTCATGAGGTATGTGAAGCATGTCAATTTGGGAAGCAAACTAGATTGCCTTTTCAGTCAAGCAAGTATGTTTCTCCACGGGTTTTGGATTTAGTGCATACATATGTATGGGGACCTTCAAGAGAAGCCCTCAACTGCAGGTAATAGGTACTTTGTTACATTTATTGATGATTGTTCATGGAAAATTTGGTTGTATATAATCAAGCAAAAATCAGATGTGTTTGATTATTCAAAAAGTATAAAGCACTTGTTGAGAATGAAACAGGTCATAGGATTAAAACCCTAAGGTCATATGGAAGAGTAGAATATTTCTCCAATGAGTTCACAAGGTTCTTAGAAGATAAAGACATAAGAAGGCAATCCACATGTAGGTATACCCCTCAATAAAATGGTATTTCAGAAAGAAAGAATAGAAAAATTGCAGAGGTAGCTAGATGCATGTTGAATGAGATAAATGTACTTTTCTCATATTGGGCTGATGCAACAACCACAACAGCATATATTATGAATATGATACCAACTTCAGAAGTTCATGATCTTACTACAAATGAGGTATACTATCAAAGGAAACCGGATTTATCTCATTTGAGGATTTTGGTTGCATATGCTATGTTCATTTCCCACAAGAACTTAGAGAAGGTAAACTTAATGCTAGGGCTGAAAAATGCATTTTTGTTGGTTATTCAAATGAGCAAAAGGGGTACAGATGTTATAATCCAATCACTAAAAATCTTAGAGTGTCAAGGGATGTTGTGTTTGATGAGTTAAAACCTTGGTATAGAGGTGTGAATGATTTGCAGGAAGAAGACTTTGTACATGCAAATCAGGTACACGAAGATCAAGTGCAAGTTATTACAACATTGAGTGGACCAAGTATGCCAAGTCCTTCACAAAGCTCATCATCATGGAAGGGCAAGCAAAAGGAGTTAGAGCACACATCAGAATGTAGCCACAATAAAGGTAATGGAAGTAACTTGGTAAGAGATTTTCATTCAAGTGAAGATGAACACAAAAAAGAGAAGCTCGTGGTGAAGTTTAACTTCTTGGCTAGAAAAATGAAGTATGCATTAATCGTGGCGACTATGGGCAAATGAGAAACCACAAAAAAAAGCTATACAAAATTTGACTTATTAATAAGAAAGGCTCAACTTACTCATGAGGGTAGTACTAGACACCCTCCTCCTTTACCTTATATTTTGGCACAAGTTTCATACTTAAGTCTTCACTCACCTTTGCTAAGTCTTCGCTTTCCTGTGCAAGGATATCCAAGAATGGCCTTATGTAATCCCATGCCTTCTCCAAGAGCACAAGACCTTGCAAGAGCCATTGTGCAAGAACTAGTTGCCTAGTGCCCTAGCTTGTATCATCGACAATATCCCCATCCTTAGCAAAATTGAATGCCCTCTTATTGACAATATTCTCGTCCTCTGGTATACATGTCCTCTCAACTTGAGTAGTGCACCTCTTTCCTCCTATCCAAATCTTGGGTTCTCTCTTCCAGAGGTAACCTATCTAAGGAATCCTCTTCTTTTCTACCACCCCTTTGGCCTAATGAGGCTTTGATCCATCACGATGATTGTAAATTGTGCTTCCTTGGAGGGTTGGCATCCTAATTGCATCATGAAGCCTTTGGCACCAGTTTGATTCCAGATCCTCCATCTATGAAAACTATTGAGAACCTATGCCCCATACTGCTTACAATTATCTCTGGATCATGATATTCTGTGAGCAAAGCTTGTGCCATAAAGAAAGTATCTGGCCCACGATTCATGAAAGTTGGGATCCTTATGGAATCTACGAGTTTTAACATGTCTCCCCTAAACTCAACATCATGCCATATTATGTCGTTGAGACTTGTGTATAGGTGTTTCATAACACTTCCTCCACTCGGAGGAGACGCTTGGGATGGGCCATCGGTGGCCTAATGGTATCACCCATAAGTTCTTGTTGGGCATCTTGATAAGCATCATCTATACTTCTTCCATTGTCATTATTCTTTTCTTTAACATGGCTTGAGTTGGCAGTATCTTTAGGCCTCTCTAGCACTTTACTGCCTCTTCTTGTGTATACATGTTCTTGATTCTTGAATGTCGTATACTCCCTCTCCTTCTCTTGATTTTGTTGGGCCCTCGACTCTACCCCTTGAGGTAGCTCTTCAATTTGAACCATACAAGACTAAGAACTCATCGAGGGATTCATGTAGTTTGATTGACAGTGCTCTTGTTCGTGTCAATAATTCAGCAAAGGAATCACCTAACATGAGTCTAAGATTCTCTAGCTCATCCAGTGATCATCAAGGTTTTCAATCAAAGCTCGCTTGAATTTAGGGAAATTCATGTTGAAACGAGATAGTAATAAAACCAAATCCCCATCGGTCATGGTCTTCCCTTGAATGTAGGGAGAATCATGTTGATATGAGATAGTAATGAAGTCCCATGGTATGTGTCTGTGATGATGCTCACAACTCATGGTCATTTGGAGGGGGAGAAAAGGATTTTTCTCCTCCCATGGTAGTGTTTGTGGGGGTGTTTGAATGGGATTTAATGGGCTGCGGTGAGAATGAGCTTTGTGCATAGAATGTATGAAGGCATTTCAAGATACAAAGGTCAACAAGACCAAATAGAATAACTATGGTCCTATGATCCGACCAGTGTGATAAAACTTTTAGGTGGTGGTGGGTCAATCTTCAGGGGCAATGGAAACTAATCACAAGTGATTAGACAACAAAAAGGAAAGAGGCGATCCATTACACGAACTAGCCTAGTACAACCAAGAATGGAAAAGGGACCAAGAGATTCCTTTGTGAAGTCAGTATGGGCACCGATCAAAAGGAGCACCATCTCCCTACCATGCTTTTATCACAAAGGCTCCTTGCACCACTCCTCCCAAGTGCAAGAGTTGTAGAGCTCTGGTCTCTAATGGATAGTACAAGTTCTAATGGAGATGAATAGTCGATGATGAGCACCACCTCCTTACTCCACGTCTTAAAGAGGCTCCTGGCACCAGTCCTTCCAAGTGCAAGAGTTGCATTGTAAAGCTCTAGCCTCTAATGGATAATGAATGGTCAATGATGCCCGCATCATTCCAATTTGTCCTTATATAGTGGAGGAGAGAAGATCAATATATTGAGGTCATGATGAGCATACCTTTCCCTTCCATCATAAAACATCAGAGAGAATCATCGATGAGATTCTAATTACACAAAAAATTAAGGGAAGAAAAAGGGGAATTCACATTTATCCAAGAGAGAGAGAGAGGGGTAATTTTCCATGAGTCCTTTTGGAGATTGTCTCGGATATGCCCTTCGAGAAGCATGCACATGGATGCGAAGGAGATACTCTAGCGAGAGAGGGATCCAAATGGAAAGAGAAGAACAAGACGGAGAAAAGTGCATGCCACCAAGTAGGAAGGGAAGTATACGGAATCTATGCCACTTGGCACCAAGAGAGACTTCTACCCTTACTTTTGCATGTCGGGGAGGAAAGGAGTAACATATCAAAGGGTATACATCAAAAAACATTTTGTGAGGCGGCTTCTTTTATCGGAGTACCGAAGTACCATTAGCTTAGAGTACAAAGTACTATACATGCAAGTACAAAGCACCGTACTTGAAGGCATATGCCTTTCAAGGATAGCAACGTACATTTCAATAATTTAGAAGTACTCTTCAATCATTAGACAGAGAGAGAGAGAGAGAGAGAGAGAGAGAGAGAGAGAGAGAGAGAGAGAGTGACTAAGTGGGGGGAGGGGGAGAGAGAGAGGGAGAGAAAGGGGGGGGGAGAGAGAGAGAGAGAGAGAGAGAGAGAGAGAGAGAGAGAGAGAGAGAGAGAGAGAGAGAGAGAGAGAGAGAGAGAGGCCGATTTAGTCTATTAGAGGCCAAAATCGGCCTATGAGACAAAAGGAAAATAAAGTGCGAGTACAAAACAGAGTATAAAAGGAGTAGATAATAGCTGGCGTCGAGGGTGTGGGGTGCTATGGGTATGCACTCTATATGCTCAATAGGTGGGATACAAATATGATATGCATAGGGAGGGGAGGCTTGGGGGTGTCATATCCCTCTAGATGCCTAGAGTAGGTGTAGGATATAAAGCATCGGTGGGCAAGGCATCGTGGCGATTCTCAAAATGCTCTACATGTCGAGATCGGCAGGGGTGCGTTGTTGACATCTTCGTATCTCCATGTCATGGCATGCGTGAATCGCCTGAATCTCTCTTTGGTGGGGACGGGCTCTCCGGAGTGGGGGTCTCGGTCGTCAGCATTGTCCTCTAAGCTCTTCTGCTCTCTGTAATGTGACACCCCATGTCGAGCTCGGTCCTCGAGCGACTGTGGGTCTGAAAAGATCTATAATATGAGTCTGGGGGGCCAGGTGTATCTCCATCTGCTGGAGAAGTGAGGCACAGCGGCACTGGAGCTCTACTAGGAAACGACCTAGAGGGCACTGGTCCTCCGTCTCCAATAAAGCCCTGATCTCTTTGGGCCCCCTGAAGAGCTGGGGTAGCGATCTCTGATATCCTCATATGCCTGGCATCTACATGTGTAATGCTCCTCGTCCTCCACCTCCTCTGTGTGTGTGTGTGTGTGTGTGTGTGTGTGTGTGTGAGAGAGAGAGAGAGAGAGAGAGAGAGAGAGAGAGAGAGAGAGAGAGAGAGAGAGAGAGAGAGAGAGAGAGAGAGCACACATTGCTGCGCAGTCGGAACATGATTCGAGAACAAAAATTGTCTACTGAAGACATTTAAAAATTTCTCATCCGGCATTGTAAATTGATCATCATCATCATCATCTACAAAGAGGTTGTTTTAGCCGATCTTATATGTCAAGTCACATGCCAAAATCTTTCCTAACTATCAACGATCGCTAAAAGTCTATATGTAATGTGATTGACATATCAAGGTTTCGAATTTAAGACATTTTCTTAGTATCAGCAATCTGTCAAAACTGGTATGTTCTGATAATCATTTTCTCCATCCATGCAGTACTTTTAGTAGTCAGGAAAGTGCTTCTGACCAGAATAAATACCCGGTATTTGTAGCTGTTTCATCTATGACCTCAGAGGTAAGCCTCTTCAGAGATCTCTGGGTGCATTTCTGGTCATTCGGTACCTCAATTTCACAGGCAATCTTGCCCAAACTACACTGCTTCAACATACCCACGATAGGGACTATGAATCCTTCATCCTCATTATCCATGAAGATATGAAATGTCGCTAGAGCAGATTTCATATGTCAACTCGCATGCCAAGTTCTAGAAAGTTTGAATAAGGTATTCTCCAAGTGTCAACAAATGATATACAATTATTCAGCAAAAATTGATAGATACTTGTCAGCACAGTTTCCGTCCATCCAGCATTTTTGGTGGTCCGTAAAATTGTTCTCCCCAGAACAAAGGTAGCACCTGCATTTTTAGCAGTCTCGAGTTCATCTATGTCTTCTGAAGTGAGCTTTTGCGGACATTCACGAGAACCTTTCAGTTCATTCGGCACCTCATTTTCGGATATCATCTTTTCGGAAATATACTCTTTCAATGTCTCCATGACAGAGACTATAAATTCCTCCCCTTCAGTATCAATTATATCCATGTATCCATAATGCGCTATGCATCTATATGCACCTTTGAAGCTCATATAACCAACAAGAAAACGCTCGTTTGGTAGCACAGTCTTTACTGGAACATATCGGATAGTTATCAACACAATTATCTGGCAAAATAATCACACAAGCTTGTATGAGATGCAAACTTTGATATATGTTGACTTCTCGTGCAGTTTTGACAGAAATACAAACCAAGTGATGTGGACAGTTAAATGTAACACTGATATGCTCTGATGATCAGAAGGTCTACAAGTAAGAGTTGCAGGAATGCATTCACAGGCCCATTTCCCCAGCAAAACAGATAGGATAGTTTGTGATAGAACCTTCTCCATGTAATTCAGCCAGAGAGGAACTTTTCACGGGAAAGCACTTTTCAGAGTCTTACATGGGTGCAGCTGTCCACTAAAAGAGCATGCTAATTTTTTTGCGTACGTACTACGAAATTTATTTGGTTAGGCAGATATGCTACATCAGCACTTTATGATTAAAAATTCATACTTACCTCATGCAAGGAGCGTATATTCTTTACATAATGTGCGACAATAGGTGGTACGCCATCTAGCGTCTCACTGTAGAAGAAGCAAACACCTGGAACACGCTTAGCTCCCGTGGATATGAGAAGTCCACCAAATTCCTCAGTATTCATGAGATTTGTCATTTCAAAATCACATCTTCTGTCATGCCCATATTTCCAGCTTCTCATTATAATCACTAATAGAATAGACACTGCAAATGGAAGCCACCCTCCTTGTGGAATTTTGATAATAACTGCTGAGAGATAGAAAGCTTCAACAAGACCAAAAACTAAAAGAAAGAGGATCACTAGCAACAAAGGGGTGTTCCAGACTATCAGCATGACTAAAGCCATAAGTATGGTGGTTATCAGCATTACACACACGACGGCAACCCCTGAAGTAAAACGTTACGAAAGGCCTTTAGTACTTATTCAAGTCATCTTAAACAGTTGAAATCTTGTGAGTTGATATGCTTATATTGCAATGGCTATTATGTACTTAATAAGTGTTATCTAGCTATTCTCTATAAATGGAGACCAGACTAAAGAATTCAAAGTTCACTGGCATTTACTGATGCAAAATTAACGTTAAAATTCTGATTCTAGGTCCTAGATTGACGCGCCTATTTAGTAGCTATTTACTGAAGACATTTTCCTCATCAAGCACGGATTTGGATAATGGATTTCGTATTCATATCAAAATAGATTTGTGTACTCGTGGCTTTGAGGTTAATCAGAAATGTTGATTACCGCAGATGAGAATAGATTGTAGTGATTACCGAATGCATTTCCGATGTTTGCTGCTTTTTGAAATCCGACAGTGACAGCAATACAAAGAAGCATAAGAATATAATTTACTTCAGGGGAGTAGATTTGACCTTCTTTCAACTGGGAAGTGTGGACCATCTTAACTCTGGGAAAATAATGTAGAGACATGGCCTGCCTTACAGTTGAGAAACTGGCAGTTATTAGGCCTTGACTTGCAACCACAGAAGCTAGAGTGGCAATAACGAACATGGGCCAGAAGACAGGTTCAGGAACGCTTGCATAAAAGGCATTTCCATGATCTCTTGGATGATTGATTAAATGTGCAGTTTGGCCAGCATATTGCAGTATTACACTTGGGTAGACAAAGCAGCAGAAAGCCACCTACACCAACATATAAAAACTTAGATACAAATAAAGAGGAAAAACCATTTCTGCATACTTCCATTTCTGTCCAATATGCATAGTAAAATCTAGACATGCACACGTGTACATCAGCGCGTGCACGCACACGCACACACGCGCGCGCGCACACACACACACACACACCGGGGGGGGGGGACATGCATTACACCACACCTTACATGGAGGTTTCTGATGGAGGATAGGCACGCTTAATATGCCTTGACCTTGGACCCAAAAGGGTGGTTTGGCACCTTGGGCTAGGCCTGACATTCCTTGCTTGCAATAGGTTGTCCTCTGTGGATGCTTATTTCTAAGACACAGACCAACGTGCATACTGATCGGAGGCATCCTTACCATTCATAGCTATCTGAGAGCTGCTATATAGCATTCTGAGTGCTTATTTTGGGGCTCTGAATAATGGATGGTTGTAATTAACCTCTAGAAAGCACTTGCCAGGGGTGCTACTTCTAAAACAAGGGGTGCTACTTCTAAAACGAAAAAAGAGTAACCTTGAACAGCATAGAATGGTGACCAATAGGGAAAGAGGAGCCACTGAACACACTACAAAGACAGTAAAACAACCTATTGACGAGTAGATAGAGTCTCAACTAATAAATCTCATTGCAAATCATCTTTCACAGACAACAAAGTGTAAAAATGACACTCGGCTTGAGTCGATAATTTTGCCAAAATAATGTCCAAATAGGCTCAGGACATACGAAAATGTATACACAGACTGGACCATACAACAGAGAATAACACGGAAACTAGCCAAAGGACCAGCCAGTTGCGACTCCAATCGCCCACTTAAAGAGAGGATACCTGCTAAGACACCACTAGCAGGGCTACACCTCTTTCCACGAGCAGCATAAATGGTACACTCTCAGCTTGCTAGACACTTAGACCAAGCACTAGCCCAACAACCAATTCCTTGGAGGACTCACTTAGTCAAACATGGGTGATTCAGTTTATAATGTTGGGTGACCACAACCTGCTAACCACCCAAACATGGGTGACTCCCTTTGCTGGTCCTAGGCCACCACATCCATCCCTGGGAAACTTCACTTTAGAATAAACTTGGGTGAGTGCCTCATGGAGACCTGGAGGAGTGTTGTATGAAGTCTAGGGCGAGCGTAATTTCAACCTGGGCAACTGCATATGACTGCAACATGGTCTTACAGGAGTGTACATAACCTTGGGTGAGTGCAATTGGCTGCATCATAAAGTGACTCTATCATGTGGAGTTAGGGCGACTTCAAGGACTACCACATGATAACAGCTGGGCGACTCTGTCATGTGGAGTTGGGGCGAGTTCACCGACCACCACATTGACTTGAGAGACCCCTATTGTACTACACCTACTTACCACAAGATATGGCCTTCATGCAAGGTTTCTTAGTTGGAGTTCAATGAGTTGGCTCCTGGTTACATTGGATTTCATACAACTTTACTGCTTTGTCCAGATGATCCAGTCTTCCCATTAGAGCCCAAAGGATACCTCAGATGTAGTTTTGACATGCTTAGACCCATTACTCAGGAGTTAACACATAGCCAAAATTATTGAGGTGTCTCCACTTTCCCACTATTGCTTCCATAGCTCTGTGTAGTAGAAAACGTGGTCTTCAAGGGCTCTTTTATTTGTCACATTATTTTTTAAGTATGTTTTGCTTAGTTTTTTAGTGGAGACAATCCTTTCGTTTGTTTCCATGGTTTCTTGTTGGTCCTTATGGTTTTTGCACATTTTTTCAGATGTGAGGACCCGTTTTTAATGGAGAGAGGACATGTCTTGAATTTATATGGATGCACATCTTTTGAGTATGGACCATTGGATTAATTTATTGATCCGCTGGGTACTTGAGTTGATCCTTGAGAGGATCAAGGAGATTCAATGTGGACCTTTTGATGGATTGGATGGTTACGATGCAAAGGAACTCCCATAATAGCATATATAACTGCGCCCATTGGATCACATGTTGATCAGAGGATCCAGAATTTAAGGTGCTCTTGGAATGTGCATTAGCTACAGACCCAAATCCTACAATAGACGTGCGTGCAGCGTTCTGGCTTCTTCACCTCATAGCCTTTGACCAAGCTAGTTAATCCAAAGGCTGAGATCTGTATTTCCTTGCAAGATATTTTATTCAACATATACCATTGATCTAGAGTACCTCCAATGGGCACGACTGATTCTATTCGTGGTTTACAATTCAATATGTGGTAACCCTTAAAAGGACAAAATTGTCCTAAACTTTTGGGAAATAATCCAAACACCCGACATTTTTGACAAGGCACTATGTTCTTGACTCTTTTCTTTATAATACTTTTAAACTAGTGGCAAACAAAGTGGCTCTTCAAGAGCCGATACTTTTCCTAATGGTGCATATGTGAAACATAACTTAAACAGGTCGTTCAAGAAGATTATATATACACCTAATCCATTCTATCACTATATTAAGGAGCTTAATGGGACAGCTCTGTAGGACCTTCTTGGCTGACTAAATGTAGACACTATTTCATCTTGGCATGAAAACATCACCAAATATTTTTTCTTATAATACAAAGGTATACACACAAACGCATATACACAGGGCGCGCACGCACGCGTGTGCGCGCGCACACACGCACACACACACACACACACATTATGAGAATCAATGTGAGAACGTACTGTCTATTATTACATCAATTAGGTTCACAGTTATTATAAGAACTTACCTGGATTGAATGCTTGTTAAAGTGGCCTAAATCTGCAAACATGGCCTCGGCACCTAGCAGAGCACAAAGGATGAAAAATAACTGCACATGATGGAGCTTAAAATCTTATAATATCTTCACTTGCTTTTGACTAGAATTTCTTGTACAACTGCTACAACTATAGTTGAAATAAACTTTGATGTTATTACGTAGCATGAGACAGAAATCCATACTTATCACACTTCAAATTATTTCAGCAACTTCATAAGTAGAAATACCAGTTATACAAAGCACTGTGCCACCTAGCATACTCCAGGCTTGCCTGCCATTGTTTGCAAATAAGACATAAATGTAATGGGGCGAAAAGGCCTTTAAAACTCCTGGGTACTGCTGATAAATGGTGAATATACCAATAAGAGCTGTAGTTACTAGCCATAACAACATGATGGGTGAGAAAAGGAAGCTCACACGAGCTGTACCGAATCTCTGAGCCAAGAAAAGTGCCAGGAGTATAGCAATAGATATCCCTGTTGTGGTAGCTGCATTAAGAGAAACACAAAATAAATAAATCGTTAAACAAAAGAATGTTGTAATTGACAATATAGACAGCCAGCAGGAAGATCTGATTTAAGGTACACTTACATCCTCTGATGTCGGATGATGCCAACTGTAAACCCTCCACTGATGATAGTACTGAAAAAGTTACACCCAGTCAAAGACATGGTAAATGAGCCAGGTTTGCTTGAGAATACGAGATCTCAAGTGAATCTCCTAAATGAACATATGTACATACATTTAACATATTTCTGACAGTAAACTAATCAACAAGAACTTGGTTAATATATTTGCATATATAATCTAGAACTTCATCATCTGAGAATCTTTTAACAACAGATACTTTAATTCATTAGATACGAAATACCTAATGCTTCGCTCCAAGGAGTAACAATAAGGCCCTCACGTTTTCAAACTAATGTAGGGAGAATCGAACAGACTTTGATCACTTAACTAATTGAAGACGGTCTGTAGAAAGAGAAAAATATATATCAATCGATCCAGGCCAAAAGATCCATGTTGTTAAACATGCACAGTAAATCAATAAAATAAATTTATATTAATTTGAATTATAATTTATATTTTAAAACACACACACACACACACTTAAACTTTAGAGAGGCAAGCCACAAGTTTGCAGTGAGTTTTACAAGGGAGAAACATCAGGGCTTGAAGTGCATTATTCTATACATTGTGTGCACAACTGTTAGCTGGGGAAGATCTAAATGCACATTAACTTCATCCAACAAAGCACCAAGAGGTACCTATAGACTATGATAATGGGCAAAAGTGAAAGCTTATGGAAAACGAGTGCAGGAAGCTTGATATTAAGCGGAAATACGTCATCCAACATAGAAGCAAGGGTACCTATAGACTATGATAATGGGCAAAAGTGAAAGCTTATGGAAAAAGAGTGCGGGAAGCTTGATATCAAGCGGAAAATGGATCCAATCTAGATCGTAAGGTGCTGCAAGAGTCAAGGTTCTGTCCAGTGTCTGATTTTGATGTAGGATGGAAGTGTATAAGATAAAAAATGCATTCCATAAATAATGATCGCCTGAAAGTATAACTAGAATTGATAGATCCGGCTCTTCAGGAGCTCGACACACTGTTGTTTCTTGAGGCAACAAATCGATCTCTAAAATCTTGTGATGACATTATTTTCTTTCTTGGAAAGCTTTCTGGTTTTGGTTACGAATCAAGAAAAATGAAATTCATTGACTTTGCAACACGAGATTTTGATTCTCTCCCTTGGATCGGGCAATGTATTCACAAGGATAGATTTATAGTCATCTGGGGTACCTTTTAGTTGTTATATCACAAGCCATCAACAAAAACAATGGATGCTACAAAAGATTCCAGTCAAAACTACCAAATGGTGTCAAGGGAATGACCTTTC
Organism: Ceratopteris richardii; assembly: GCA_020310875.1. Lineage (NCBI taxonomy): Eukaryota > Viridiplantae > Streptophyta > Polypodiopsida > Polypodiales > Pteridaceae > Ceratopteris > Ceratopteris richardii. The sequence continues at coordinate 24,966,255 of CM035407.1, forward strand.
CATTTTCGCTTTCAAGGTATTATTTGTTTGAGGAGATGGTGGATAGATTCCAGAAATGAAGTGGTACTGGAAATCCCTGCTTCACACCAGCCAAAAACAAGTTGAGGGGTGTAAAGTAGACCCCTTGAGCTTCCCAAAAATCACAAATAATCACCTAAGTGGTTTGGAGTATGATCCTCTAATCAAATGCAAAACCGATGAGTAGAAGATTCAACTATGAGCTAAGACTTGCTATTTTGGTCAATACACATGCTCAGTAAAATGAAGAGTGCTCTCAACCTGCTAGCAATTGGTCAAATTCCTTTTGGGAGTATCTAATTGACTTAGATAGCTACCAATCACAAGTTATCTCACTTGAAATGATCAAGTGTACTTTGAGAGTTAAGCAATCCAAATGATCATCCCAACATTTTCGGGCTTCTACAGTATGCATACCAATGAGCAGAGTTTTGAATATATCTCAAGGTTGAATAAAGCAATGGCAATGAAACTTTGTAATAATAAAAATGACAGTATGCTGAATCTAAACCACTTTAAATTACATCAAATGATCAAGTATGCACTGAGAACCAAGTCTGCGGAGATCAGTGTTATGAGATGAACTTGACAAAGAAGTGAAGTAGAGATATGATCAATGTATGTATTAAATCACATAGAGTTACAAAGACATTGGCAATATATAATTGCTCAATGTGAGGGTAGTGATCAAGCTATGAAATGAGCTCTCTAAACACTATAGATCCCTCTCAAATGATCTCCAAAATCAGGTTTTACCTCACACGAGATTTTGATCCATTTTTATAGTTTGGAGTTGGAGCCAATTTTTGAATTCAAATTCAAGCTCTTACCATAAAGTGAATCCTAAACTTTAGGACTTGCTTTCTCATCAATCACCTACCAAGTGATTCGTGATTTGATTCCTCCTAACTCCACGTGAGAGTAGTGCATTTAACATATGCACTTTCACAAGGATAAAAGTAAGTGTTTTTTACAAGGGAATAGTCATATGTGACTTCAAATGATTATATGAAGTGAATACTAATTTCTTCAAGTATGTAGGCTTGGATTCATTTGTTCCAATAGCTCTCCCTCAAGCCTAACATGCTTGGTCTTCATTTCTCCTTGATTTCCTGTAATCCAATCATCAGCTTGAACCTCCTCGTCTTAGTTCCATCCATAGTTGGTTTGGAACTCGTTCCAAACAACTTTTATGGTTCGGCGCTTTTGGTTCCGCACCAACGTTCCAAACAACGTTTGGAACCTTGACTTAAAAAAACAATACCCCATGGTTTTTTCGATAGCGGTTTGCCTTAGGAGTCAATGAGCTTTCTGAGAGGACCACTCCAAAGTCCATTAGCACATACACACATATATACATTCGTGACTTGTTGCATTTCTGAATGCATCTATGATGTCACACAAAACCTATGGTGCTATACTGCACACTTACTTAAGACTATTATGTCACATAAAAGTTAGAACTTAGAGCATACATGCATGCATACATTCATACGTACACACATACATACATGCATTCATGTATATAGTGCATGCATGCATGACAATGCACATTGAATGTATACACTTTACATGCATGTATGCACATAAATAAATAAATAAATAAATAAATGAATATACATATATATACATGTGTATATGTATGTATGTATGTATGTATATATATATATATATATATATATATATATATATATATATATATATATATATATATATATATATATATATATATATATATATATATATATATATATATATATATATATATTAATTAATAAGGTAACGTTCCATACCGTTCCATATCCTGACATTTGGTACAGCATCACGTTCCGTACGCGTACCGTACGTTCCGTACCAAACGTTCCATACCACCTTGGTTCCATCCAAAGATTTGGTTAGCATATCTGCACATTGCAAATTTGTTGAAACATAGAACAATTGTATGTCCTTGCTAAGTAGCTTCTCTCTCACATAGTGATAGTGCACTTAAATGTGCTTAGTCCTTGCATGATACACAGGATTCACAACCAAATGAAGTGAGCTAGTGTTATCGCCAAAGATCATTGGAGTATAACAATGTAATCCCAAATCTGTATAAAGTCCACATTGCCTCTTGTGTTGCATTTGCTAAACCTCTATATTCTGCTTCTGTTGATGCCTATGCCATAGTTGGTTGTTTCTTTGATGACCATGAAATTAACTTTGAACTTGCAAAAGATAAGTACCAGAAGTGCTCCTCCTATCATCCTTTGAGCCAGCCCAATCTACATCAGAATACAGCTCGATATCCAAATCAGATGTGAATGGATAAAATAGCCCTTCATTTATAGTACCCTTTAGATATTTTAAGACCCTCTTGGTAGCTTCCATGTGAGGTTTTCTTGGTGTATGCATAAATTGACTTAGTGTGCTTACTCCATAGCATATATCCACTCTTGTCAGGGTTGCATAATTGAGACTCCCAACAAGCTTTTGATAACCTGTAATGTCTTCAAGTAGTTCTCCCTCATGAGAACTAAGTTTGTGATTGAGCTCCATGGATGTCCCTGCAATCTCCATCTTGAACTTACCAAGCATATCATGAATGTACTTCCTCTATGTAATAAAGAGACCAGAATCTGAATATAGAAGTGCTAATCCGAGAAAGTATGTTAACAACCCAAGGTCACTAATTTTAAACTCTTCCATCATTTGAGATTTGATTTGCTTGATGTCATAATCCCTAGTGTAAACAAGTGTGAAGTGTAATCTGTTTCAGTCTATGTTCCGTTGTAGTGTAAACAAGTATGAAGTGTAATCTGTTTCCGTCTATGTTGTTTAAGGGTACTAGTGTGTGAGTGAATTTAAGGTTGCAAGTGTGTAGATGCTCAGTGTACATCCAGCAGAAGTGCATATTGCATTCCCTAGGAGCACCTACTTAGTCACCATCTATAGGATGATTGAGTGGAAGTTTAGAGTAGTCTATGAAGGAAGAAAATGAATGTACTAGACATTAAGTGATGGCAAAGCTCATGGCAATAGGCATGGTCAATCTTTATTGCAAACTACAAACTTCAAATGAGAAAGAAGAGCATGGAGGTTGCGATATGTAAGGAACCAATGCTTTTGCATGCTAATTTGAGGTGCAACAATGAAATTTTTCAACAACTGATGTGGGGCATCATATGGGATGGATGACTCTCTACACCATCCACTACTTGTACACTCCTTGCTGTATCATTTATGTATTGATGCAGTTGTAGATCAATTTCTTGATCTATATGCTCAATGTGGTGTGCCCTCTTAATTCAATATGCACTGTGGGTTGCAATTTGAAGACTCGTTAGGGAAGAATAACTGGCATGTACAATGATACACAGTGAAATGAGAGAAAGAAGCTGAAATTATGTGTGAAAGGAAAGGAAGTAGCTGAAGTTATGAGTATAAACAGCTCAAAAGAGGATTAGAAGACATAAGCATACACCTGCATTCTAAATGCTTGACTTCGATTCTAAACATACATGCTCAAAACTCTAGTCTTCCAACTAGCTTCTCAAGAGAAGATTGGCCAATCACTGCTTGCCCACTGCTCACTCAGAGTGCCAAGCTAGCTGATTCCAATTCTTCTTCTTCTTCTTCTTCTTCTTTTTTTTTTTTTTTGGAAATAATGTAAGTGAGAGATAATATGGAAAAAAAAAAGGAGAGCTTTGCAAATAAAATGCAATACATGCTTCTTACAAAAGGAAGTAACTAGAACAAAAAGATGGCCAATACAAAGTAGAAAGAAACATCTAATGCTATCCACCGCCATTCTTAACTAGGGTGCATTTTGTGCCGTCATAAAGAGATTTTTTGCCTTGTCGTGGATATCTTTATAGAACATTGCTTCCTTCCGTAACTTCTCGTTCTCCTCCTTGAGTTCCCGGTTGTTCTCCTCTAGTTGCTTGTTGCGGTCTTCTAAGTCAGCGATTCTTTTGTGAAGTTGAAGTACTTGTTGGTTTACTTCCCCGATAAATGAAGAGATCCCTTTGTGATAGTCATGGAGTAGTGAGAGAGATTCTAATGTGTTTCTTGCATGAAGATTTGCTATGTGGATGTTTTCTAATGCGTGAAGTGCATAACTCGAAGAACAAGGTGCGAGTGGAGGTGTGCTAGAGTGCATAGGTTGAGTGGATATGGAGTGCATATGTGAACTTGAAGGGGTAACTAAGATGGTGGGGGAAGGTGAGCTTGGTGATTGCACAGGAGGAGGCATGGGAGATATGGGGATAGGTGGGACATGTATAGGTGTATGAAGAGGTTGAATCGAAGGTGACATATGTGGTGAAGGAATCTGGACAGGGGGTGATGCATGTGGAGTGGAAATAATAGGAGGAGATGGTGGTGGTGTGGGTGGATTATATGAAGCACTATCGTGTGTGTGCACCTTAGGATTAGGAGCCCTTTTTTTACCTAAAAAAGTTGTCCTATTTTTTAAAAATGGACGATTTGTTTCACCTAAAAAAGTTGACCCATTTTTTAAAAATGGTCAAGTTAATGAAGTCGGCTTAAAAGATGGGCAAGTGACTAAAAAATTTGACCAATTTTGTAAAAATGACCACGTTCATAAAGTAGACCAATTTTTTGAAAATGGTCAACTTGAAGTTGCCCAAACTTTTAAAAATAGTCTACTTAAAAATGGTCAAATTTTTAAAGTCGACTTATTTTCCCATGATAACCCAATTCAAGAAAATGGACTATTTTTTGAAATCGACTCTTTTGCCCAGATTCATACCACTCCACTAAGTGATCTTGGTCAACTTCATGGAGATGTTTCCCTACACAATCATGGACCAGAAAAAGAAACCCCAAGCTATGCTCCAGAGGTAGAACCTGATTCACAACAGAGAGAAGAAGGAAATCAAGAACTCAATGCAAGCCCATCCTTCAGCTCAAGTCGAGAAGCTAGAGTGGTGGCTTTGCAAGAAATGGATCAAGAACAAGGGGTGCAAACTAGAGCCCAGAAAAAGAAGGCAGAAGCAAGGGTCCTCCAAGAAAAAGACTCAGGTACGAAAAATTCTGAAGTTTTGCAAGAAATAGACAAAGTTTTTGAAGAAACGATGAGGGAACTCCATTCATGTAACAAGCCTCCTCTACCTTCGCCAATACCATCCATCATCAAGACAGAGAAAATATTAAAGAACACCTTCCAACAGGTATTATTGTATGATCTATTAAGACTGGATAAAAGGTTTAGAAGTGAAGTTATAGGGATCATAGAGACATTATCTCCTCCGACAATGCTTGCAATAAGTGGTGGGCACACTCCAACAAACGTGATGAAAGCTTCAATTTCCGAGAACTTCACAAAGGTATGAACCAACTCTCTAACTGACTTCAGGAGTCCATGTCTATCAGTCACTATATACGGAATAACTATAAATGGAGTCATAATCGATGGAGGTTCAGGCATAAATCTCATGCCAGATTTTACCCTAAAATCACTTGGACTCCAACTTTCAGGTGAAGCAAAGTTCACAATAACCTTGGCTGACCAGAGTCGAGTTAAACCTCGTGGTAGTGTAGAAAGGGTACCGGTAGAGATGGACAGACTAACATTCTTTCTAGATTTTGTGGTATTAAATCTACCGTAGGTCAATGGAGGCTTTGCTCTACTCATAGGGAGGCCATGGCTAAGGCACATCCAAGCCATGCATGATTGGGGAAACGATACTATTTTAGTTAACCTGCTGGGGCAAGTACAGAAACAAGTACATTTAGATCCGAAAGGATCTCATGGAGGTAATGCTCATTTTTTCACTATTCTCGAAGAACAACACATTCCTATCGCTGAAGCATGTAATGAAATAAACGATGACCAAGATCTTTTGGAATGGATGGAAGCCTTTCCATGTTATGGCATATCTATTTGTGAAGGGGAGGCTGAACAGGCAAAAACTCTTGGGCTTGGAGAGCAGGCCATGGACTTGAGGAGGGGAAAGAAAGGAGTTTCGAAGGATTTGACCCAAGGAAAGAAGAAAAGAGCTCCAGTAGACGACTTACCGATACCATGCGACATACAATGGATGAAAGAGCTTTCACCTTCATGGATGCAAGCAAAGGAATCAAAAATCAACATAGAGGAATCTCCAACCTATCCACAACACATCTTTGAAGATCAAAACGAAGAATCAGCCATGACATCTCAACTTTTGAGGCAAGTCATCCTTGGGAATGAGGAACATTCACAACCAATCTTACTAACAACATGGCTTTGGAATCATCCCTCCTTGCTCCATCAGGTAACCACTTTCATGCAAAATTTCAAGGATGTGTTTCCATGGAGTTATCATGACTTAGAGGGAATTCCTGTTCATCTTGGAGAGCATTCTATTCCCCTAATTCATGATGCGAAGCCAGTAAGAGGAAGGATTTATCAATTGAATCGAAAGTATGCACAAGTAGCCAAAAAAGAAATAGAAAAGCTAGAGAAAGCAAGGATCATTGTCCCAGTGGAACATTCTGAATGGTTATCATCGATGGTAATAGTCCAAAACAAGCAATCCAACAAGATACGTGTTTGTGTCGATTTTCGGGCTCTCAACGAGGTTACAATTCCCGATGGGTTTCCAACCCCATTTTCAGAACAAGTTTTGGAAGATTTGGCTAGTCATGTTTTATACAGTTTCATGGATGGATTTAGCGGATACAACCAGCTGTTCATCCATCCAAGGGACCAAGCTAAAACTGCATTTGTAACTCCATGGGGTACATATGTAAATTTTAAGATGGCTTTTGGATTATGCAATGCTCCTGACTCTTTCAATCGAGTGGTTTACTCAATCTTCCTATCATTGTTGCCAAAATTCTTGAGGATCTTTATGGCATAGTCACAGGGGGATGCATCCTCGGGCCCGAGGGACGCCGGGACGCCGTCCCCCCCTCCATTTCTGCTCGGACGCCAAGCCGGAACGCCACCCGTCCCGAAAAGCACCGTCATAACAAGATTCCGTCCCCGGACGCCGTCTCGAGACGTCTTTTTTGTGACGACGCCAAATCAGGGACGCCAGTTATGAAGGGAAAAATTTCGCCGAAAAAATTTTTGATTTTTGAATTTAAAGAATTTGCGCCCAAGTTCTCTTTCGAGAGGCTTCTTTTGGGGCCCCAAAGCAAGCATAAAAGGGGTGTTTGCTTCCCTCAAAACACACAATTTACCTTCAGCTTTCTCTTGAGCTACCTTGGTGTGCACCCTTGCATATTCAGCAGCCCTCTCCATCCTCTTAACCTTTAGGCCTCTTTAGGAGAGTGATTTAAGGAAGAGGTTGACATGGCGGTGGCGAGGTTTTTCTATCATGACCACATTCCTTTCAATGCAGCCCGGTAAGTAATCATAATTTATATGGCATAACTGAATTTTCAATTTACCAGGAGATGACGAAAAAAGTAGGGGAATATGGACCACAATATGTTCCTCCCACTTCAGAGAGTTTGCGTACGACTCTATTAGACAAGGAAAAGAAACTTGTGGAAGCCGCATGTGAGAACATCCGAAAGTCATGGGAAAGAAATGGAGTGTCCTTGCTCATGGATGGATGGAGTGACACACAACGACGATCTATCCATGGAGTTGTTGTCGCTTACTCCCGAGGTGAGATGTACTTCATATCATCCCATGATGTATCCGAGACAGGAAAATCAGCCGATGTGCTTGCTTCTGAGTGGGCAAGTGCCATAGAAATGGTGGGTCCAGCAAATGTTGTAGCCATTGTAGCAGATGGAGAAGCCGCAAACAGAGCTGCTGCCCGGATCATTGAAAGTATGTATCCTCATTCAGTGTTTGTTTTTGCATGGCTCATTGCCTAAATAATATTCTCAAAGACATTGGAACCTTGGATTGGATTTTGCCTTCAATCAATGAGGCAAATGCATTAGTGAGCTTCATCAACAATCATACACGTGTGAAGAATGAGTTCAGCAAAAGATCTACTCTTGTTTTGCTGAAATATGCTGAAACACGATTTGCATATAACTTCATCATGTTACACCGTGTTGTGAAGTGTAGTGGTGTTTTAAGAGGCCTACTATTGCGTGATGAATTTGCAGCAATGCCAGAGGCTTCCACTACAGCAGGAAAGGAATTCAGAAAACTGGCAGATAATGCAGCATGGTGGGAGAATATTAGCGCATAGTGGATATCGTGCGACCACTTGTGCACTTGCTAAGAGTGCTGGATTCTATGGACCCATGCATTGGCAAGGTATATGAAGCTATGGATCGAACCATAGAGTCACTTAAGAAGCTAGTGCAAGAGGATGAGAAGTATGAAGAAATTTCATCAATATGTGTTCGACGATGGAATGCCTATTACTCCCCACTCCATGCAGCGGCATTCATGGTGGACCCTGGATTCCAAGATAAGAAACAATATGCTGATCCGGAGGTAGCAAGTGGATGGAGGACGATATTGGAGAGACTTGTCCCAGATAATGCATCGAGGAGGCTTATTAGAGATCAATTATCCAAATATAGAACTATGAAAGATGCTTCATTTTCATGTGCAGATGCACATGAAGATAGGTTTCGTGTCCGCGCTACTCTATGGTGGGAAGATTTTGGATTTGATGGTCCAGAGTTGCAACAATTGGCTATACGGATACTTAGCCAAGCTTGCACTACGAGTTGCCTTGAGCAACTATGGAGTGTTTATGGACATGTAGCCTCTAAGAAGAGGAGTAGACTTGGTGTGCAACGTGCCAGTGATCTTGTCTTTGTCAATGCAAATTTAAAGATGCTTCGCAAGACCCAAAGCATGGCTTCAGATCCTTTCACAGAATGGGGGATGGAGGACAAGGTGCAAGCTGAAGAACATGAAGATGAGGCACATGATTCAGAATACTTTGAGCAAGTGGAGATTTAGATTGCACCATGGGCTACCACCTCTACTGATGTAGCACAGACTCCCCACTTGGATTCTCCTTGACACTTTAGTCTTGAGTTATCTTAGATCTATCATGATTCATCTAGATTCTATGCCATATAGGCCATGGTTGTATCTTTTTGGTTTTATTCATGAGATATACTCTTTTTGATATATGATATGATGATATCTACAACGTACTCTTTTCTATTCAGTGTATATCTACAATGCGACAGCAACACATCACATGTTTTCATATATTTCACTTTGAAAAGCTTCTTTTTACTATTTTCTTGTTTATTTGTGCTCTTATAAGCTAACAAAACCCTTATGAATGGTTTCCATTTCAAATTAACCTTTAAATCAGCATCTTTTGAGTGCCGTCCCGGATTCGCGTCCTCGGGACAGTACAGGTCCCGTCCCCGACCCCTAGACGTCATTGTCCCTGAGACACGTCACCATCCCCTGGTGACTATGCTTTATGGACGACTTCTCCACCTTTTCAGGCACTGGATGTTCTACTTCAGTAGAAAACTTCACTGATCATCTTTGTCAATTGGAACAGGTTTTTAGTGCTTGCAGAGAAGCCAAATTGAAACTCAATCCAAACAAATGTCACTTTTTGGTGACCGAAGGGACACTCTTAGGTCACATAGTCTCAACAAAAGGTATGGCTCCCGATCCTAACAAAATCAAAGCAATACTTCATATGCCCAAACCAATTAATGCAAAAGAAATCCAGAGTTTCTTAGGACATACCGGCTATCACCGCAAGTTCATAAAAATGTATGCTAAGATAATTAAGCCCCTCTCTAGGCTCGTTAGCAAAACGGTACCCTTTCAGTGGACTAAAGTAGAAGACAATGCATTCACCCTTCTGAAAACCAAACTTATCAGTGCACCTATTTTAGTAGCACCAGTACCTTCCACGTTCATGTGGATTCTAGTTCTATAGCGGTAGGAGCCATACTCACACAACCTAGCAAAGAACATAAACTTAACCGACCCATTTACTATGCTAGCAAAATTTTAACCAAAGTAGAGCGCAACTATAGTTCTACTGAAAGAGAAGCACTCGCTATTATTTTCGCCCTCAAGAAGTTCCATCATTATTTGTTGGCAATTCACTTCACTGTCATCACCGACCATCACGCAATCAAATATTTGCTAAACAAGCCAAACATCTATGGAAGAGTGTGGAGGTGGCTACTCTTATTCCAAGAATTCAACTTCGAACTAGTTCAACGACTTGGGAAGCACCATGTGATGGCAGATCACCTTTCAAGGATTAAAGGACATCCGGAACCAGTTACGGGCATAGAAGACAACCTCCTAGATCAATCTTTATTTCAAGTAAGCACTTACCCTACTTGGTACCAGGACATCCATCATTTGTTAACTACGGGTACCTGCCCACCTAACCTCGCACCACTCGAACGAAGAAGATTGCTCCTAGAAAGTCAGAATTTTGCAACTGTTCAAAATACTCTTTTCCGAGTAGGATATGATGGGATCTATAGGAGATGCATCCTACCATATGAAGTACCACAAATACTAGAAGAAGCCCATGGAGGAACAGCTCCATGCCATTATCTAGGTCACATAACAGCACATCGGATTTTACATGGAGGATTATGGTGGCCTTATCTTTTTCGAGATGCAACAAAATGTGCAAAGACATGCGACACTTGCCAACGTTGTGCACCAAACAAGTAAGCTCAACAACCAACCCTTGCAAATTTCTTTATCATGGAGACCATTTGAAAAATGGGGATTAGATTTTGTGGGGCCAATCTATCCCATCACTTCTCCCTCGAATGTGAAGAACTTGTTGGTAGCCATTGATTACGCCACCAAATGGGCAGAAGTTGTGGCGACAAAAGATTGCACTTCTCATACGGTAGCCTCTTTCTTGTATGAAAATATTTTCTGCAGGTATGGCTATCCAATTGAAGTTACAAGTGACCAAGGATCTCATTTTATCAACAAAACCCTAACTGAAATATTTATGAAGTACAAAATTTTCCACAAAAAATCATGTGCATATTACCCACGAGCCAATGGTCAAGCGGAAAGCACCAACAAGGTACTCATCTCGCTCTTGAGGAAATGTGCTATCTCCATCCTTTGACATGGGGCATTACCTACCTAGGTGTGGTATGGGCATATAGGACGGCATTCAAGGTAACCACGAAACATACTCCCTTCCAGTTAGTATATAGTCTTGAAGCAATAGCTCCATTAGAATTTCTAAAAGGATCAAGCAGAGTGGGACATCCAAGGATTGGTAATTTGCAAGTCATGAGTAACATCAATATGAACAAGATTACATCAACCGGAGGAAAAGAGAACAATAGCAGATTCAACTCTCGAGAAAGAGGAGATGAAGCGGAAAGCATGGCACGACAGGAATCTGTGGAAGACAGAGATCAAAGAAGGATCGTTGGTCCTGATATATCAACGAAGCTTGTACAACAAGAAAGAAAAGAAGTTATCCACCGGATGGGCAGGTCCTTATAAGGTAAGAGAGGTCCTTCCCCAAGGTGCGGTACGTCTCTCCACTCTTGAAGGAACCCAAATTCCTTTGGTGAACCATTCGCGTCTCAAACCCTACCAAGACTCAGAATGAGATATGAACCACCACTATAGGAACTGTGTACATACCATGTCCCTTCCTTATGCTCTATTAGACTTACTATAGTCCGCATCAATAAAACCCATCATCTCTAGCCACTATATCTTAACCACATGCATAAGTCTTTTTTGACATTGAGTCGATTTGGAGTCAATTTTTTTTTTATCGATGTCGATTTTTTAGTGGATAGGTCCATTGTTTTTCCATGAAAAAGTCGATTTTGTTGAAAGGTCAATTTTTTAAGTTCAAAAATGAAAAAAAAAATTGTTTAGTCGATTTTTTTTGTCATGTTATATAATAAAAGTCGATTTTTTCCAGGTCGATTTTTTTAGGGGACAATATGGCGATTTTTTGGTCAAGTTAGCGCATGATTTTTTGTACATTCATAAGTCGATTTGATGTGCATAGTCGATTTTTTGTGTTCATAAGTGGACTTTGGCATGTTGCGACTTTATTTTTCTAACACTAATTAGCTGGGCACTCCATTTTATTCTCCATCTCAGTCGAATTGCGATCGCTCGCCAATTTTCACCTGCATCCTAGTTCCTTCGGTCTTCACTCCTAGCGATCCTGTTATCGATTGCAAGAGCGCAGCAATTTGTGAAGAAATCGATCCTTTTTCAGGAGGACAAAGATCCTTTTTCAGCAGCTTGCCCTCCGATTCATGATCAACAAAGTGTGAAAATCTACGAACCTACAGAGTGGGCATTCAGGAAGAAGACAAAAGCATCGAACTATTAGCAAAGTAACATGTCCCATTCGTCTTTGAGGAATTCTATGAGCAGCAATCATTATGACTCCGATGATGAACAATATAAGCAAGGTTCCGGTTCAGCCCAGTCATCAAGTGAAGAAGAAGATTCAATCACATTGATCGCCCACATTGATCGCCCACGATGCTCTTCCACCAGCATAATTGCAAGAGATCTTCACAGCAGATGAGTTGCATACTATGCACCTCACAGAGATTGCCAAAGTACCACTCACCAAAAATATTGCAACAGACAAGGTGATTGACTTCTTCGAGTCCTTTCCTCACTTTACAGCAGGAACTCTTACCAAGAAAATGGTAAACAAAGTTGTGGGGATGAAAGAGTCAGAACAGCTCATGCCAGGAAGATCATACTCAGGAGTCGACGCAAGCAAGGTATGTGAGGAATGTGTGAAGTTGTTCACTGCCAACGACTTCTCCGAAAGGTACTATCATCTTTTATGTGCATGCCAATATTTTATCCTCTTAAGAAGGGTCGAATCGAAGTTTCCATTCAACAATATGGCTGATTGCGACGCGCTTTTATGTCTTGCCTGGGTGCGTCCATATCCCTTCCATCATCTAATATGGGCGTCCATCATGGAAAGAAGGAAGAGACATGCGGTACAGGTACAAAAGGATGCAAAGAAATTTCACATATACTCTTCTATAATACTCTTGTGGCTAAAGAATTTACCATCGAAGCTTACGGAAATACAAAAGAATGTGGGTCAACCATCTTCCACGAAGCGAAACCCATCCACTCCTGTGAGAAGGAAACTCCAGATAAAACGAGCACGAGTAAAAGTATTAGAAGACATCCGAGCCCTTCCAATTGGTGAGCAAGGTTATGCTGCAGTAAAAGGTACTCATCCCCCTTCATCTTCACATACATATGTACGAAAGAGGGCTCCTAATCCTCAGGTTCGCACTCACCATAGTGCTTCATATAATCCACCCACGGTCCCACACCACCACCATCTCCTCCTACTATTTCCACTCCATATGCATGACCTCCTATCCAAATTCCTTCACCACGTATGTCACCTTCGATTCAACCTCATCATACACCTATACATGTCCCACCTATCCCCCTACCTCCCATACCTCCTCCTATGCCATCACCAAGCTGACCTTCCCCCACCATCTTAGTTACCCCTTCAGGTTCACATATACACTCCACCTTCACCCAACCCATGCATTCTAGCACACCTCCACTTGCATCTTGTTCTTCCACTTATGCACTCCCCGCATTAGAAAACATCCATATAGCAAATCTTCATGCAAGAAACGCGTTAGAATCTCTCTCAATACTCCATGACTATCACAAAGGGATCTCTTCATTTATGGGGGAGGCAAACCAACAAGTACTTCAGCTTCACAGACGGATCGCAGACTTAGAAGACCGCAACAAGCAACTAGAGCACAACAACCAAAAACTCAAAGAGGATAACGAGAAGTTACGGAAGGAAGCAATGTTCTATAAAGACATCCACGACAAGGCAAAAACTCTCTTTATGACGGCACAAAATGCACCCTAGTTAGGAATGGCTGTGGATAGCATTAGATGTTTCTTTCTACTTTGTATTGGCCATCTTTTCGTTCTAGTTACTTCCTTTTGTAAGAAGCATGTATTGCATTTTACTTGCAAACATCTCTTTTTTCCATATTATCTCTCACTTACATTATTTCAAAAAAAAAAAAAAAAAAAGAGGAAGATGAAAAAAAATAAAACAAAAAAAAAAACCAAAAAAACAAAAAAAAAGAAAGGAAAAAAAAAGAGAAAAAAATATTATTTTTCTCCGAGGACGGAGAATGTCCAAGTGGTGGGCAACCTGTAGCGGGGTACTTTGATACATCCCTAAAATAATGTATTTTATGTTTTGGTTTTCAAGATGCAGAAGCCAAATACAAGACAAGTTACCTCAACTTTGAGCAAGAGAAGAAGCGAAGAGAAAGAGAAGAGAAAGAAAATGGTGAAGAGGGGATCGAGCTCATGAGTTCATGAAGAAGGCCAGATTCCCAATTTCCTACCTCACTGTTTTCCCATTTCACCAACTTCTTAAGTTGCTTATTTTCCTATTTCACCTATTTTCCCAAGTTGCTTATTTTCCCATTTCACCTATTTTCTGAAGTTACCAAATTTCCCATTTCACCTATTTTCCCAAGTTGTCTAATTTCCCATTTCACCTATTTTCCCAAGTTGCCTAATTTCCCATTTCACCTATTTTCCCAAGTTGTCTAATTTTCCCAGTTCACCAATTCTCTAAGTAGTCTAAATTCCTAAGTTGACCAATTTCTCTAACTAGTCTATTTTTTTAGTTAAATTTTACAAGTTAGTCGACTTACTCAAAAGTTCACCATTTTTATGAAGTTAGTCTACTTACTTCAAAAGTAGTCTATTTTTTAAGAAAAGGATGTACTTTTGATTTAGTCTACTTTTTCATTGAAAAAAGCGACTAAATTTTCCAAATCTCCATATAGTTTAAATTTTCAGCCACTTGCACGCGGAGAACTCATGGATGATGGACGACGCCGAATACCAGAATTTGGAAGATAGTGACGACGCAAGAAAAGTGGACCAAGAAGAAAACTTCCAGAGTACTAAAATTGTCAGAGAGCCTGCCAAAGAAGAAACTAATTTTGTCCCCTTTTGCTATCCTTCACTTCCAGGAAAACTATATAAGTAGACCTCTCCTTCAACAAAGGAACAAGCTCAAAGAGAGACTCGAGGAAGGAATGCACTCCTGCAAGCTTTGCCTTCTCTTTGTGTGTATAGAGCTCTTATCTTACCACTAGTGCTCCACTTGGTAGATTTGGAATCAGCTAGCTTGGCACTTTGAGTGAGTAGTGGGCAAGCAGTGATTGGCCAATCTTCTCTTGAGCAGCTACTTGAAAAACTAGATTTTGAGCATGTATGTTTAGGGAACCGAAGTCCAGCACTTAGAATGAAGGTGTATGCTTATGTCTCCTACCGATTGCCCAAAGTTTGTATAATCCTCTTTTGAGCTTTTTGTGATCATAATTCCAGCTTCTTTCTCTTATCTCACTGTGTCATTGTATATGCTATTCTTCCTTCCCTATTGAGTCTTCAAATTGCAACCCACAATGCACACTGCACTTAAGAGGGCACACCACATTGAGCAAATAGATCAAGAAATTGATCTACAGTGTTGACATTGCTTTCTTGCATTACATTAATAGAGAACCGCTTGTCCTGCATGAGAGTCCCCATAGCACGTGCTTTGCAGAGGACATTCTTGGCAAGAGAGTGTCTATTCCTACTGCTTGGAATTGTATTTTGGTACTAGTCTTAAGGAACGTGTGCTGAAGTTCTTCCTATATTGTTTGTCTCTGGATTTGCCTAGTTCTTTCTTGTTATAATCCCTAGTGTAAACAAGTGTGAAGTGTAATCTGTTTCAATCTATGTTCCGTTGTAGTGTAAACAAGTATGAAGTGTAATCAGTTTCCGTCTATGTTGTTTAAGGGTACTAGTGTGTGAGTGAATTTAACGTTACAAGTGTGTAGATGCTCAGTGTACATCCAGCAGAAGTGCATATTGCATTCCCTAGGAGCACCTACTTATTGACCATCTACAGGATGATTGAGTGCAAGTTTAGAGTAGTCTATGAAGGAAGACAATGAATGTACTAGACATTAAGTGATGGCAAAGCTCATGGCAATGGGCATGGTCAATCTTTATTGCAAACTACAAACTTCAAATGAGAAAGAAGAGCATGGAGGTTGCGATATGTAAGGAACCAATGCTTTTGCATGCTAATTTGAAATTTTTCAACAACTGATGTGGGGCATCATATGCGATGGATGACTCTCTACACCATCCACTAATTGTACACTCCTTGCTGTACCATTTATATATTGATGCAGTTGTAGATCAATTTCTTGATCTATATGCTCAATATGGTGTGTCCTCTTAAGTGCAATATGCACTGTGGGTTGCAATTTGAAGACTCGTTAGGGAAGAATAACTGGCATGTACAATGATACACAGTGAAATGAGAGAATGAAGCTGAAATTATGAGTGAAAGGAAACGAAGTAGCTGAAGTTATGAGTATAGACAGCTCAAAAGAGGATTAGGAGACATAAGCATACACCTCAATTCTAAATGCTGGACTTGGATTCTAAACATACATGCTCAAAACTCTAGTCTTCCAACTAGCTGCTCAAGAGAAGATTGGCCAATCACTGCTTGCCCACTGCTCACTCAGAGTACCAAGCTAGCTGATTCCAATTCTACCAAGTGGAGCACTAGTGGTAAGCTAAGAGCTCTACACACACAAAGAGAAGGCAGAGCTTCAGCAGTGCATTCCTTCCTCGAGTCTCTCTTTGAGCTTGTTCTTTGTTGATGGAGAGGTCTACTTATATAGTTTTTCTAGAAGTGAAGGATAGCAAAACGGGACAAAATTCGTTTCTTCTTTGGCAGGCTCTCTGACAATTTTGGTACTCTGGAAGCTTCCTTCTTGGTCCACTTTTCCTGCGCCGTCACCATCTTCCAGGGTAGATTCGGTTCGTCGAATTTATAGATTTTCCAGTTCTTCCGGTCCGGTACTATTCGGTTCTTCCGGTTCATCCGATTTGCGGTTACACTACCACTTTTTTTTTTGGTTCGATTTGAATTATCCTAAGCCTTCCATCGATCATGGAGTACCTTGAGCCCCACCGACTCCCCCCGTAAGCACATGCCTTGGCCATTAGTAGACTTACCTTCCACCCATCGTGGCCCATGACCCATTGCCCGCCCTAGAGAGAGAGAGGGAGAGTATTGTGTTTTGGAAACTGATACCTAAACAATGAACAATGGTTCCAACCATTTTCTATAGGCACATCTTGTTCGTGCTTTCTTTCGTATCCCATTGTAGTGTGCAATTGATAGTAGTACATGAGAATCCCTAGATGCATAGCCGAGGAGCATGCATAATAAAACATTGAAATCAATACGTGTGTTAATTTTGTATGCATGCTTTTGCTCTTATTGCGCTTATTTCATGAAAATAAATACGAGTTCAAAGTAATGGCACACATGAGTGTGCTCAATTTTTGGGTCATTCTTCTATTCAAAAAGAGGTAAACATTCATGCTCTAGACCTTTTCTTCATCTAAAAACCTATTTTTATGTAGAGATACAGACAATCTAAGTGCATGGAGGATTGAAAGTGTAATATTTTGGTAGAAAAAGAGATATCTTGTTATCCTTTACACTCACATTTGTAAGTTTTAACATGCATAGTATATAATATATATGTATATACTATATCTTAGATCCTTATGATTATATATGTATTTGTAACGACGCACCTTACCTTCGGGTACCATTCGGTCCTCACACCTTACGCGTACGGAACTGAATGCACTGAACGCACCGGACTAACTTGCCATCTTCCAAATTCTGGTATTCGGCGCCGTCCACCGTCCATGAGTTTTCCGCGTGCAAGTGGCTGAAACTTGAGACCATATGGAGATCTGGAAAATTTAGTCACTTTTTTTAAGTCAAAAAGTAGACTAAATCAAAAGTACACCATTTTCTTAAAAAATAGACTACTTTTGTAAGTAGAATAATTTCATAAAATTGGTGAACTTTTGAGATAAGTCAACTAACTTGTAAAAGTTGACTTAAATAGACTACTTTGAGAAATTGGTGAGCTTAGGAATTTTAACTACTTAGAGAATTGGTGAACTGGGAAAATTAGAGAAATTAGGAAATTGGTGAAATGGGAAAATAGGCAACTTAGGAAATTGGTGAAATGGGAAATTAGGCAACTTTAGAAAATAGGTGAAATGGGAAATTAGGCAACTTGGGAAAATAGGTGAAATGGGAATTTAGGCAACTTGGGAAAATAGGTGAAATGGGAAAATAGGCACTTGGGAAAATAGGTGAAATGGAAAAATAGGCAACTTGGGAAAATAGATGAATGGGAAATTAGGCAACTTGGGAAAATAGGTGAAATGGGAAATATGGCCTTCTTCATGAACTAATAAGTTGCATCCCCCTTTCTCTATTTTCTTGCTCTTCGCTTCTTCTGCTTCTCCTTTTGTTCGAAATTGAGGTAACTTGTCTTGTGCTTGGCTTCTGCATCTTGAAAAGCAAAACATAAAATACCTTATTTTAAGGGTGTATCAAAGTACCCCGCTACAGGTTGCCCACCACTTAGACATTCTCCGTCCTCGGAGAAAAATAATACTTTTTTTTTTCTCTCTCTTTTTTTCTTTCTTTTTTTTTTTAATCTTCTTCTTCTTCTTCTTTTTTTTTTTTTGAAATAATGTAAGTGAGAAACAATATGGAAAAAAAAAGAAGACATTTGCAAATAAAATGCAATACATGCTTCTTACAAAAGGAAATAACTAGAACAAAAAGATGGCCTATACAAAGTAGAAAGAAACATCTAATGCTATCTACCGCCATTCTTAACTAGGGTGCATTTTGTGCCGCCATAAAGAGATTTTTTGCCTTGTCGTAGATGTCTTTATAGAACATTGCTTCCTTCCGTAACTTCTGGTTCTCCTCCTTGAGTTCCTAGTTGTTCTGCTCTAGTTGCTTGTTGGAGTCTTCTAAGTCAGCGATCCTTTTGTGAAGTTGAAGTACTTGTTGGTTTGCTTCCCCCATAAATGAAGAGATCCCGTTGTGATAGTCATGGAGTAGTGAGAGAGATTCTAATATGTTTCTTGCATGAAGATTTGCTATATAGATGTTTTCTAATGCGGGGAGTGCATAACTCAAAGAACAAGGTGCGAGTGGAGGTGTGCTAGAGTGCATAGGTTGAGTGGATATGGAGTGCATATGTGAACCTGAAGGGGTAACTAAGATGGTGGGGGCAGGTGAGCTTGGTGATTGCACAGGAGGAGGCATGGGAGGTATGGGGATAGGTGGGACATGTATAGGTGTATGATGAGGTTGAATCGAAGGTGACATATGTGGTGAAGGAATCTGGACAGAGGGTGATGCATGTGGAGTGGAAATAATAGGAGGAGATGGTGGTGGTGTGGGTGGATTATATGAAGCACTATGGTGTGTGTGGACCTTAGGATTAGGAGCCCTTTTTCGTGCATATGTATGTGAAGATGAAGGTGGATGGGTACCTTTTGCTGGAGCATAACCTTGATCACCAATTGGAAGGGCTCAAATGTCCTGTAATGAGTCGCCTTTTACCCGTGCTCTTTTCACTGGGAGTTTCTTTCTCATTGGAGTGGATAGATTTTGCTTCATGGAATGTGGGGATTGATCCAAATTCCTTTGGATATCCTTAAGCTTCGAAGGTAAACTCTTTAGCCAAGGAATTATAATCGAGGAGTATACATGAAATTTCTTTGCCTCCTTTTGGACTTGCACTACATACCTTTTTTTCTTTTCCATGATCGACGTCCATATGAGATGATGGAAGGGATATGGACGAACCCAAGCAATGCACAAAAGCGCGTCGCAAGCAGCCATGTTGTTGAATGGAAACTTGGACTCGATCCTCCTTAAGAGGAAAAAATACTTGCATGCACATAAAAGATGATAGTACCTTTCTGAGAGGTCGTTGACAGTGGATAACTTCACACACTCCTCACATACCTTGCTGGCGTCGATACATGAGTATGATCTCCCTGGCCTAAGCCGCTCTGATTCTTTCATTCCCACAACTTTGTTCACCATTTTCTTTGTGAGAATTCCTCCTGTAAAGTGGGGGAAGGACTCGAAAAAATCAATTACCTCATCAGTTGCAATGTGCCTGGTAAGTGGTACTTTGGCAATGTCCATGAGGTGCATCTTATGCAATTCGTCCTCCGAACCGGAACCGTGCTGGTATGGTTGATCATCTGAGTCATAATGATTGCTCCTCATTGAATTCCTTAAAGATGATTGGGACATGTTACTTTGCTAATAGTTGGCTGCTTTTGTCTTCTTTAATGCCGACCTTATAGGTTTCTAGATTTTCACACTTGCATGAGCTAAGGCGTTTTAAGAAACAAGGACAACGAAGTGCTGCTGCTGCTCATAACAAATCGAAGGTCAATTTTTAGCTGATGACAAATCGAAGGACAAGAAAAGTGACTTGTTGCTGATAACAAAAGGATCACAATTGACTTGCGCTATAGGCTGCTGCTGCTCACCATTTACTCCAGCAGTCGATTGGACTCGCGCTATCAGCTGCTGCTGCTCTCCATTTACTCCACGCTGATTTTTACTCCACGTTGGACTAAAAATTGACTTTTAAAATTTAACCCAAAAATTTAGACTAAAAAAAAATTGGCTTAAAAAAATCGACTAAGAAAATTTTGACTTAACAAAATTTGACTAAGATTTAAACCCAAATCGACTAAAACGTTTAGACTAAAAAAATTTGACTAAAAAAATTTGGACAAAAAAATTTGGACAAAAAAATTTTGACTAGAACTTAAACCAAAGTCGACTAAAAGGTTTAGACTAAGAAAAATTTGACTAAAAACAAATTGACTAAAAAGTTTAGACCCAAAAAATTTAGACCAAGAAAATCGACTTTTTTGTGGAGTTTTTGGTCAAATTTTTTTTTTTGTTTTTCTTTGTTTTTGAATGGCAAGGCATAATCTACTTATTCCCATCAAGGTAGTTGGTTACATAGTACTACAATATGTACAGTGGTGATACAATTGTCTTCAACGGGTTTGGTGGGAAAGTTGGTAAGGTTTGAGACGAGACCGGTTCACCAAAGGGATTTGGGTACTTCAAGAGTGGAGAGACGTACCGCCCTTTGAGGAAAGATCTCTTTTACCTTGTAAGGACCTGTCCATCCGGTGGATAACTTCTTTTCCTTCATGTTGTACAACCTTGGTTCATATAGCAGGACCAACGATCCTTCCTTGATTTCTGTCTTCCAGAGCTTTCTGTCCTGCCATGCTTTCCGCTTCATCTGCTCTTTCTCGAGAGTTAAATCTGCTATTATTCTCTTTTCCTCCGGTTGATGTAATCTGTTCATATTGATGTTACTTATGACTTGCAAACTATCAATCCTTGGATGTCCCACTCTGCTTGATCCTTTTAGAAATTCTAATGGAGCTATTGCTTCAAGACCATATACTAATTGGAAGGGAGTATGTTTCGTGGTTACCTTGAATGTTGTCCTATATGCCCATACCACACCGAGGTAGGTAGTGCCCCATGTCAAGGGATGGAGATAGCACATTTTCCTCAAGAGCGAGATGAGTACCTTGTTGGTGCTTTCCGCTTGACCATTGGCTCGTGGGTAATATGCACATGATTTTGTGTGGAAAATTTTGTACTCCATAAATATTTCAGTTAGGGTTTTGTTGATAAAATGAGATCCTTGGTCACTTGTAACTTCAATTGGACAGCCATACCTACAGAAAATATTTTCATACAAGAAAGAGGCTACTAAATGAGAAGTGCAATCTTTTGTCGCCACAACTTCTGCCCATTTGGTGGCGTAATCAGTGGCCACCAACAAGTACTTCACATTCGATGGAGAAGTGATGGGATAGATTGGCCCCACAAAATCTAATCCCCATTTTTCAAATGGTCTCCATGATAAAGAAATCTGCAAGGGTTGGTTGTTGAGCTTACTTGGTTTTGGTGCACAACGTTGGCAAGTGTCGCATGTCTTTGCATATTCTGTTGTATCTCAAAAAAGATAGGGCCACCATAATCCTCCATGTAAACTTCGATGTGCTTTAATGTGACCTGGATAATGGAATGCAGTTCTTCCTCCATGGGCTTCTTCTAGTATTTGTTGTACTTCATGTGGTAGGACGCGTCACGCATCTCCTATAGGTCCCATCATATCCTACTCGGAAAAGAGTATTTTGAAGGATTGAAAAATTCTTACTTTTTAGGAGCAATCTTCTTCGTTTGAGTGGTGTGAGACTAGGTGGGCAGGTTCCTGTAGTTAACAAATGATGAACGTCCTGGTACCAAGTAGGGTAAGTGCTTACTTGAAATAAAGATTGATCTCGGAGGTTGTCTTCTATGCCCGTAACTGGTTCCGGGTGTCCTTTAATCCTTGAAAGGTGACCTTCCATCACATGGTGCTTCACATGTCGTTGAACTACTTCGAAGTTGAATTCTTGGAATAAGAGTAGCCACCTCCACACTCTTCCATAGATGTTTGGCTTGTTAAGCAAATATTTGATTGCTTGATGGTCGGTGATGACAGTGAAGTGAATTCCCAACAAATAATGACGAAACTTCTTGAGGGCGAAAACAATAGCGAGTGCTTCTCTTTCAGTAGTACTATAGTTGCGTTCTGCTTTAGTTAAAATTCTGCTCGCATAGTAAATGGGTCGGTCAAGTTTATGTTCTTTGCTAGGTTGTGTGAGTATGGCTCCTACCTCTATAGAACTTGCATCCACATGTACGTGGAAGGTAGCATTCCAATCTGGTGCTACTAAAATAGGTGCACTCATAAGTTTGGTTTTTAGAAGCGTGAATGCATTGTCTTCTACTTCAGTCCATTGGAAGGGTACCGTTTTGCTAACGAGCCTAGAGAGGGGCTTAGTTATCTCAGCATACACTTTTATGAACTGCGATGATAGCCGGTATGTCCTAAGAAACTCTGGATTTCTTTTGCATTAATTGGTTTGGGCATATGAAGTATTGCTTTGATTTTGTCAGGATCGGGAGCCATACCTTTTGCCGAGACTATGTGACCCAAGAGTGTCCCTTCGGTCACCAAAAAGTGACATTTGTTTGGATTGAGTTTCAATTTGGCTTCTCTGCAAGCACTAAAAACCTGTTCCAATTGACAAAGATGATTAGTGAAGTTTCTACTGGAGTAGAACATCCAGTGCCTGAAAAGGTGGAGAAGTCGTCCATAAGGATTCTCAAGAATTTTGGCAACAATGATCATAAGATTGAGTAAACCACTCGATTGAAAGAGGCAGGAGCATTGCATAATCCAAATGCCATCTTAGTATATACATACGTACCCAAGGAGTTACAAATGGAGTTTTTGCTTGGTCCTTTGGATTGATGAACACTTGGTTGTATCTGCTAAATCCATCCATGAAACTGTATAAAACATGACCAGCCACATCTTCCAAAACTTGTTCTAAAAATGGGGTTGGAAACCCATCGGGAATCGTAACCTTGTTCAGAGCCCGAAAATCGACACAAACACGTATCTTGTTGGATTGCTTCTTTTGGACTATTACCATCGATGATAACCATTCAGAATGCTCCACTGGGACAATGATCCTTGCTTCCTCTAGCTTTTCTATTTCTTTTTTGACAGCTTCTGCATACTTTGGATTCAGTCGATAAATCCTTCCTCTTACAAGCTTAGCATCATGAATCAGTGGAATAGAATGCTCTCCAAGATGAAGAGGAATTCCTTCTAAGTCATGGTAACTCCATGCAAACACATCCTTGAAATTTTGCACGAAAGTGGTTACCTCATGGAGCAAGGACGTATGATCCCAAAGCCATGTTGCTAGTAAGATTGATTGTGAGTGTTCCTCATTTCCAAGATTGACTTGTCTTACAGGTTGAGATGTCATGGCTGATTCTTCG
The DNA here is from genome assembly GCA_020310875.1 of Ceratopteris richardii. NCBI lineage: Eukaryota > Viridiplantae > Streptophyta > Polypodiopsida > Polypodiales > Pteridaceae > Ceratopteris > Ceratopteris richardii. The sequence continues at coordinate 24,990,038 of CM035407.1, forward strand.
TTTTGGTCTTCAAAAATGCATTGTGGATAGGCCGGAGATTCCTCAATGTTGATCTTTGATTCCTTTTCTTGCATCCATGAAGGTAAAAGCTCTTTCATCCACTGTATGTCGGATGGTATCGGTAAGTCGTCTACTGGAGCTCTTTTCTCCTTTCCTTGGGTCAAATCCTTCGAAACTCCTTTTTTTCCCCTCCTCAAGTCCATGGCCAGTTCTCCAAGCCCAAGAATTTTTACCTGTTCGGACTTCCCTTCACAAATAGATATGCCATACCATGGAAAGGCTTCCATCCATTCCGAAACATCTTGCTCATCGTTTATTTCAATTTCATTACATGCGTCAGCGATAGGAATGTGTTGTTCTTCGAGAATAGTGAAAGAATGAGCATTACCTCCATGAGATCCTTTCGGATCTAAATGTACTTGTTTCTATACTTGCCCCGGCAGGTTAACTAAAATAGTATCATTTCCCCAATCATGCATGGCTTGGATGTGCCTTAGCCATGGCCTCCCTATGAGTAGAGGAAAGCCTCCATTGATCTGCGGTAGATTTAACACCACAAAATCTAGAAAGGATGTCAGCCTGTCCATCTCTACCGGTACCTTTTCTACAATACCAAGAGGTTTAACTCGACTCTGGTCAGCCAAGGTTATTGTGAACTTTGCTTCACCTGAAAGTTGGAGTCCAAGTGATCTGAGGGTAAAATCTGGCATGAGATTTATGCCTCAACCTCCATCGATTATGACTCCATTTATAGTTATTCCGTATATAGTGACTGATAGACATGGAATCCTGAAGTCGGTTAGAGAGTTGGTTGATACCTTTGTGAAGTTCTCGGAAATTGAAGCTTTCATCAGGTTTGTTGGAGTGTGCCCACCACTTATTGCAAGCATTGTCGGAGGAGACAATGTCTCTATGATCCCTATAACTTCACTTGTAAACCTTCCATCCAGTCTTAATAGATCATACAATGATGCCTGCTGGAAGGTGTTCTTTATTATTTCCTCCGTCTTGATGATGGATGGTATTGGCGAAGGTAGAGGAAGCTTGTTACATGAATGGAGTTTCCTCATTGTTTCTTCAAAAACTTTGTCTATTTCTTGCAAAACTTCAGAATTTCTCGTACCTGAGTCTTTTTCTTGGAGGACCCTTGCTTCTGCTTTCTTTTTCTGGGCTCTAGTCTGCACCCCTTGTTCTTGATCCATTTCTTGCAATGCCACCACTCTAGCTTCTGGACTTGAGCCGAAGGATGGGCTTGCATTGAGTTCTTGATTTTTTTCATCTCTCTGTTGTGAATCAAGAACTCTGGCGCATAGCTTGGGGTTTCTTTTTCTGGTCCATGATTGTGCAGGGAAACATCTCCATGAAGTTGACCAAGATCACTTAGTGGAGTGGTATGAATCTGGGCAAAAGAGGCGATTTCAAAAAATAGTCTATTTTCCTGAATTGGGTTATCCTGGAAAATAAGTCAACTTCAAAAATTTGACCATTTTTAAGTAGACTATTTTTAAAAGATTGGGCAACTTCAAGTTGACCATTTCCAAAAATTGGTCTACTTTATGAACGTGGTCATTTTTACAAAATTGGTCAAATTTTTTAGTCACTTGCCCATCTGTTAAGTCGACTTCATGAACTTGATCATTTTTAAAAAATGGGTCAACTTTTTAGGTGAAACAAATCGTCCATATTGCCCAAGGGCATCACACATATTCGGGTCCTCTTTCTCAAATGAGTGCCACTATGAGTGTACAGGAGAAGGTTGGATACCTGGAAAATTGAGTGCTGCTCTCTTCTCTCTTACTTGAATGAATTGTTGGTTGCTTTCCCTTATTGACAGAGATAACATTGACTTGGTAGGATGGAGCCGAAGGATGGGCTTGCATTGAGTTCTTGATTTTTTTCTTCTCTCTGTTGTGAATCAAGAACTCTGGCGCATAGCTTGGGGTTTCTTTTTCTGGTCCATGATTGTGCAGGGAAACATCTCCATGAAGTTGACCAAGATCACTTAGTGGAGTGGTATGAATCTGGGCAAAAGAGGCGATTTCAAAAAATAGTCTATTTTCCTGAATTGGGTTATCCTGGAAAATAAGTCAACTTCAAAAATTTGACCATTTTTAAGTAGACTATTTTTAAAAGATTGGGCAACTTCAAGTTGACCATTTCCAAAAATTGGTCTACTTTATGAACGTGGTCATTTTTACAAAATTGGTCAAATTTTTTAGTCACTTGCCCATCTGTTAAGTCGACTTCATGAACTTGATCATTTTTAAAAATGGGTCAACTTTTTAGGTGAAACAAATCGTCCATATTGCCCAAGGGCATCACGCATATTCGGGTCCTCTTTCTCAGATGAGTGCCACTATGAGTGTACAGGAGAAGGTTGGATACCTGGAAAATTGAGTGCTGCTCTCTTCTCTCTTACTTGAATGAATTGTTGGTTGCTTTCCCTTATTGACAGAGATAACAGGGAAAGCAACCAACAATAGCTTGGGGTTTCTTTTTCTGGTCCATGATTGTGCAGGGAAACATCTCCATGAAGTTGACCAAGATCACTTAGTGGAGTGGTATGAATCTGGGCAAAAGAGGCGATTTCAAAAAATAGTCTATTTTCTTGAATTGGGTTATCCTGGAAAATAAGTCAACTTCAAAAATTTGACCATTTTTAAGTAGACTATTTTTAAAAGATTGGGCAACTTCAAGTTGACCATTTCCAAAAATTGGTCTACTTTATGAACGTGGTCATTTTTACAAAATTGGTCAAATTTTTTAGTCACTTGCCCATCTGTTAAGTCGACTTCATGAACTTGATCATTTTTAAAAAATGGGTCAACTTTTTAGGTGAAACAAATCGTCCATATTGCCCAAGGGCATCACGCATATTCGGGTCCTCTTTCTCAGATGAGTGCCACTATGAGTGTACAGGAGAAGGTTGGATACCTGGAAAATTGAGTGCTGCTCTCTTCTCTCTTACTTGAATGAATTGTTGGTTGCTTTCCCTTATTGACAGAGATAACATTGACTTGGTAGGATGGAGCTGATCCAGTTGTAGAAGCCTTCTTCTTCGGACAGTCCTTCAAATAATGATCCATTGTATCCGAGCAAAACCTGCAAGGTGGAGACCCTTCTGGGAGGGAGCATTTTCTTTGAAAATGCCCATATTCGCCACATCTGTAGCACATGATAGGACGAGCTGGTCTTCTAAATGGAGGGTTTCTTTCGTTAGAGAAGTTTACCTGAGGAGTGGTATACATGCTTTCGACTTGAAATCTTGGATTTGTAGGTACGGATACACTTGGTGATGCCCAATTCGCTTGCATCCCCTTGAGAAAATAGCAATCCCTTGCTTCATGGCCTGGTTTTCCACAAAATTGACACACCAACCTCTCCAGACAATCTTGAGAAGAATATCATGTTTTCTTACATAAGGTGCACCAAATCGGTGTTTTTACCTCTTTTTGCGTTCTAAGCTCCTCCAATTCTTGTCGTAGTAGAGCTAGCGCTTCATCCCTTCCTTGCCAAGCAACTTTTTCCTCTTGCAAGGTCTTTTGTAACTTCAAGGCTTCTAACTCTCTTCTTAGTTGTGCAAGAGGATCACTTGTGAATTCATCCGTACCTTCATGTTCTTTGAATTGGACTCTTGCTGCTTCGATCCTTGAGGTTGCAGCTTCAAATTCCTCCAATGATGCATCAGCTTGTAGCAACTCTCTAAGCTTTTGCTGAGAAGTTTTTGGTAGAGCCTTCTCTACCCATTTCTTGACTAGAAAATCCCCAGGATCGTGAGGAAGACCAGAAACTAACGACTTCACTCTGGTCATTAATTCAGAGAATGCCTCTCCTTTTTGTAGTTTAAGATTTTCCAATTGATCAAGAATGCATTCTGTGGAGTTACCTGGGTAAATGTAGTTGTGAAGGCGGTTTTGAAGGCATCCCAGGTCGTGAAGTGTGCTTCATCGTGTTGATTGTACCATCGATCGGCGAGCCCTTCAAGAGTGGCCGGAAACAAGGCAAGGAAGGCATCTTCTCGCTGATGTAAACCCCTGCTCTTACATAGGGAAAGAAACCTCCTGACGTGATCATCCGCATCCTCATGAGGGGCTTCCTTGAAGGAAAGAAATTTGATGTTGATCCGAGAGAGCAAGTTAGTCAAATCATCCCCACGACTGCGGCTTGTGGTCTTTGGTTGTCTGCCATGTCCCTCGAAGGAGGCGTTGAGTACCGATCCGAGATGCCTCACGATGATGATGCATCGGGAAATGGAAATGGAAGTGCTGGAGCTCTAGGAGCGATGTAGTGTAATCTTTTCTGTTGATAACTCTTTATGGGAGTTCTTTACGGGACTAAGGGATCCTTCTTTATGGCTGGAGCGAGTATGAGCCATAGACTATCGCTCTAACGCTCTTCATCAACTCGGTTCTTCTAAGGGCTGAACTTCTAACAAGTTCAAATTGCAACCAAGGTCCCACCGGGCGTGCCAAAAACGAGCACCTCTAGATCAATTTCTTGATCTATATGCTCAATGTGGTGTGTCCTCTTAAGTGCAATATGCACTCTGGGTTGCAATTTGAAGACTCGTTAGGGAAGAATAACTGGCATGTACAATGATACACAGTGAAATGAAAGAAACAAGCTGAAATTATGAGTGAAAGAAAAGGAAGAAGCTTAAGTTATGAGTATAAACAGCTCAAAAGAGGATTAGGAGACATAAGCATACACCTTCATTCTAAATGTTGGACTTCGATTCTAAACATACATGCTCAAAACTCTAGTCTTCCAACTAGCTGCTCAAGAGAAGATTGGCCAATCACTGCTTGCCCACTGCTCACTCAGAGTGCCAAGCTAGCTGATTCCAATTCTACCAAGTGGAGCACTAGTGGTAAGCTAAGAGCTCTACACACACAAAGAGAAGGCAGAGCTTCAGCAGTGCATTCCTTCCTCGAGCCTCTCTCTGAGCTTGTTCTTTGTTGATGGAGAGGTCTACTTATATAGTTTTTTTGGAAGTGAAGGATAGCAAAAGGGAACAAATAGTTTCTTCTTTGGCAGGCTCTCTGACAATTTTGGTACTCTAGAAGCTTCCTTCTTGGTCCACTTTTCCTGCACCGTCACTATCTTCCAAATTCGGGTATTCGGTGTTGTCCATCGTCCATGAGTTCTCCACGTGCAAGTGGCTGAAAATTGAGACCATATGGAGATCTGGAAAATTTAGTCTCTTTTTTCAAGTTAAAAAGTAGACTAAATCAAAAGTATACCATTTTCTTAAAAAATAGACTACTTTTGTAAGTAGACTAATTTCATAAAATTGGTGAACTTTTGAGATAAGTCGACGAACTTGTAAAAGTTGACTTTAAAAAAATAGACTACTTTGAGAAATTGGTGAGGTTAGGAATTTAGACTACTTAGAGAATTGGTGGACTTGGAAAATTAGACAACTTAGGAAATTGGTGAAATGGGAAAATAGGCAACTTAGGAAATTGGTGAAATGGGAAATTAGGCAACTTGGGAAAATAGGTGAAATGGGAAATTATGCAACATGGGAAAATAGGTGAAATGGGAAATTAGGAAACTTCGGAAAATAGGTGAAATGGGAAATTAAGCAACTTGGGAAAATAGGTGAAATGAAAATAGGCAACATGGGAAAATAGGTGAAATGGAAAAATAGGCAACTTGGGAAAATAGATGAATGGGAAATTAGGTAACTTGTGAAATAGGTGAAATGGGAAATTAGGCAACTTGGGAAAATAGGTGAAATGGGAAATATGGCCTTCTTCATGAACTGATGAGCTGGATCCCCCTTTCTCCATTTTCTTGCTCTTCGCTTCTTCTGCTTCTCCTTTCGTTCGAAATCGAGGTGATTTGCCTTGTGCTTGGCTTCTGCATCTTGAAAAGCAAAACATAAAATACCTTATTTTAAGGGTGTATCAAAGTACCCCGCTAGAGCAGTCATCTGACACAGAGCAGATACCCAAATAGCAAAGTTCAATCCATGGGATAATTTCTAACCATATAACTAAGAATGTTTATGATTCCATGTGGAGACGATGCCCTCTATAGAAAGTCTTGTCACCCGCTCATGTACTGGCCCTATCCATGTCTACTTCATGACACACTGAACCAAGTCTTCTACTAATTCTAGTTGTGTCTGCTCCTCCATATCACCTATGAGATGGAATCTCCAAGAAGTATTAAAACAACAGTAAACTGTCTGTGCAGAAACCATGTGACTCAGACCATGATGTCATCCTCCCATAACCTGCAACGCCAACACTTGACAGGATTCAAGGGAAAATGGCAAAGTCACATGGGGATGGGGACGGGTCCCAGGAACGGTGGTGTCCCCGGGAAGGGGACGGAGCTTAGGGTGTCTCGGGGACGCGTCCCCAAGTCGGCACTAAAAAAGTGCTGATTTTTTAAAAATAATCAAATGAAAGTCAGTTACAATGAATGTGGTAACACATGAGATGACCAATAACAACAAAACCTTAGAGAAAAGGTGGTTCTTTAAATAGAAACATGTACAAAGCACGTTTAACATTTAGAGTTGACTCCAAAAGGGACAAGTGACAAGTCATATGTATTTCATTATGTCAAAAATAAGATTATAAATCATGATCATCATATGAAAATTCCATATACATGAAAAGAGCTAAGGCTCAAGAGTCAATCATCTAATATACATGATATGGAATAATCATGAGAACAAAAAGATCTTACATCATACCCTCGATCGACAAAATGACTACATATGCCTTGAACATAAATGTCCAAACTACAACATAAATTTAATCCCTATGTGACCTCCCATTCTTTGAAAAGATCTCCCTTCATGCAATGGACCCTTGTTCAATCCTTCAAAGTTCACAGTGAACACACATGAAATGCTTGAGCGAAGCTATGAAGCCTCTAAGTGAACGTGTGGCTGGATGAGCTCAAATGAGGCCTATCTTTGCTTGTTTGTGAGTCTGAAACAACCTTCTAGATGTCTTAAAAGAAGGCACGAATAGATAGGTAAGCAAAATGGCAAGTGGAACTCAATTTTAGTCCCGGAATGTCTCCCTCCAAACTTCAAGATCTTCCATCCCGTGCTGGACAGCTTCCATCACATGAAAACGTCCCGGGGATGGATGGCTGTTACAGACTTGTGTGGGGGAACGGATGGCGTCCCCATTTGGCGTCCCGCCTCCAATCAACTCGGGGACAGCGTCCCGGCGTCCCTAGGGCTCGGGGACGCGTCCCCATGTGACGTTGGAAAATGGAGTATATTATCTCCCAGGAGGTCCCATAATCTGTGAATGACGGAAACTGATCTAGTCAGTGCCTTTTCCTCGAAAGAGTGACTGCTACAGTGGCACCCTGTGCCAAAAACGAATTCACATACACTGCAAAAAAGGAAAAGAGAAAAAGAAGGGAGAGAAAGAGAACAGAAATACATTATGGATACAAAAATGAAGGGAAAGGAGAACTAATCAGAAATGTTCATCCAAGGAAGAAGAACTTCTGCTTAGTACATACAACGTATCCAATTCCTGGTGCTCTTTTGGTCTAGGTATGAGAGTAACTAGACAAAACTTAAGGCAAGTATGAGGTGAAGCATCAGAAAGCTGCTATACAGAAAAGGAACAAACTGTACTTCTCTGAAAGTAACATCTGCTTAGTACATACAACCTATCCCATTCCTGATGTTTTTTGCCCTAGATACGGGAATGAATTGATGAAGCTCAAGGCACAAAGTGAAGCACGAGCAATCTTCTAGGAATATCTCTTAATATGTGTGCCTTTGTATAGCCCAGCTTAGCTCTTCCGTATACAGGGATAGTGGGATATATATAGAGGGATAGTGGGAAATATCTTCAAGGTCTACCAATATTTTTTGAAAGTGTATGGCTAAGGTTTGTAGGTGTTTCTAGGTGAGTTCCTGCTTCATTTTTCACATTAAAGGTCTTTCACATCTACAGTCGAGGGCCCCATGGTGGATCTAAAACCTTTGTCAATCTAGGGCCAATACTTGTAAAATCTTGCAAAGCCTTGCTGGTGCTAGCAGGTAGCTTCCCACTTATTTTCCACATAGAAGCTCTCAGATCTATTGCTGAAAGCCTCATGGTGGACCTCTACTGCTTGGCCAACGTAAGAGTCAAGACCAAGGTCAATAACGTCAATAAGACTCAAATCAACCTAGACCAAGGTTGCCTAGATCTGACAGCTCATCCAAGTTGATGTAGACGAACTTGAAACATAGGAGACTGAAAGCGGCCACCAACATGGGGCTCTCACCTTATTGCAAGATAGGGATGTCCTTTGTTGAAGATACAGATGGTGGATCTTACACATTCCCCATCCCACATGTACATTCTAAGCTAGTGGGTGTACGCGTGCTGACACGCTCTGTTGAACTTTAAGGTCCATTCTCTTTAAAGATGTAGCCTTCCAGAGGTTGTATCCTACCTTTACAACTAATAGAAGGATATCTTCTAGTCAAAAAGAGGAGAAAATGTATTATGTATTGACATCTTTGCAAGTTGTAAATTTTGGACGCATTTTGATGACCAAAAGTAAATACTAAAAACCATGCTTCTGCTTGAAATTTATCATAGAATCTTCTACAAGCTTGCATATATGCATTTAGAACCATTTAATCACCTGAAATGGAAGGCGTCAAAATTCCATCGCCAATCAACATGCAGGTGCTTAGCACCACAATGAATAACAGCAGCTTTCTTGCCACTTTATTGTTTTGCAAAATCTGCTTTGTTTTTGAATCTCTATGAGCATTCTTGCTGAAATGGGACAGCCGAAGGTCTGAATCAAGCCTTGAAATTATATTTCCTGTGTTTTCATTGATCTGAAGGTGCTGGCAGAGCAAAGAGTACAAGGCGAAGGTCCCACCTGAAGTAAGATGATTGTTAGACTAGACACTATGCAGTATTAAATGATTCACAGACCTGCATAGACACGAGTTTACGAGCAAAGTTGAATGTCTCCGGTTTAGTTTTAAGAGCTTCAATCTGACTTACAAAGAACTAAACTTTCCATTTTTATAGAAGCCCCTGTAGGATTTGTATATATAACAGTATCAAAGCAAAATCTGCTCCAGGTGCACGCTCACTAGATCTTATCATCAATGGACACATCAACAGTGACACAAATATAGATCCACACGTTCATCTTATTCTAGCTTAAAGGCCAAACTAAATGAATCCATCAATTTAATTTCCCGCTCAAGAAGTTTGATTTATGCTTTTAATATTGTCATGCTGAACATATACACTAGAAAAAACATATTGACTTATCAACACTTTCTGATTGGTTTTTAGTCATACCTTCACCATGGTCATCCGCATGAAGAACTATGAGTACGTACTTGATAATTCCAACCAACGTAACTGTCCAAAGAATGATGCTCAAAATTCCCAAATAATCTTCTTCAGAAGGATTTGCGATCATCATAGATGGATACACATACAATGGAGATGTGCCAAGATCGCCATAAATTACACCTAGAGTTTGAACGGCAAGTGCAAGCGTTCTCCAGGAAGTTTCATGGTCCTGCAAGTTTCACAGCTTTTTGTTTTATTCATTCTCAAAAAACAGTCATTTATCTTAAGGGTTCCTTCAAGATCTTCCAATAGAAGTTGAAAACTCAACTTTTGTTCTTGAAAACATGTGAAACTAGCAAAACAATCCACTGAAAAGCAGCAAGGCTTTGGAAATATTTCATAATAAAAGGAACTAAAAGCACTTTTCTTCGGATGGAGAATGCTTGTATAAGACAGTAAAATTGAACCCTGGTATTTTCATTGTGGTGTAATAAAAGAGGTTTTTTAGGTAGTTTTACATTTTCTGCATATGACTGACATATTAAACTGACAAAACTGAATCATTAGGACCATTATGATAATAAAAATAATAGATAAAGTATGCATGCATCGTACTCCACCTAATTTTTCTACAAAAAAACATTTACTTCTTGTTCCCACTAAGACAAACAAGCAACACATATAGATGCTTGCAAATAACACTAGAAAAACTTAAAAGGCTACAATAAGCCTCAAAAGATGTGTTATGGGAAAAGATTAAACGTCAAGTTTTCTTCCATTCATAACTGATGCTTATCATAATGAGAATAACTGTAGATGAAGCTTTTGTGCTCGAGCATGTGGGTGTGTATGGTGCACTATGCACTTGCTCTGAGTTGAGAAGTAACAAACTACTCGAGAGCTGACTTAGCAAGAAAATCAATAAGTCACAAAAACTTTACTATCAAAATTTCAAAGACAACACTGAACAGGGAATGTGGCAAGCCAAATCAAGAATGAGAGTAGTGGCTATAATGGCATGGTGAGTCACTAGCCAAGGGTGGTGGTTACGGTCGTGATTCATGAATGGCGAGAGGAGACAGACAATGGCACCAACAGATGAGAGTCCACATAGTGTGTGGTGGCTCCAACAGACAGGGTAGATGAGGAAGCCAAAGGACAAAAGCTGAGGATGGAGCGTGATCCCTATAGAGAGAGAGAGAAAGAAAGAGAGAGAGAGAGAGAGAGAGAGAGAGAGAGAGAGAGAGAAAGAAGAGAAGAATAAGGGGGAGGTTCAAGGCAAGATTACTCAAAAGAGAGCACACAAGAGCAATAAGTAGTATAGAAAGAAATGGAAGATCAAAATTGGGAGATGCGAGCCTAAACTCAAGTCTAATTCCATACACATAAACTTCAAATTAAGGTTCTATTATCACCAAAATCAGAACCATTCCTTACACTTGGGTCAACTATTGGGTACCCGGTATAGTAAGGTTTGAGGTGCGATACGATGGCCAAAGGGAGGGGTCTGCATCCAAGGTACCAAGCTTGGGAGCCTCATTGCTCAAGTGTGTGGCAACCTTATACAGACCTGTTGGTTTTTGAGCCCACCATTAATATAGAGACAGAGAGAAAATAGAGACAAGATGGAGAATAAACAAGACATGAGAGAGCAAAAGGAGCCAAGCTCCAAATATATTCCATACGTAACAATGATGAAGTACATGAAGTTACATGGTAGCATGAGAAACATGCTTGAGAGACCGGTTGCCCATAACTCTACAATCTCCATAGCTGAAAATTCCAATAATGATAAATTCTAAGACTGTTGCACACCTTGTTGACGAAGACTGACAATTTTGGTACTCTGGAAACTTCCTTCTTGGTCCACTTTTCCTACGCCATTGTTAGCACCGGTTGTTGTCGATTTTTGGTGTACTAACTGGTGGCCATTTTGTAGTATTTGTGCTTGATTTAGGTGTTATAGGTGTGATTCGATCCATACAAAAGGGAAGCATGGAGCTTGGAGCAAGTTGTGTGCTTGGCACACCCCAAAGTGAAGGCTACGGATATCAAGTTCAAAACAGATGATGATTTCTTGTGTGTTTGGCCTGCAAGTTTTTCTATGGACTTTGAAGGCTATTCTCCATTTTCTCATGAAGCAAAAGAGAAAGGAGAGGAAGGAACAGGGCTCCCAGAGACTGAAGATTTTATTCTAAATATTTTGTATGGGGGGAATGCACTCCCTAGCTCAGACGAATGTTTTATTTCCCTACCCTCATAGGAGGGATATGTTCATATGGTGGTCGACTGCAAAAAGAACAAGAATGTTCTTATGTGCTTATGGGCTGGAGACTCATGTATTATTCTGCAATCATCTCATCCCACTTTTGGTGGAAGTGGGAAACATTCGACACGCATAATACTTATTGGTGGACCATGGGGGGTCACTCCAGATTTTCATGTCTCTTTAATTTTGGGTGGAGCTTTGTACAGGGCAGCATTTTGAGGGGTGTAGACGATGTGATATTTGAGTTGTTGGATAACCATAACGACATAACGACGATTATGTAAGCTTTATGAGGAGCATAATGTGTTTTGGGGAATGGAAGCCAAGGCGGTGGTTGTCAGAGCAGGCTGAGGGGAGTTATGCCCCTTTATGCCCACATGGGGAATGCATCGCACGTCAGAGAAGTGTGAGAGCAGACTTAGTGTCCGAGTGCAAAACTGCCATACTTCTTTTTGGGGGCGGGACTTGTAAAAAACCTATCAGAACCGGAGGGGTGGGCTGGGCAACAGAAGGAAGGAGGGGAGCACTAAGGAGGGGATCGAGAAGGGAGCAGTCAAAGAGATTGCTACGGGTTCGCTTGGTGCCCCAATCAGTGGCACAGCCATTCGGCCCCACAATTGCCTTTGTTCTTGTTCAAGAGATGGCTCAGAGACACAACTCGTCTTGGCGACTTTCCATGCTTTCTAGGCTCCTCTGATGAAGATTCACATTCAATTATTTGAGCTAATATGTGGTGCCCATGAGATAAGTGACGATGGTAGAAAATTGCGGATCTTTCCAGCAACTTTGAGAGGTGATGCAATTGAATGGTATGCTAACTTAACTATGCAAGAGAGAGCAACTTATGATGACCTAAAAACTCGCTTCTTGAGAAAGTTTAGAGGCCCAAGATTTGAAGAAAAACTAGCAGAGCAGTTGGACCACTTACGACAAGGGGATAGCGAGAGTATCGATAAATATATTGATCGAATGGATACCATTGTGAGGAAGTTGGGAAATGGTGCACCTGATCAAGAGACCTTGAAGAGACGGTTCCTTGTGGGTTTACATGATGAGAAAGTTGAACAATATATTAGATTGAAGAGACTCACTAGTTTAGAAGAGGCAAAGCATGAGGCGAGGATCTGGGAAGAGGTCCAATGTGTGCTTCAAATGCATAGGGAAAGCTTGATTTCACATTCAAGAAGCCTAGGAATAGACGAGGAGACCACTATGGTTGTTGATATCCATGAGAAAAAGGAAGTTGAGCTCTTAGACAAGTTAAAATTTGATACGTTTACAAGAGTCAAACCCACTTGCTTGCCTATGTATGTGCGAGCATTAGAGTGTTCTCAAGAGTGGGAGACATGACAACAAGGTGATGAGCGGAGAAGAGAGAAAATGCGTGGTGCACATGATTGGAATGGTGGTGCACTCCAAACTCATCAAGGATGTGGGATACTAAAAAGAATAATGAATTGGAATCCATGAGCACAGATAAAACGAGTGCAATTTGACTTAAGGGGATTAGTTTGTTGGAGTTGCAATCAAAGAGGACATATGGCTAGAGAATGCCTAAGTGTACGAGAATCAAGGAGTGATAGTCTCAGGACTATACATGATGGGATAAGGGGACAAAAAACGAATGAGTACACTACAAAGGTGAGAGAATCCCGTAGAGGAGATGTATCCATGAGCTCGTGTGTTAGTCCAAACTTCATGCAAGTTGAATGTTTTGATGATTGCAAACCCAACGCGAAATTGGAGCCACAAAGAAAGATTCTTGCTCACCAAGGTGTTTTAGAGGAGGGAGTGGTCTCTCAAGCTCAAACAAGTAGATGCAAAGGAAGATCATGCAGAGATGAGAGGTCCAAGAACAAAGAACCCATACTTGCAACAGAGAGAGATTGGCACGAGGATGATGCAATCATAATGTCTAAACCTGTTGAGATAGTAGAATGTGAAACCCTCACAGATGTCGCATCACAACGCAAAGTGCAACAATTAGAATGTGAGCTCGAGAAGCTAAGAGGTGTAGTTTCCAACCTAGAGAGGGAGTTGGCACAAGAAAAGGAATGTAGGATACAACAAAAGGAGACAATGAAGGAGGTAGAGAAAGTGACACACGAGTGCTTTAATTGTACAGAGGACATGAGAGAAAAAGGAAAATAACAAATATGATCAGCTAGTGAAGATAAATGAGGAATTTCAAGAGTTGATTAAGAGGTGGAAAATCGATCGAAAAATTCAAAGGGAGAAAATAGTGCGTGAAAGGGAGAAACGCAAAGAATTAGAACAAAAAGTTGAAGTGTTGATGGAGAGGTTACAAACTTTGGAGAGGACAAAAATTGACAAAACATCAAAAGGAAAAGAAGGAAGATTGGGTTCTCGAAATGTTGAGTTGGAGGAATGTAGGACCAAGAAAGAACTAAGGGGTAGATCTGGGAGAGTCAAGTGGTGCATAGACAATGAAGGTTCGCGCAAGGAAATAGATGATCAGAAGAGAGACCTCTCCGAAAGTGGAAAGGAGGATCTCTAGACGCGAGGGACTTAAGAGAGGACCCGCATTGGAGGACGAACCTGAAAAGGGCATGGTGAGTAAAGTGCGTCATGCAAAGAGCACGGTTAAGAATGGCGGTGGCCCAAAGGAGTCAGAAATGACTTGTGTTGAGCATGACAAGGACAACAGTTCGAATCCTGGCGAAGTTACGTATTCAGATAGCTGGCAATCCATAAATAGGATGACTGGAGAGGGAGTAGGGAAGAGACTCCAAGCAAACCATTGGATCATTGGATTCTTTTGTTTGATATGGATGATCTTACAGGAAATTTATGTTTGGATACACGTACAAAGCAAGAATGGCATTTTCTTTCTGAGGAAACAATTGACCTTCCATTGGCTGAGAGTGCAGAAAGTGATGAACCAAGTCTATTCTTATGCAAAATCATTAGGTAATAGGCCATGGCATCAAATGGTTGATCAGTTAAAGGAATATTTGCTTTGTTGGGTTGGGCATGCAAAAGACTTGCATTTATACTATGTCGGTTCTAGAGAGACACCTAGCGAGGGAAATGAACTTTGGCTGGTCTCGGCGGATCAGTTGATTCTAGGTAGCGAGGATGGGGCTCTTGAGAACTAGCCTGACCCACCGCCAAGAGAGCATTGATCACTTGCAGTGAGAGAGATGAGGTAGGGATTTTCGAGGTTGCCATGCGACATTACGGCTGAAGAAGGGGCTTAGAGGTAGGATAGGGGAATCCAGTCTCAGAGTCTCGTTTGCGACTAGTCACTCGTGTCGTATATAATTGTTATGCCAGAGTAAGCAAAGTGACGGATGATCGATCTATCAGCAAGTACATCTGCATACAAAGTGCTCCTCATCCTCCATCTCTACTCTACATACCTTGCATATGTGCTGCTCTCTAGGAATGTTGGCGGCTCTGCCGATCTCAATCTCTAGTCGGTGTGATGAGGCTCTCAACTGGCCAATCCCTACCCTCGAACTATGAGGCATGTGAGTATCCATGTAGCGTGGTCGCTCGATAAAACCGTCTCCTAGTATGTCTAGGAACTGGTCTCGGTAGTGTTATAGTCTCGATCCCATGTGTGGTGTGTGCCATGTCTGACTAATGTAGAGCTTCCAAAGACCCTATCTGAGCACAACATTCCTCTCACGACGAGAGAGGTGGATGTGGGGTGAGTCTGGGTCATCCTGAAAAGGAGGCAATCTATCCATATCAAGTCCATGACTATCAAACCAGACTCTAACTGAGTGTACCAAGCTCTCTCATATCCTGACTCTGATACCTCTATAGATGCCTCAAAAGCTCTGTGTGTGAGTATGTCTGTGGCGAGCTCCCTCATCCTCTGAATAAAGTAGATAGTCTCGAATAGTGCATCTACTACCATGGGTGGTGCCGCTAGCTCTACCCTGATGATGTCATGTGGCATTGACTATTTCCCGCGAAATAGTCGCGAGATCATACGTACCTGTGGCCTCTCGATCGCACTCTGCGGGGTGACTGTGAGGTCCGGGGCCCAAATTGTCGCAGCATACATCATAGCTGGTCTGACTAGTGTGTCAAATAGCCACCCCTTCATGCGGTGCTCCTGGAAGTGTGCCTGGTGACATCTCCGCTCTAACATGGCTAAAGCTGCATATCCTCGTGTGAGTCTATCAGTGGCTTCCTGTCGCATGTTGAAGGGGCCAGGCAAGCTCGTGAATGTGACTCCGAGGTAGACATAGGAAGTGACCACCTCAATCTGTCCACCGCCAGCTGTGAATCTTTCTCCATTCCTCACCATGGGGCAGGTGTGGAAGATCATGACCTTGGTCTTTCCAAGGTTTACTGTCAAGCCCCTCTGTGTACGAAACTCATCTAGGGCATCCAGGTGGCACTGTAATCCCTCGGGTGACTCTGAAATACAATGTCATCGGCATATAATAAAATGTGGACATGTGTACCTGCGAGGTCTGCACCCTCTCCTCTAGCACGGAGAATGTAGTCCTCAATCTCGTCAATGTAGAGACCAAATAGAGTGGGGAAGAGTGGGCAGCCTTGCTTAACACCGATGGTGCTAGCAATGGTCTCAGACATACCTCCCGGCCACTGTACCCTCCCAGTCACCCGCTCATAGAGTGCATAGATGGCCCAAATCATCCCTGATGGTACTCCCAAGCTCTGGAGGCGTCGGAAGAGTCTCTCTCGTAAAGAAAGAAAGAAAGAAAGAAAGTGATATTAACGTCTTCTGAAGGCCAAATTTGGCCTATGAGACAAAACCATGTACAATTGTCGTAACCCCTATGTAGAAATAAAAATGGAAAAGTACTCTCTACACAAAATTGTGTAGGCTAAACATGGAAACAACCACATGATAGTGTACAAGGTGACGGAGAGGTAGTGAGGATAATGTAGTGGTGTGTGGGGAGATGTGGCTCTGACTCTGCAGATAATGGCCATCTAACACATGGGGGCCTGATGATGGGAGTGTATATGTATATCCTAGCTCTAGGTAATGGAAGGAGGTGGGTGGAGTATGTGGTACATTGGGGGCAGTCTGAGAGCCTCATGAAGGAAGGCTACCCAGGTGGTGGTGGTGCACTTGTGCTCCATCATATGGTCATGGGCTATCCTGATGCGTGAGATATCCTCCTAGTATAGTCGTGGTCGTCCGTACCCAGCTCTATGTGGTCCACGTCGCACTCTCTGCGCCACTGCCGACTAGAGCGCTAGCCGCATGCCTCTGGAAGGTGGGCTCGTCTGATGTAGCCCATCTCGCTGAAAGAAGTGAGTAATGGTCCTGATAAATTCTAAGGCTGTTGCACACCTTCTTGATGATGACGGACAACTTTGGTACTCTGGAAACTTCCTTCTTGGTCCACTTTTCCTACGCCATCACTATCTTCCAAATTTTGGTATTCGGCGCCGTCCACCGTCCATGAACCTCCACATGCAAGTGGCTAAAAATTTAGTCCATGTGCCGGGAAATCAAGTCCCTTTTTCAAGTGAAATAATAGTAGACTAAATCAGAAGTAGACCATTTTTCTTAAAAAAAAATAGACTACTTCACAAAAAAGGGGCAACTTTTGATATAAATAGACTAAATTTATAAAAATGGTCAACTTTTGAGATAAGTCGACTAAATTTATAAAAATGGTAAACTTGGTCAACTAAGAGCTGGGAAAAATAGTCGACTAAAAAATAGACAACTTCTTGGAGAAATTGGCCAACTTAAGAATTTAGACAACTTAGGGAATTGGTGAAATGGAAAATTCCGCAACTTAGGAGATTGGAATTCCGCCTCCTTCATGAACTTATGAGTTAGATCCTCTTTTCTTCATCTTAGTCCTCTTTGTTTCTTCTACATCTCGTCTTGCACGAAATTGAGATACCTTTCTTGTACTTTCCTTCTGCATCTCAAAAAGCAAAACATAAAATACATTATTTCAGGGGAGTATCAGAGTACCCCGCTACAACTAGTAGATTGAACATCACTTCATAATTGCACATGGAAGCAATACTCCCTAGTCTTGCAAAATCGTCTGCATTCTCTACAAAATCATCAGCTACATCTTCATTCCAGCATAACTAGCTCATGGAATATATTTTGCTACTATGACATATGCTCAACTGATGATGATGACAGCTTCAACAATGTTCTAGGGTTAATGTGACCCCTATTGAAGTTGAATTCCTTGCTTTTCTAGAGTCAGCTTGCCCATGAAGATATACCATCTGGATCATCTACTGCCTCCTGCTGAATATAGAACTGAGAAAGATCTGCATCTACATGAAGATTTCACTCTTCTACATGTAGCACTATTCTCTATGTGCACTACTTTGTCCTTCTCTGATACCAACAGTTGGTTTTTAAGCCCACAATTAATACAAAGACATAGAAAAAATAAAGACAAGATAAAGAATAGACAAGATGTGAGACAGAGAAAGGAGCCAAGCTCCAAATATAATCCATACATACATAACAATGATGAAGTACATAAAGTTACATGGTAGAATGAGAAGTATGTTTGAGAGACCAACTGCCCATAACTCCACAATCTCCATAGCTGAAGATAACCTCCTCAAATAATGAGAAGCTCCACGGCTGCTCCACACCATGTTGAAGATGAAGAAGCACAACTCCATCTCTCCAAGCTCTTGAGTGAGCACCTCCAAGAAGTGATGATCTTGTATGCCATATTGTTTTGTGTATTTATAGATCTCCCATGCCAAGGGACCAACCATGAAAAAGCACAATAAAAGCGCATTTTCGAATATTGTTGGTGCAAGTACGATAAGGGCTTTTGGTTTTCCGAATAGCTTCATTAAAAACTATTGTTGGCTTTTTGTTGATTATATCCTAGCCATCGGATTAGATAGACCAGAGGTTGCCACATGTCAATTATTTGCTTATCAATTATAACTGCTTTTCATAAAAATCTGAAAACAAGGGGTTCAAATTTAACCCTTTAAATGATGTCACCAAGGGAACCTCTTTCCTCTTTGGTGATCCATTATAGGTTCACCCAAACCTGCCACTTCAATGTCCTCTACCTTGGTCTTTGTGGTCTTGGTAAAATGAGATGATAAAACAAGAAGGAAATTCCACTCCTGTCCATTGAGAGTCAGTCCATATCATTTTCCATGTTACCTAGAAAGGGAGAGTCACTCACGGCTAACGCTACTTTGATGGAGTGTGACATTCAAATGTGCGGCAACCGGATGGCCACGAAATCCAATAAAAAAGTGGATTCGTATATTTCCAAGGAGACCTACTCTACTAACCCAAGGGGATGCACCTTCATTTGATCTAACGGTGTCATTATGAAGCGAGCTGCTTTGGAAGGCTCAAAGCCCAACCTATGCATGGTATATTCAAGCATGAAATTGATGCAAGATCTCCCAATCCATGATTACACTTCAAAATTGATATTGAAAGATTGACACCATCAAATGGGGCCTTCGATAGTGTATGAATGGAGCTGTATGGGGAAGGAGACAAGTATCTGGTTGCCCATCACTAACAAAACCTTCAGTGCAGGTTATCCATTATCCTGAGCAATTTACCTCTCCAACGTCCAAGTGTAATATGTCCCATGTCCTCAAGCAAGCGCTAACCTTGGAAGTGGCCATAACAGCCACACTTGAAAAACGTTATATGTCGTTGTGGATGGTTGCGGTTCCCGTTGAATGATTGCAATTATCCTCCTAGATTTCTAAGGAATGTTTTTGTGGGTGCCATTGAAGCTTGCCCCAAACGTGAAGTCTATTGAAAGGAACTCTAAGGTGGTCCAAATACACAATGGGTTAGGTAACTCGGAACCCCTCACGTAATCGCACTCCTTAGCTTCAAGCCCTTGCTTGCCACAAAGCTGTGATGGGGCAAATCCACATGGGTGTCTGTAGCACATCGTGCATCATAGAGTTGTTCTTATTTCCTTATTTGGGAGCTCTTTGATTTCCCTCCATACTTGAGCTATCATATTTGTCTCAAGGATATTTCTCTAGAGCTTAAGAGACTCTAGCTCCTTAAGAAGTTGAGTACTAGATCATCCAATATAGGTGTAGGATAAGAGACTCCTCCAAAGTAAACTTTGGCTTGATCCACCCAATTGCCAGCGGTGGTGAGGAATAAAGTCATCCAAAGTGGCACTCTAGAGTCTCTGGTAACATGTCTCTATAAGAAATAATAGCATAGCCGAATAGACCAATAGACGAAGTTGAGAAAATAACATAGACTGCAAGAAAGAGAGCTTAAATTCTCAAATTGCCAAGAGTAATGCAGCTACAAAGGTGGTGTTGTGCACCCGTGTCCTCCCAATGTGGAGCTTAGATGGAAATCTAGACAAACTCTAGATGAAGAGCTTACTAGTGCGCAATACCGTTTAGAGCTATGCATAGGCTATGCTTATATAGCTTTTGCAATGGGAGTTAGTATAGATAAATGTAGTCGAGAGAGAGAAAATATACAATACGACAATATCTCCACAACCAAAAGTTCTACTCTCGCGGTCCTACGGGCCAAGGGAATAGCCCCCCCCAACAAGGGGGCAAGCCCCCCTCTGCACTCCCCCCATTAAAGTTCTATGGAGAAATCACAAGATGGCACAAGGCCTTTATTTTTCCTTGAATGGGAACCCAATGGCCTGGAAGTTTACACCCTACCTAACCTAATGGATAGGCTCACAAAGATCATCTATTACCATCAATGGTCACACATAGACCTCATATTTAACTTGGTAGTTAGGGTTCCACAGATGTCCAGGCTCTCATAATTGATTCTCCTCGTAATGGGGACCTTACAACTTAGAGCACCATGGATCATTTGTGCTCACTTGAGGATGGAATATTGAGTATATCTAACACCCTCCTCAATGTGCACCCTACGGTGAACTACCTCTTTGGTCCAATCCCAAGCTTTGGAAAGTGTCAATGAAGTTGCTCTCTCCCAAAAGCCTTGGTGAAGGTGTCTTCTATATTTTCTTCAATTGGACGATAACTTATACATGCATGGAAAACGGTATTCTTGGCGATGGCCATGCAACATTGGTTGTCACACTTTAACTCTGTAGCCTCCCGTCCCTGTATTCCTATGTGCCATACAATCCTCTTCAACCGTACTGCTTCACATGTTGCAACACATCTTGCTTTGTACTCAGCTTTAGTAGAAGATAATGCTATAGCCTATTGTTTCTTATTGATCCAAGAGAAAATCCAAGATCCTAAAGAAAAGCAATATCCAGAAAACTGATTTTCTGGTATCAATATCTCCTTCCCTTAAATTCTCAAATTGCCAAGAGTAATGCAACTACAAAGATGGTGATGTCCACCCGTGTGCACCTAATGTGGAGCTTAGATGGCAATCTAGATAGACTCTAGATGAAGGGCTTACTAGTTAGTAGTGCATAATGTTGTTTAGAGCTAATAAATGCAGTCAAGAGAGACAAAATAGCCGGCAAAGTATACAATCCGACAATATCTCCAACATCGGACATCCTACCATCACGAACCTGCAGGCCAGGGGGGACAGACCCCCTTGACCCTCGCAGAAGACGGAAAGTCCCCCCTCTACACTGCCCCCATTAAGGTTCTATGGGGAAACCATGCGGAACCACAAGGCCTTTATTTTCACCATGAAGTTTATGTCCTACCTAACCTAATGGCTAGGCTCACAAAGATCATCTATCAGCATCAAAAGTCACACATAGACCTCATCTAAGTTGGAAGTTAGGGTTCCACAAATGTCAAGCTCTCACAATGGCTTCTTCTCATAATGGGGGCCTTACAACTTAGAGCGCCATGGATCATTTGCGGTCACTTGAGGATGGAGTATTGAGTATATCTAAGAGTCTCAAACTTGAGTTAAGAGTTGAGAAGCAGAGCCTCCATTTCTTTAGCATGCAATCCACTCGTGCTTGAGAAGCCAAGCCACCATGGCCCTTTCCTATGTGAGAAGCTCCAAAAACTACTCACCTTGCTTCAAGTCTAGATTCTCCAACTCTTCAAGGTTTTCTCTATGGAGTAGTCGAGCCTAAACATTGTTGAGAAAGGCTCATCCATCTTATCCCACGAAAAGAAATGCCCCTCATAGAACTCGTTGAGCCACCCATCTCATCAAGGGTCGACGAGAAGAGGGCATTGAAGGTGTCTGCCCACCCTTGTAAACCCCTATTGCAACATAAGGACAAAAACTTTCTGAGGTGATCGTCTAGGTCTTCCGTAATCTCTCCTCTCAATCTAGGTTGCACTCGTCCGACGTACGAGTGCATGCATACGACATGTCCTGTCCCGTCCCGTCCAGTAAGATCCTGTACGATACGTACGGTAAGTTTTCTAGGAAAAGTACATTTCCATTATGGTTTTAGGGGAAGTTCCAATTTTTCTTCTGTTTTAGTGTTGGAACCGCTGGTATGATGTAGATTGTCGAGAGCTACAGAAGCACCTACGGATTTTAGAGCATAGAGGGGATATTACACACACACAGGCACAACGTCGCATGCAGAGCCTTACTCGCCGCAAACGGCGAGATTGGGAGGAGAGACAATATTGGGATATTTATCATTTGCTCATGAGTCGAGACAGTGTA
Organism: Ceratopteris richardii; assembly: GCA_020310875.1. Lineage (NCBI taxonomy): Eukaryota > Viridiplantae > Streptophyta > Polypodiopsida > Polypodiales > Pteridaceae > Ceratopteris > Ceratopteris richardii. The sequence goes on from CM035407.1 coordinate 25,012,179, forward strand.
GTGGCATGGCGACACTTGAGAGAGAGGAGACAGCAGACACCCATTCGAGACCCGACCACCTCGCAAAGCTATGCATGGAGCCTATACGAGATTCCGAACCAGCCCCCCATTCCCAGACCATAGAGCTCACTTCCTACTACCTCTGACTTCTTCACACCTACTATGGTGGGATGCGGTATTGCCCGTTTGCATGGCAGGGCCCATGACCATTTCGGTTTACAGGCAGAGCACCCCATATACGGAGGCACGACCCTTGCACCGCTCATTGCCCACCTCTTCAACCCTGCATTGGTTGAAGGGTTCCCTGACTCATGGACTGAGCACACCATAGTGCCCATTCATAACTCAAGTGACACTATGGATCCAGCTACATACCGGACGATCATGATTGGCCCTATACTGGCCAAGTTATATGGGGCTGTACTAGAGACAGAGTTGAGTACTCTCGTTGAGAGGAAGGGTATCAGGGCTCCAGGACAGGCAGGCTTCAGACGCGATTACTCTACCATTGACCACATCTTCACTCTGAAATGCATGATCGACCAGGCAAGGGTGAGGAAGAGGAGATTATATTGTTGCATTGTGGACTTACGCAGAGCATTTGACACTATTCCCAGGGAACGACTCTTCAGACGATTACTTGATATCGGAGCTCCGGAGGAGATGATATGGGGGATCTACGCCTTATACGAGAGAGTATCTAGTAGAGTCAGATGTCCGGGGGGCTTATCTCATCCACTTGCTAGCACTATCGGGGTGAAGCAAGGATGCCCTCTTTCACCCACCCTCTTTGGTCTATACATTGATGAGATAGTGGACTACATACGTCAGCAGGGGGGTGATGGCATTGAGGTACGTGGGTCCACGGTCCATATTCTTTTATACGCTGATGATATTGTACTCGTTTCAGAGTCTACAGAAGGTCTACAGCAGCATCTACATGGCCCAGCTGACTTTTGCAAACACATAGGGTTATCTGTGAACCTTGGTAAAACCAAGGTCATGATTTTTCATACATCAGCACAGGTACGCAGACATAGTTTGTTCACAGCAGCAGGTGCAAGTGAGGTGGTCGGATCATATGTTTACTTGAGAGTGACATTTACAGCAACACCAGGGGTCTTCTCTATGTCTGAGGCAGCCCGTGACCGCATCACACGTGGGTATGCAGCACTAGCTTTGATGGAGAGACAGTGCCACCAGGCATATTTTCAGGAGCCCCGCACAAAGGGGTGGCTCTTCGACACCTTGGTTACGCCAGCACTCATGTATGGGGCACCCATATGAGGACGAGGCTTAGCTACATCAGTATGGACAGCATTAGAGAGGCCACAGATCCTCATGATTGCCAGACTTATCCGTAGCAAGGCTTCGGTACCACATGATATCATTAGAGCAGAGCTCGCTGCACCACCGATGCTAGTTGAGGCACTATTCCAGACAGTATGCCTATTACACAGACTCCGGAGCATGGATACAGAGCGCATTGCCTATCGTGCTTTCCAGGCATCACGTGATATGACATTAGCAGGCGACACCTCCTCATGGTATGCACAGACACGAGACTGGCTGGCCCACCATGGCTTTGACATAGACAGTCTACCACCACTACAGTATGACTCACAGGCACCCACCTACTCGCTCTCTCATCAAGAGAGGAATAGGGTCATTCGTCAGGAGATATGGCATACATACATACAAAGGACATGGGTGAGCCCTAGGGATACATTGCCACCGAAAATGCTGTATTACCATGAGCATTTTCTACATATATCAGACGAGGGCTTCATCGAGATTCCGAGATACATGCAGACATACCTACCCCACCACATTCGAGTCGTCATTGCGCAGCTCCGAGTTTCATCACATCAGCTCGAGATTGAGAGGGGTCGGTCCAGGCGAGTCCCTCGTGAGGAGAGGTGCTGCCCAGTATGCGAGACAGAGGTAGAGAGTGAGGAGCATTTTGTTATCAGATGCCCAGCATACTTAGACCTGTGAGCACACTTCCAGATAGAGGAGTCACTCGAGTTGTGCATGACTATGGGAGACCAGCGACGCTTTCTCACAGCAGCATACGAGAGGCGAGAGCGGTCACTACAGCCCACACATCAGCCACGGGTGAGTACCCAGCACACCATTACCCAGTTCTTTCATTGAGCTGAGCTACATCAGAGAGGTCCATCTAGGGGGCTCACACTCCACCAGGCAGCAGTACAGAGAGCACGGCGCGGACCACGCATGGGCGGATATCGTCGACCACGACTATATCAGGAGGATATCTCACGCATCATGACAGCCTATGGCCACATGATGGAGCACAGGCGTACCACCACCCCTTGGGTTGTCTTCCTTCAGGAGGCACTCACACCACCACCGCTGTACCACATACTACACCCACCTCCACCCATCACTAGTAGCTAGGGTGTTTTTGCTCACATTATGGATTCCCCATGTATTAGGTGGCCACTATCTGCAGAGTCAGAGCCACATCTCCCCTGCCTCGTCCAGTCCTATATAGCTTTATGTAGCGATATACTTTTTATTCCATTTCATCTTCTACACAGGGTTACTACACTTGTATATGGTTTTTGTCTCATAGGCCAAGTTTGGCCTCCAGAAGACGTTAATATGACTCTCTCTCTCTCTCTCTCTCTCTCTCTCTCTCTCTCTCTCTCTCTCTCTCTCTCTCTCTCTCTCTCTCTCTCTCTCTCTCTCTCTCTCTCTCTCTCTCTCTCTCTCTCTCTCTCTCTCTCTCTCTCTCTCTCTCTCTCTCTCTCTCTCTCTCTCTCTCTCTCTCTCTCTCTCTCGTTCTGGTTTACAGAGAGAGCACCTCATCTACGCAGCCTCCACTATAGCCCCGTTGATTGCACATGTCTTCAACCGGGCTATACGGGAGGGATTCCCAGAGGAGTGGACGCAGCATACTATCGTGCCTATCCACAAATCTGGCGACGCTCTGGATCCGAGTACCTACAGGACTCATGATTGGCCACACAATGGCCAAGTTATATGGAGCAGTACTTGAGGCAGAGCTTAGCTCATATGCAGAGGCAGAGGGCCTCCAAGCACCAGGCCAGGCCGAGTTCAGACGAGCTTTTTCCACTATCGACCATATCTTCATCTTGCGTTGGCTCATTGATGGGGCAAAGGCAAGGAAGAAGAGGCTTTATTGTTGCTTTGTGGACTTCCGCAAGGCTTTTGATACAGTTCCACGTGAGAGGCTCTTCCAGCGCCTACTGAGCCTTCGAATCCCGACAGAGATGATATGGGCCATTTACTCTCTCTACGACAAGGTGTTTGGTCGAGTCCGATGCCCTGGAGGTTTATCAGAGCCCATTGCTAGCACCATTGGTGTTAAGCAAGGTTGTCCCCTCTCCCTGACACTTTTTGGGCTTAACATTGATGAGATCTCTGATTACATACTACAAGCACGCGGAGAGGGGAGGGACCTGGGAGGTACCCAGTTCACATTCTTTTATATGCCGATGATATTGTTTTGATTTCAGAGTCACATGAGGGGCTCCAATGCCACCTCGGAGCCTTGGATGATTTTTGCTCACATAGAGGATTGGTTGTGAACCTTGGCAAGACCAAGGTCATGATCTTTCACACATCCAGTGCATTGAGGAGTGCAGCCATCTTCACCATAGCAGGAGGGAACATCGAGGTGGTTACTCCATATGTCTACTTGGGAGTTACTTTCACCAGTCTACCAGGACCTTTCACCATGAGGCAGGCAGCTATTGACAAACTCACCCGAGGGTATGCAGCCCTAGCCATGCTAGAGCGAAGGTGTCACCAGGCACACTTCCAAGAACCTCGCACGAAGGGGTGGCTTTTCGACACACTAGTCACCCCCACCTTGATGTATTCAGTGATAGTATGGGCATCAGGCTTGACGGTCGATCAGTGGGCACAGATTGAGAGGCCCGAGGTATGTATTATCTCACGATTGTTCCGTAGCAAGCAGACCATACCACATGACATCATCCGAGCAGAGCTCTCGGCACCACCCATTATAGAGTTATCTCAGAGTGGACATGATAGAGCCTGGTACTCACAGGTCACAGCTTGGTTCGCGACACATGGGCTCGGTATGGAGAGTTTGCCACCTTTTGAGTACGACTCAGACTCACTGTACTATGAGCTCTCTCGCAGCGAGAGGAATTTGGTGGTCAGACAGGACTTATGGAGGCTCTACATCAGGAGAGTATGGAGCTCACCCAGTTTAGAGGGGAGTATGTCAAACTACAGGGATCAGTTTCTCACCATTATGTCAGATGGGTTCTTACAAAGACCACGCTATATGGACATCTATATGCCACAGAGTGCACGAGTAGCGATTGGACAACTCAGGGTCGCATCACACACACTAGAGATTGAGAGTGGGAGACACAGTGGGGTCCCGAGCGCAAAGCGGATATGCAAACTATGTAGAGAGGAGGTGGAGAGTGAGGAGCATTTCGTATGTCGATGCACAGCATACACTCATATTAGAAACAGATATGAGACTTTGTTCAGAGGGCAGCCCACCCTACGACAGATTATGGACTCCCGAGATCAGAGACAGTTAGGACGTATCTTGATAGAGATTCAGAGGCATAGAGATGCACTCTTACCACTGAGACACACAGCTACACAGGTGGAGAGGAGAAAGCTACAGCTCACTGATTTTTTCCAGAGGTCTAGAGTCCCCTACCCACCTGATTCCCAACGAGGAGTGACACTACAGCAGGGTGAGGTGAGTCGAGCTAGACGACGACCACGAGTCACAGCGCTCAGGGGAGTTAGGCTATACCATCGCCATATAGAGGAGATTCGAGCCCAACATCTTCAGGCGACTGCGCAGGGAGTAACCCTAATGAGAGCAGATCCTATAGCTTTCATACAGAAAGCTCTAGCACCAGCTCCACCTATGTATCACATCCTCCACCCCTCCATTACCACTGGATGGAGCTAGTAGACAGATGAATCTTCATGATTGTATTGCCCTCAGTATATAGACATGCATATACCCCAGGGATAGGGCTCCATCAGCCCTAGTATTTTACCACACATGTTGGAGACTAGATTGTATTAGCTTTTTATGATCTTACTTTAGTTTTGTGACAGCCGGATGACATCCGTATCATGTATCTTATGTTTTGTCTCATAGGCAGACTTTGGCATGTCATAGACGTAAAAAAACTCTCTCTCTCTCTCTCTCTCTCTCTCTCTCTCTCTCTCTCTCTCTCTCTCTCTCTCTCTCTCTCTCTCTCTCTCTCTCTCTCTCTCTCTCTCTCTCTCTCTCTCTCTCTCTCTCTCTCTCTCTCTCTCTCTCTCTCTCTCTCTTTCTTTCTCTCTCTCTCTCTCTCATGTGATACCATGGATCCAGCTACATACCGGACGATCATGATCGGGCCTATATTGGCCAAGTTATATGGGGCGGTACTAGAGACAGAATTGAGTACTCTCGCTAAGAGGAATGGTATCAGGGCTCCAGGACAGGCAGGTTTCAGACGAGATTACTCTACCATTGACCACATCTTCACCCTGAGATGCCTGATTGACCAGGCAAGAGTGAGGAAGAGGAGATTATATTGCTTCTTTGTGGACTTCCGCAAAGCATTTGACATTGTTCCTAGGGAACGACTCTTCAGACGACTACTTGATATCGGAGTTCCAGAGGAGATGATATGGGGGATCTACGCCTTATATGAAAGAGTATATGGTAGAGTCAGATGTCCGGGGGGATTATCGGATCCGCTTGCTAGCACTATTGGGGTGAAGCAAGGATGCCCTCTTTCACCCACCCTCTTTGGTCTATATATTGATGAGATAGTGGACTTCATACAGCAGCAGGGAGGGGATGGCATCGAGGTACATGGGTCCACTATTCATATTCTTTTATATGCTGATGATATTGTATTGGTTTCAGAGTCTGCAGCAGGTTTACAGCATCACCTACATGGTCTAGATGACTTTTGCGCACAGAGAGGTTTATCTGTGAACCTTGGTAAAACCAAGGTCATGATCTTTCATACATCAGCACAGGTACGCACGCATAGTTTGTTCACAGCAGCGGGTGGACCGATCAAGGTGGTTGGATCATATGTTTACTTGGGAGTGACATTTACAGCAGCTTCAGGGGTCTTCTCTTTGTCTCAGGCATCCCGTGACCGCATCATACGTGGATACGCAGCACTAGCTCTGATGGAGAGACAGTGCCACCAGGCATATTTTCAGGAGCCCCACAGAAAGGGGTGGCTCTTCGACACCTTGGTTATGCCAGCGCTCATGTATGGGGCAGCCATTTGGGGGCCGGGATTAGCTACATCAGTATGGAAAGCGTTGGAGAGGCCATAGATTCTCATGATTGCCAGACTTATCCGCAGTAAGCCTTCAGTACCACATGATATCATTAGAGCAGAGCTCGCTGCGCCACCGATGCTAGTTGAGGCACTATTCCATACAGTATGCCTATTACCCAGACTTCGGAGCATGGATACAGAGCGCATGGCTTATCGTGCTTTCCACGCATCACGTGATATGGCATTGGCAGGTGACACCTCCTCGTGGTATGCACAGACACGAGATTGGCTGGCCCACCATGGTTTTGATATAGACAGGCTACCACCACTACAGTACGACTGACATGCACCAACCTATTCTCTCTCCCATCAAGAAAAGAATAGGGTCATTCGTCAGGAGATATGGCATACATACATACAGAGGACATGGGTGTGCCCTAGAGATACATTGCCTCCGAAAATGCTCTATTACCGTGAGCATTTTCTACATATATCGGGCGAGGGCTTCATTGAGATTCCGCGATACATGCAGACATACCTACCTCACCACCTTCGAGTTGTCATTGGGCAGCTCCGGGTGTCATCACATCAGCTCGAGATTGAGAGGGGTTGGTCTAGGGGAGTCCCCCGAGAGGATAGGTGGTGCCCAGTATGCCAGACAGAGCTAGAGAGTGAGGAGCATTTTGTTGTCAGATGCCCAGCATACTTAGACCTACGTGCACAATTCCAGATAGAGGAGTCGCTCCAGTTGTGCATGACTATGGGAGACCAGTGGCGGTTGGGACGCTTCCTCATAGCGGCATATGAGAGGCGAGAGCAGTCACTACAGCCGACACATCAGACACGGAGGAGTATCCAGCACACCATTACTCAGTTCTTTCAGCAAGCTCAGTTACACCAAAGAGGTCCATCTAGAGGGCTTACGCTCCACCAGCCAGCATCACAGAGAGCACGACGTTGACCACGCATGGTTGGATATCATCGACCACGACTTTATGGGGAGGATATCTCATGCATCAGGACAGCGTATGACCACATGATGGAGCAGAGGCGTACCACCACCACCACCTGGGTTGTCTTCCTTCGGGAGGCACTCAGACCAGCACCGATGTACCACATACTACACCCACCTCCACCCATCACCAGTAGCTAGGGTATTTTACTCACTCACATTATGGGCCTGCCATGTATTAGGTGGCCATTATCTGCAAAGTCAGAGCCACCTCTTCCCAGCCTTTTCCAGCCCGATATAGCCTTTTCCAGCCCGATATAGCTTTATGTAGTAAGTACTTTTTTCATTTCATTTTCTGCACAGGGTTACTACACTTGTACATGGTTTTGTCTCATAGGCCAAGTTTGGCCACTATCTGCTGAGTCAGAGCCACTTCTCCCCAGCCTTTTACCAACCCTTGATAGCTTTGTGTTTATTTCATTTCATTTTCTACATATGGTTACTACACTTGTACATGGCTTTTGTCTCATAGGCCAAGTTTGGCCTCCAGAAGACGTTAATATGACTTTCTTTCTCTCTCTCTCTCTCTCTCTCTCTCTCTCTCTCTCTCTCTCTCTCTCTCTCTCTCTCTCTCTCTCTCTCTCTCTCTCTCTCTCTCTCTCTCTCTCTCTCTCTCTCTCTCTCTCTCTCTCTCTCTCTCTCTCTCTCTCTCTCTCTCTCTCTCTCTCTCTCTCTCTCTCTCTCTCTCTCTCTCTCTCTCTCTCTCTCTCTCTCTCTCTCCCCCCCCCCCTCTCTCCCCGACTGTCTGACTCGAACCCTAGCCAAACCCTAGCTAACTCTGACTGTCTGACGTGAACCCTAGCAGAACCCGACTGTCCTGCGGGAACCCTTCTCTCTGCCTGCCGCTCCCATCCCGTCGACCGTCGCCCATCGCTTGCCTGAGTAGAGATGACAGCCGCGAACCTCTCTCTCTCTCTGACGATAACCCTAGCCCAACTAGCTGACGTGAACCCCAGGCTAACCCCGCACTATTGCCTCTTTTCAAAACCCTAATCTCTTTAAAAGATGGCAAGATTGGAGAAGAAGGATGTGGAAGAGATGATGAGCAAAGCTACCAGAGAAGTTAAAAAGGAGGCAGACAAAGCACTAAACCAAGAAATCAGAAGAGCATTGGAGAAGATTAAATCGTTGGAAGACCAAATCAAAGACATCAGAGAGGAGCGAGATGAATTGAAGGCTGAAATGCATCGCCTTCAAGAAGAAATTGTCCATTTGAAGGTCTCTAGAGTTAAAGAAGATGGAGAGATCTCTCAGGTTGAAGAACTCAAGGAAGAACTCAAAAAAGAGATCAAATCCGAAATGGAATCCACTCGGGATACATAGGTCGAGGTGGTCCACAAAAAGGTCAAGAAAGAAGTCAATGAGCAAGCACGAAAGGAAGAGATCTCTAGAGTCCAAGATACCCTCGAAGAAGAGAGGCTTCGACACACACGCCGATTACATTTGCAAATTACAAGATTGTCATTACAAGATTGTCATTACAAGATTGTCATTACAAGATTGTCAGAGGGGACATCACCAGAGGCAGACGGCACTGATCTCTGCCACCGCTTGGGATATGAGACTATGCCTTTCACAGAGGCATGGAGGGTTGGTAGAGACATGTCCCGTCCACGAGCACTCATAGTCCGTATGAGCTTGGAAGATACACGCACTGCCTTCTTCCGACGACGATCAGTACTACAAGGACTACCCAGAAGAGCTTTATATATGGACGAGGATCTCACAAGGATGCAGATAGAGCACCGTCGGACATCTATGCCACAGATTCTCCAGGCGAGACGAGAGGGGAGGAAGGCTTTTTACCGTGACGGTAAAGTCTTTATCGATGGACTCCCTATCAAATAGGGATACGCGGCCTATGAGGCAACACCATACCAGGAGTCACCACTTAGAGGAGCAGTATGGAACTGCAATGGAGCACTTTGAACACGGCGAGACCGATTGGAAGAGATCTTAGACACCCATGAGTTTGCTTGCATCACAGAGACCCATGAGATCCCTGAACGGGACCTACCTCGTATTGCCGGTTTTCACTTTGAATCTACATTCAAAAACACGACGAGACAGAGCACACCACAAGGACGAGGAGGTGTAGCCATCATATTTAGACAGGAGATACAAGGACGGATCCATATCAGAGATGAGGAGGCACAATAGATGTGGGTCTGCATGGAGATAGCCCCAGAGAGCTGGGTTTACATTGCCATGTGCTACTTTCCACCAAGTGGATCGAGATATGCAATTGGACCCTGGGGATCGACTCGGGACAGGGACTCACCATACATAGGGTGTTTTGCTCACTCATATTATGGATCCCCCTGTATTAGGTGGCCACTATCTGCTGAGTCAGAGCCACTTCTCCCCTTCCTTTTACCAGCCCTAGATAGCTTTGTGTTTATTTCATTTCATTTTCTACACATGGTTACTACACTTGTACATGGCTTTTGTATCATAGGCCAAGTTTGGCCTCCAGAAGACGTTAATATGACTTTATTTCTTTCTCTCTCTCTCTCTCTCTCTCTCTCTCTCTCTCTCTCTCTCTCTCTCTCTCTCTCTCTCTCTCTCTCTCTCTCTCTCTCTCTCTCTCTCTCTCTCTCTCTCTCTCTCTCTCTCTCTCTCTCTCTCTCTGTGATGTGAGAGGAACGCTATCAGAGCTCCAGGCAGGCTTCAGACGAGATAACCCTACCATTGACCACATCTTCACTCTGAGATGCCTGATCGACCCGGCAAGGGTGAGGAAGAGGAGATTATATTGCTGCTTTGTGGACTTCCGCAAAGCATTTGACACCGTTCCCAGGGGACTACTCTTCAGACGACTACTTGATATCGGAGCTCCAGAGGAGATGATATGATATGGGGGATCTATGCCTTATACGAGAGAGTATATGGCAGAGTCAGATGTTCGGGTGGCTTATCTCATCCACTTGCTAGCACTATCGGGGTGAAGCAAGGATGCCCTCTCTCACCCACCCTCTTTGGTCTCTACATTGATGAGATAGTGGACTACATACAGCAGCAAGGGGGTGATGGCATTGAGGTACGCAGGTCCACTGTCCATATTCTTTTATATGCTGATGATATTGTACTGGTTTCGGAGTCTGCAGAAGGCCTACAGCATCATCTACATGGCCTAGATGACTTTTGCACACACACAGGGTTATCTGTGAACCTTGGTAAAACCAGGGTCATGATCTTTCATACATCAGCACAGGTACGCAGACATAGTTTGTTCACAGCAGCGGGTGGACCAATTGAGGTGGTCGGATCATATGTTTACTTGGGAGTGACATTTACAGCAGCATCAGGGGTCCTCTCTATGTCTCAGGCAGCACGTGACCGCATCACACGTGGGTATGCAGCACTTGCCTTGATGGAGAGACAGTGCCACCAGGCATATTTTCATGAGCCCCGCACAAAGGGGTGGCTCTTCGACACTTTGGTTACACCAGCGCTCATTTATGGGGCAGCCATATGGGGGCCACGATTAGCCACATCAGTATGGACAGCATTAGAGAGGCCACAAATCCTCATGATTTCCAGACTTATCCGCAGCAAGCCTTCAGTACCACATGATATCATTAGAGCAGAGCTCGCTGCACCACCGATGCTAGTTGAGGCACTATTCCAAACAGTATGCCTATTACACAGACTCCGCATCATGGATACAGAGCGCATTGCTTATCGGGCTTTCCAGGCATCACGGGACATGGCATTAGCAGGCGACACCTCCTCATGGTATGCACAGACATGAGAGTGGCTGGCGCACCACGGCTTTGACATAGACAGGCTACCACCACTACAGTACGACTCACATGCACCCACCTACTCGCTCTCTCATCAGGAGAGGAATAGGATCATTCGCCTCGAGATATGGCATACATACATACAGATGACATGGGTGAGCCCTAGGGGTACATTGCCATCGAAAATGCTTATTACCGTGAGCATTTTCTACATATATCGAACGAGGGCTTCATCGAGATTCCGAGATACATGCAGACATATCTACCCCACCACCTTCGAGTCGTCATTGGGCAGCTCCGGGTTTCATCACATCAGCTCGAGATTGAGAGGGGTCGATCCAGGGGAGTCCCCCGTGAGGAGAGGTGGTGCCTAGTATGCGAGACAGAGGTAGAGAGTGAGGAGCATTTTGCTATCAGATATCCAGCATACTTAGACCTACGAGCACAGTTCCAGATAGAGGAGTCACTCCCGCTATGCATGACTATGGGAGACCAGCGACGCTTGGGACGCTTCCTCGCAGGAGCATACGAGAGGCGAGATCGGTCACTCCAGCCCACACATCAGCCACGGGTGAGTACACAGCAGACCATTACCCAGTTTTTTCAGCGAGCTGAGCTACATCAGAGAGGTCCATCTATAGGGCTCACGCTCCACCAGGCAGCAGCACAGAGAGCACGACGCTGACCACGCATGGGCAAATATCATCGACCACGACTATATCAGGAGGATATCTCACGCATCAGGACAGCCTACGACCACATGATGGAGCATAGGCGCACCACCACCCCATGGGTTGTCTTCCTTCAGGAAGCACTCAGACCACCCCCGATGTACCACATACTACACCCACCTCCACCCATTCACCAGTAGCTAGGGTGTTTTACTCACTCTTTTACTCACATGTCCCCCATGTATTAGGTGGCCACTATCTGCCGAGTCAGAGCCACGTCTTCCCATCCTTTTCCAGCCTTGTATATCTTTGTGTCGCGATATAGCTTTTATTTCATTTTATCCTCTACACAGGGTTACTACACTTGTAGATGGTTTTTGTCTCATAGGCCAAGTTTGGCCTTCAGAAGATGTTAATATGACTTTCTTTCTTTCTTTCTTTCTTCTCTCTCTAAACCTAAAACTGAGCCTAACCTTAACCCTAAACACCCACCCCTAAACCGAACCCTAACCCTAAACACCCACCCCCAAACCTAAACCTAACCCCAAACCCCTCACCTAGCCTCAGCCCTCTCTCTCTCTCTCTCTCTCTCTCTCTCTCTCTCTCTCTCTCTCTCTCTCTCTCTCTCTCTCTCTCTCTCTCTCTCTCTCTCTCTCTCTCTCTCTCTTCTCTCTCTCTCTCTCTCTCTCTCTCTCTCTCTCTCTCTCTCTCTCTCTCTCTCTCTCTCTCTCTCTCTCTCTCTCTCTCTCTCTCTCTCTCTCTCTCTCTCATGATTTTGTCTCATAGGCCAAGTTTGGCCTTTGGAAGACGTTAATATACCTTTCTTTCTTTCTTTCTTTCTCTCTCTCTCTCTCTCTCTCTCTCTCTCTCTCTCTCTCTCTCTCTCTCTCTCTCTCTCTCTCTCTCTCTCTCTCTCTCTCTCTCTCTCTCTCTCTCTCTCTCTCTCTCTCTCTCTCTCTCTCTCTCACCCACCCTCTTTGGTCTCTACATTGATGAGATAGTGGATTTCATACAGCAGCAGGGGGGAGATGGCATTGAGGTACACGGGTCCACTGTCCATATTCTTTTATACGCTGATGATATTGTATTGGTTTCAGAGTCTGCACAAGGTCTACAGCATCATCTACACGGCCTAGATGACTTTTGCAGACACAGAGGGTTATCTGTGAACCTTGGTAAAACCAAGGTCTTGATCTTTCATACATCAGCACAGGTACGCAGACATAGTTTGTTCACAGCAGCAGGTGGACCGATCGAGGTGGTCGGATCATATGTTTACTTGGGGGTGACATTTACAGCAGCATCAGGGGTCTTCTCTATGGCTCAGGCAGCCCGTGACCGCATCACACGTGGGTACGCAGCACTAGCTTTGATGGAGAGACAGTGCCACCAGGCATATTTTCAGGAGCCCCGCACAAAGGGGTGGCTCTTTGACACTTTGGTTACGCCAGCGCTCATGTATGGGGCAGCCATATGGGGACCAGGATTAGCTACATCAGTATGGACAGCATTAGAGAGGCCACAGATCCTCATGATTGCCAGACTTATCCGCAGCAAGCCTTCAGTACCACATGATATCATTAGAGCAGAGCTCGCTGCACCACCGATGCTAGTTGAGGCACTATTCCAGACGGTATGCCTATTACACAGACTTCGAGGCATGGATACAGAGCGCATTGCTTATCGTGCTTTCGAGGCATCACGTGATATGGCATTAGCAGGCGACACCTCCTCATGGTATGCACAGACACGAGACTGGCTTGCCCACCATGGCTTTGACATAGACAGGCTACCACCACTACAGTACGACTCTCATGCACCCACCTACTCGCTCTCTCATCAAGAGAGGAATAGGATCATTCGTCAGGAGATATGGCATACATACATACAGAGGACATGGGTGAGCCCTAGGGGTACATTGCCACCGAAAATGCTCTACTACCGCGAGCATTTTCTACATATATCGGGCACGGGCTTCATCGAGATTCCGAGATACATGCAGACCTACCTTCCCCACCACCCACGAGTCGTCATTGGGCAGCTCCGGGTTTCATCACATCAGCTCGAGATTGAGAGGGGTCGGTCCAGGGGAGTCCCCCGTGAGGAGAGGTGGTGCCCAGTATGCCAGACAGAGGTAGAGAGTGAAGAGCATTTTGTTATCAGATGTCCAGCATACATAGACCTACGAGCACAGTTCCAGATCGAGGAGTCATTCCAGCTGTGCATGACTATGGGAGACCAGAGACGCTTGGGACGCTTCCTCACAGCAGCATACGAGAGGCGAGAGCAGTCACTACAGCCCATACATCAGACACGGGTGAGTACCCAGCAGACCATTACCCAGTTCTTTCAGCGAGTTGAGCTACATCAGAGAGGTCCATCTATAGGGCTCACGCTCCACCAGGCAGCAGCACAGAGAGCACAGCGCCGACCACGCATGGGCGGATATCGTCGACCACGACTATATCAGGAGGATATCTCACGCATCAGGATTGCCTACGACCACATGATGGAGCATAGGCGTACCACCACCCCCTGGGTTGTCTTCCTTCAGGAGGCACTCAGACGACCACCGATGTACCACATACTACACCCACCTCCACCCATCACCAGTAGCTAGGGCGTTTTACTCACATTTTGGACCCCCCCCATGTATTAGGTGGCCACTATCTGCAGAGTCAGAGCCACATCTCCCCAGCCTTTTCCAGCCCTATATAGCTTTGTGTAGCGATATACTTTTTATTTCATTTTATCTTCTACACAGGGTTACTACACTTGTACATGGTTTTTGTCTCATAGGCCAAGTTTGGCCTCCAGAAGACGTTAATATGACTTTCTTTCTTTCTTTCTTTCTCTCTCTCTCTCTCTCTCTCTCTCTCTCTCTCTCTCTCTCTCTCTCTCTCTCTCTCTCTCTCTCTCTCTCTCTCTCTCTCTCTCTCTCTCTCTCTCTCTCTCTCTCTCTCTCTCTCTCTCTCTCTCTCTCTCTCTCTCTCTCTTTGCGCTCGTCTGTTGAAGTTAGGGTTAGCGCAGGTCTGTTGAAGTTAGGGTTTGCGCTGGTCTGCTGAAGTTCGTGCAGGTCTGTTGAGGTTAGGGTTCGCGTTTGTCTGCTGAACTTCATGTAAGAAAAGTTCGGGCAGCTCGCTGGTTTGGTCTCTCGCTACTCTGTTGAAGTTAGGGTTCGCGCCTAGCATTCGCATCTGCTAAAGTTAGGGTTCCCTCACAGACAAGAGCCTGAACGCCCGCGTAGAAGAGTTCAGCGCGTCACATATGAGGGCAAGATCCCTATCATCAAAATATACCGCAGCATGCTCACATACCCTAACTTTGCCCCTTCGTGGTCTTCTCTGCAGCACAACATACTCGTGTAATAACATGGGCACAGTTACATTGATGTATTGCTGCTTACTTGGTGGCAAGCAATATACCCTAATCCTCTTCCCCTAATCCAGCAGGCAACATCAGAAGTTGACTGTGTTTAACCCTAACTCTCTCTCTCTCTCTCTCTCTCTCTCTCTCTCTCTCTCTCTCTCTCTCTCTCTCTCTCTCTCTCTCTCTCTCTCTCTCTCTCTCTCTCTCTCTCTCTCTCTCTCTCTCTCTCTCTCTCTCTCTCTCTAGGGGTATCACCGGAGGCAGACGCCACTGACATTTGCCATCGACTTGGATATGAGAGCATGCCTTACACAGACGCATGGAGGGTTGGGAGGGATAGATCACGTTTACGAGCACTGAGTTCGGAGAAGGCACGGACCGCCTTTTTTAGACGTCGATCGGTACTACGTGGACTACCCGGCGGCACCCTCTACATGGACGAGGACCTCACGCGTATGGAGGTGGCACACCGACGCGCTTGGATGCCACAGATACTCCAGGCACGTCGAGAGGGGAGGAAGGCCTTTTACCGTGATGGTAAGGTCTTCATAGATGGACGCCCTATCAAATAGGGCCATGCGGCCTATGAGACATCACTACACCAGGAGACACCACTCAGAGGAGCAGTGTGGAACTGCAACGGGGCACTCTGGACGCGACCAGACAGAGTCAAGGAGATCCTGGCATCACATGACTTTGCGTGCATCACAGAGACACACGAGAGCCCAGAGAGACGTCTACCACGCATTGCAAGTTTTCATAGGGAATCTGCATTCAGGACTACGACGAGACAGAGTACAGCGCGAGGATCGGGAGGAGTGGCCATCGTATTTCGACAGGAGATACAGAGCCGGATCCATATTATAGGTAGAGATGAGGAGGCACGATACATGTGGGTTCGCATAGAGATAGGAGAGGGGAGCTCGATTTACATTGCTATATGCTACTTCCCACTAGGCGGATCTCGATACGCAGGACAGGATCTGGGGGGACCGATCCCAGATAGAGACTCACCATACACAACGCTTTCAGATGAGATACTACATTACAGCACACTTGGTGAAGTCTTCCTTATGGGGGACTTCAATGGCCGCACTCACTCGCATCAGTGCGAGGCATATGACATGGATCACCCGCATCTCATGAGGGCCAGAGACCCGGTTGAGATTAGCACCAGCAGAGTATCGGCAGATACGGGTCAGGACACCACCGGCTATGGAAGACATCTACTCGAGCTAGGCAGTCGACATCATCTCGTTATATATAACGGGATGAATCGGTGGCCAGGTTCAGGCGGATTTACTTGCTTCCCTCACGGGGGAGGTGAGAGCACAGTCGACTACATTTTGGGTACTACCTCTGAAGCTTCACTCATCCCTTCACTTAGTATTGGACGACGCCCACTCGGTGCTGACCACACATTTATTACATTCACACTCTCATCTCCGATTCCATTAGACCCTCCCTCACCCACTGAGATACATACCACGATACACTTCACACACGAGCTCTCACACGTTTATGCACACCATTTACACACCCGCCTACTCTCCCTCGATCCATTCTCACCTTTGGACACACTTACATCACATATCACCTCCATCCTACAGGACTCAGCTCTCCGCACCTTCCCACACCGCACACATATGCACCCTCCACGCACAGGATCCATGCCCCAGAACCGTTGGTATGATGCAGACTGTCGTGAGCTGCGGAAGCACCTACGGATTTTAGAGCATAGAGGAGATATTACACACACACAGGCACAGCGTCGCATGCAGAGCCTTACTCGCCGCAAACGGCGAGATTGGGAGGAGAGACAGTATTGGGATATTTACCATTTGCTCATGAGTCGAGACAGTGTAGTGGCATGGCGACATTTGAGAGAGAGGAGACAGCAGACACCTATCCGAGACCCGAGCACTTGGCATAGCTATGCACAGAGCCTATACGAGATCCCAGACCAGCCTCCCATTCCCAGACCGCAGAGCCCACCTCCTACTACCTCTGACTTCTTCACACCCACTATGGTGGGACGCGCTATTGCCCGGCTGCAGCATGGCAGGGCCCATGATCATTTCGGTTTACAGGAAGAGCACCTCATCTATGGAGGCACGACTCTCGCACCGCTCATTGCCCATCTCTTCAACCGAGCATTGGTTGAAGGGTTCCCAGACTCATGGATTGAGCACACCATAGTGCCCATTCATAAGTCAGGTGATACTATGGATCCAGCTACATACCGGACGATCATGATTGGCCCTATATTGGCCAAGTTATATGGGGCGGTACTAGAGACAGAGTTGAGTACTCTCGCTCAGAGGAAGGGCATCAGGGCTCTAGGACAGGCAGGTTTCAGACGACATTACTCTACCATTGACCACATCTTCACTCTGAGATGCCAGATCGACCAGGCCAGGGTAAGGAAGAGGAGATTATATTGTTGCTTTGTGGACTTCCGCAAAGCATTTGACACTGTTCCCAGGGATCGACTCTTCAGACGACTACTTGACATCGGAGCTCCGGAGGAGATGATATGGGGGATCTACGCCTTATACGAGAGAGTATCTGGTAGAGTCAGATGTCCAGGGGGCTTATCTGATCCACTTGCTAGCACTATCGGGGTGAAGCAAGGATGCCCTCTCTCACCCACCCTCTTTGGTCTCTACATTGATGAGATAGTGGACTTCATACAGCAGCAGCAGGGGGGAGATGGCATTGAGGTACACGGGTCCACTGTCCATATTCTTTTATACGCAGATGATATTGTATTGGTTTCAGAGTCTGCAGAAGGTCTACAGCATCATCTACACGGCCTAGATGACTTTTGCAGACACAGAGGGTTATCTGTGAACCTTGGTAAAACCAAGGTCTTGATCTTTCATACATCAGTACAGGTACGCAGACATAGTTTGTTCACAGCAGCAGGTGGACCGATCGAGGTGGTCGGATCATATGTTTACTTGGGGGTGACATTTACAACAGCATCAGGGGTCTTCTCTATGGCTCAGGCAGCCCGTGACCGCATCACACGTGGGTACGCAGCACTAGCTTTGATGGAGAGATAGTGCCACCAGGCATATTTTCTGGAGCCCCGCACAAAGGGGTGGCTCTTTGACACTTTGGTTACGCCAGCGCTCATGTATGGGGCAGCCATATGTGGACCAGGATTAGCTACATCAGTATGGACAGCATTAGAGAGGCCACAGATCCTCATGATTGCCAGACTTATCCGCAGCAAGCCTTCAGTACCACATGATATAATTAGAGCAGAGCTCGCTGCACCACCGATGCTAGTTGAGGCACTATTCAAGACAGTATGCCTATTACACAGACTTCGGAGCATGGATACAGAGCGCATTGCTTATCGTGCTTTCGAGGCATCACGTGATATGGCATTGGCAAGCGACACCTCCTCATGGTATGCACAGACACGGGACTGGCTTGCCCACCATGGCTTTGACATAGACAGGCTACCACCACTACAATACGACTCTCATGCACCCACCTAATCGCTCTCTCATTAGAGCAGAGCTCGCTGCACCACCGATGCTAGTTGAGGCACTATTCAAGACAGTATGCCTATTACACAGACTTCGAAGCATGGATACAGAGCGCATTGCTTATCGTGCTTTCGAGGCATCACGTGATATGGCATTAGCAGGCGACACCTCCTCATGGTATGCACAGACACGAGACTGGCTTGCCCACCATGGCTTTGACATAGACAGGCTACCACCACTACAGTACGACTCTCATGCACCCACCTACTCGCTCTCTCATTAGAGCAGAGCTCGCTGCACCACCGATGCTAGTTGAGGCACTATTCAAGACAGTACGCCTATTACACAGACTTCGGAGCATGGATACAGAGCGCATTGCTTATCGTGCTTTCGAGGCATCACGTGATATGGCATTAGCAGGCGACACCTCCTCATGGTATGCACAGACACGAGACTGGCTTGCCCACCATGGCTTTGACATAGACAGGCTACCACCACTACAGTAAGACTCTCATGCACCCACCTACTCGCTCTCTCATCAAGAGAGGAATAGGATCATTCGTCAGGAGATATGGCATACATACATATAGAGGACATGGGTGAGCCCTAGGCGTACATTGCCACCGAAAATGCTCCACTACCGCGAGCATTTTCTACATATATCGGGCACGGGCTTCCTCGAGATTCCGAGATAGATGCAGACCTACCTTCCCCACCACCTACGAGTCGTCATTGGGCAGCTCCGGGTTTCATCACACCAGCTCGAGATTGAGAGTCGGTCCAGGGAAGTCCCCCGTGAGGAGAGGTGGTGCCCAGTATGCCAGACAGAGGTAGAGAGTGAGGAGCATTTTGTTATCAGATGTCCAGCATACATAGACCTACGAGCACAGTTCGGATCGAGGAGTCATTCCAGCTGTGCATGACTATGGGAGACCAGAGACGCTTGGGAAGTTTCTCACAGCAGCATACGAGAGGGGAGAGCGGTCATTACAGCCCATACATCAGCCACGGGTGAGTACCCAGCAGACCATTACGCAGTTCTTTCAACGAGTTGAGCTACATCAGAGAGGTCCATCTATAGGGCTCACGCTACACCAGGCAGCAGCACAGAGAGCACGGCGCCGACCACGCATGGGCGGATATCGTCGACCACGACTATATCAGGAGGATATCTCACGCATCAGGATTGCCTACGACCACATGATGGAGCATAGGCATACCACCACCCCCTGGGTTGTCTTCCTGCAAGAGGCACTCAGACCACCACCGATGTACCACATACTACACCCACCTCCACCCATCACCAGTAGCTAGGGCGTTTTACTCACATTTTGGATCCCCCCCATGTATGAGGTGGCCACTATCTGCAAGAGCCACGTCTCCCCAGCCGTTTCCAGCCCTATCTAGCTTTGTGTAGCGATATACTTTTTATTTCATTTTATCTTCTACATAGGGTTACTACACTTGTACATGGTTTTTGTCTCATAGGCCAAGTTTGGCCTCCAGAAGACGTTAATATGACTTTCTTTCTTCTTTCTCTCTCTCTCTCTCTCTCTCTCTCTCTCTCTCTCTCTCTCTCTCTCTCTCTCTCTCTCTCTCTCTCTCTCTCTCTCTCTCTCTCTCTCTCTCTCTCTCTCTCTCTCTCTCTCTCTCTCTCTCTCTCTCTCTCTCTCTCTCTCTCTCTCTCTCTCTCTCTCTCTCTCTCTCTCTCTCTCTCTCTCTCTCTCTCTCTCTCTCTCTCTCTCTCTCTCTCTCTCTCTCTCTCTCTCTCTCTCTCTCTCTCTCTCTCTCTCTCTCTCTCTCTCTCAGGAGCCCCGCACAAAGCGGTGGCTCTTTGACACTTTGGTTACGCCAGCGCTCATGTATGGGGCAGCCATATGGGGACCAGGATTAGCTACATCAGTATGGACAGCATTAGAGAGGCCACAGATCCTCATGATTGCCAGACTTATCCGCAGCAAGCCTTCAGTACCACATGATATCATTAGAGCAGAGCTCGCTGCACCACCGATGCTAGTTGAGGCACTCCATGCTATGGGCCATCCATGCTTTGTATACACGGGTCACAAGCAGGGTACGCTACCCCGGCAGCCTATCAGATAGCCTTGTTAGCACCATTGGTGTGAAACAAGGTTGCCCTCTCTCAACCACTCTCTTCAGTCTCTACATCAATGAGATCACGGAGTATATACAGCGCGCAAGAGGGCTAGGAGGAAACCTCGGAGGTATGCCAGCACACATCCTATTATATGCTGATGACATTGTCTTACTTTCAGAGACACAGGAGGGGTTGCAGTCACATTTACATGCGCTCGATACCTTCTACATGGGGAGAGGACTCACAGTGAACCTTGGCAAGACCAAGGTCATGATCTTCCATACCTCCAGGACAGTACGCCATCGTGCCTCTTTCACTGTAACTGGAGGACAGTCAGAGGTAGTGGACTCCTACGTCTACCTAGGTGTCACCTTCTCGGGGTATTCTCCATGGCCCAGGTAGCGAGAGATAGATTGACGCGCGGCTATGCGGCACATGCAGGATTGGAGAGACGCTGCTTTCAGACACATTTTCAGGAGCCTCGGACTAAGGGATGGCTCTTTGACACTCTAGCATAGTGTGACCGAGAGATTTAAATCGTGAGATTTAAATCGAGATTTAATCGTTTAGATCGTTTAAATCGTTTAGACCAGAAATAAAAATCGAGGTTTTTATCCACTAAGAGAGATTTTTATTTTTTTTTCACATATATATCAATAGCTACTGATAGATTGGAAATACAAGAGAATTAAAAGATCACATGTTGATGGACACATGTTAATATTGTATGGGAAGTTTCTTGTGTATTTAATGTCCTCATAAATAGAGGGACAACTTTCCATTATCAATTACTAAGTTACTTGAAAGGTCATGTAGTGCCAATAAAGGTTTCTATTGTAGGCATGTGAGGAGCATAAACTACATATGCAACAAAAATGTAGACATCTGAAATAGGCAATGCCAATATGCTAATCACCCTCCTAGTATGCAATGACCAAGATATTATTGAGGGGATAATAATTCGATAAATGCCAAGACAAAAATGAAGCCAACTTGGGTAATCAAAGATCTACAACCAATCTCTAGAGCATAAGCCAAGTTGTTCTAATACTAAGATACATTACTCTCCACTATAACAAGGTAGAAGATCGAAACCAAAGCAAATTATGAGTCAAACACTACTTCTTCGAAGTCAAAGGAAAAAAAAAAAAATCGTTCAGAGGTGATAAAAATCGTATGGAGAGATTTAAATCGAGAACGATTTAAAAGGTTTTTATTTGGAGCGAAAAAATCGCGATTTAAATCTACTATGCACTCTAGTGACACCCGCATTGATGTACGCAGCAGCAGTATGGGCACCACGGATCACGGAGGCGATGTGGACGTGGATTGAGAGTCCCCAGGTCACCATGATCTCACTCTTGCTGCGCAGCAAGCCCTCCGTTCCACATGACATTATATGAGCTGAGCTTGGCACACCACCGATGCTAGTGGAGGCCCTCTTCCAGTTGGTGACCTTATTTCTGAGAGTCAGAGAGCTCCCCACCAGCCGACTCACCAGGCTTGCATTTGAGAGCTCTAGACATTTAGCAGAGAAAGGGCATGAGAGAGTATGGTATGCACAGACATACCGATGGTTAGCAGATCATGGCATGAGCATTACCGACCTCCCCCCTTTTCAGTATGACCTCTCTTCCCCCCACATTACCCTCTCTCGTTCGGAGAGGAACACGATCATCCGTCAGGACCTACTACAGATACACGTCAGGTAGACATGGATAGCACCACGGGAGCCTCTTCCCACAAAGAGGCAACACTACAGAGAGCACTTCCTGACTGTGACAGCCGATGGGTTCATTCAGAGACCACGATACATGGATACATACATGGCACGAGCTGAGAGAGTGGCCATCGGGAAGCTCAGAGTATCATCACACCAGCTCGAGATTGAGGTTGGGAGAGTGACACATACCCCGAGGGACGAGAGATTATGCAGGATATGCCGAGAGGAGGTGGAGGACGAGGAGCACTACACATGTAGATGACAGGCATATGAGGACATCAGAGACCGCTACCCACAGCTCTTCAGGGGGCCCAGAGAGATCACGGCTCTATTGGGGATAGAGGACCAGCTCGCTCTAGGTCGTTTCCTAGTAGAGCTCCAGCACCGTCGTGCATCACTTCTCCAGCAGCAGATGGAGATACACCTGCCCCCCCCCCCCCCCCCTCAGACTTATATTACAGATTTTTTCAGACCCACCGCCACTCGAGGACCCAGCTCGATACGGGGTGTCACATTACACAGAGGAGCTCAGACGACAGCGTTGACGACCGAGACCCCTACTCCGGAGAGCCCGTCCACATCAGAGAGAGATTTAGGCGATTCACGCACGCCATGACATGGAGATATGGAGACATCAGCAGCGCACCCGTGTCGATTTGGACGTCCAGAGCATTTTGAGGATCGCCATGATGCCTTACCCACCGATGCATTATATCCTACACCCACTCTAGGCACCTAGAGGGTTCTGATACCATCGAGCCTCCCCTCCCTATGCATATCATATTTGTATCTCACTCATTGAGCATATAGAGTGCATACCCATAGCACCCCACACCCTTGATGCCAGTTATTATCCACTTCTTTTATACCCGTTTTTTGTACTCACACTTTATTTTCCTTTTGGGATCACAGTGGATTGGATCATACTGATGTATATGTTTTGGCTCATAGGCCGATTTTGGCCTCTAATAGACGTTAAAAAGTCTTTCTTTCTTTCTTTCTCTCTCTCTCTCTCTCTCTCTCTCTCTCTCTCTCTCTCTCTCTCTCTCTCTCTCTCTCTCTCTCTCTCTCTCTCTCTCTCTCTCTCTCTCTCTCTCTCTCTCTCTCTCTCTCTCTCTCTCTCTCTCTCTCTCTCTCTCTCTCTCTCTCTCTCTCTCTCTCTCTCTCTCTCTCTCTCTCTCTCTCTCTCTCTCTCTCTCTCTCTCTCTCTCCCCCCCCCCCCCCCACACCGCGTCATGTGATATCCACCCTATTCACACCAGGCATGGTACGACAGGCTATCCATGGGCTACAGCATGGCCGTTAAGCAGACCACACGGGACTACAGTGCGAGCACTTTATATATGCACTCGATGTAGTTTCCCACATTATCGCCCATCTCTTCAACCGTGCTTTGGTTGAAGGATTACCTGACTCGTGGACTATGCATACCATTGCGCCTATCCATAAGTCCGGCGCGATATGATGGACCCAGGGAACTATAGGACTATTATGATAGGCCACATCATGGCCAAGATCTATGGGGCAGTACTAGAGGCAGAGCTTAGTACGCACGCTGAGGCAGCTCGGATCAGAGCACCCATTCATGCAGGCTTCTGTCGCACTTTTTCCACTATCGACCATATCTTCGTACCTCGTTGCTTGATTGAGAGCGCAAAGGCGAGGAAGCGGAGACTATACTGTTGCTTTGTGGATTTCCGCAGAGCCTTCGACATGGTCCCTCGAGAGAGACTACTACGGAGACTCCAAGAGTTACATATACCATCAGACATGTTATGGGCCACCCATGCTTTGTATGCACGAGTCACCGGCAGGGTGCGCTGCCCCGGCGGCCTATCAGACAGCCTTGTTAGCACCATTGGTGTGAAACAAGGTTGCTGGTAACTCTCTTAGTCCAAGGGAAAGTGCCTACGCACAATGATATTTTGCCCAACCCTTCTGATACTAGGTCAATTTTTGGTTTCCCTAATCCATAATTTCACTCCAATGTATTGTTGGAGGATACGGGCAAATACATGCATAAAGGGGGTAACCAACTCTCGTGGTTACCTCTCGGGACCTCCCTCTTTCATTGCTCACACCTTCTGAGTCCCCTTAGTTCCTCGATCTCTCTTTCACTCGCTCTTTCCCACTCCCTTTTGCTCTCATTTCTTTTGCCCACACACTTGACCTCGACACACTCTTGTCCTCCTACACTCAAGCTTACACATTGACATATGCGCACTACCTTTCCCTTCCTCTCATGCACTCTTGCTCACTCCCCCACTCACCTTCTCTCTTGCTTTCTCTCCTAGTCTCACTTGCGTATACACACCTACAAGCACACCTTTTACCCGTCGTACTCACTCTCTATTTACCCCACTTCCTTGTGCCCTTTCACCTCTTTCTCTTTCACACACACACCCACTTAATACACACATGCACTTCCGCACTCTCTTGAACACACATACTCAAACACACACGTCCCCACTCTCCTTCCTCTTCCCTCTCTGTTCCTTTCCTTTCTCCTCTTACACACATGCACGCACCAACACACACATATATCCGACCCTTCTCTTATACTTACACACCGCTTAGTTTCATATGCACGCACATGCTCAGGCACACATATACATTCAGCAACACTCTCCTCTACAACCCCCTTCTTCTTCTCTCTTGTGAAACTTCTCTCTCCCTAGTTCATCCCACGACCTAAGTTGTTCTCTACTCACTCTCACCTACACTTCACTCTCCCTCTTACTCTCACACTTTCTCCACATACACACACACTCACTCACACAATTTTTTGATGCAAGCTCTTTTAGCACAACCTTAATTGCAATATGCGCCACAAGAGAATGTTTTTCTACTCGATCCGGCATCCATTACATAGCATTCGCTTCCTCTTACACTGACAGTGATATTCGCCCACACACAGGACGTAGCAACATGAACTCTTACATCAAATCTAGCATGATAATATGATCGGTTTCTATACATGCATTCATTAGCATCAAGGCACAAATTTCAAAGTGGTTACCTTGTCCAGTTATCTTCTGCACGTTCTAAAAATATATCTCAGGGCATTTTGTGAAGCTAATCACTGAACCTTTGCGATGTATTTGTAGCACCAGGTTGTCTCCTGAACCTCCTCAACAGAGTATGCTGTCTTTAAATTCCTCCTCGATTTATCTTCTCTGGGATGCTCTACAAAATTGGTCTCTGCACATCGCATTCTAGTCTAAGGATCTCTCTATATTACAACAGGTGGTGGATCCTGCACTTTTCCCTTTTCTCTGAGGAAGAAGCAGAAGTTTCCTTGCCCGAAGCAGTTCCTTATAGTGATTTTGCTTTCATGTGTCTGATCTGTAGTCCATTCTCTTTCTTCATCGAGAAATCATATGTACCCAATTTGTAGAAACTCAAGGGCTGACTGGAGGGGCAGCACTTCCTTCTCCTTCTCGAATGGTCTACTCACATTAATTCTCCCAAGAGAATTACCAAGTGTAGGTTGACTGCACTTCGGCCCTCTACAGATCGTCCTCAGGATTTATCTGCCCAGGAGCGAGGTTACCATGATGTAGGGCAGCGATGGCAGTTCTACACGCTATTTGTCGACACCTCCCTCTCTCCTACTGTAACACCCGAGAGCAGCTGAAGTCGCCCCCTCCTCTCTTCAGCAATCCTGCGTACAATACACAGTATATTCCCTGGTGTTGTGATCAAAGAACCCCTTGCCCTCTCTAGCAATCCCTGTGCAGAATTAGTCAGCCCGAACCAAAACCTCTCTCTACTGCTGCTGACCTCACAACCCGAGACAATGAAATTACCCAGTTGTTTCTTCACATCCCCTTCTTCATGCTAATACCTCCACATATCTGTTGGTCTGAGTTCAGAATGAGTGTTGTCTCTTCAGAGCATATTCGTGCTGAGAACTTTGAAATAGTCAAACTCCATACTAATGAGGAAGATTCCAACATGGAATCCTTAGAAAATCTAATACGGAAAAAGGTAAATCTGCTCAACTATCACTTCGGGTGTTCTTTCATGCCCCTCTGCACCAGAGCATCACAAACCTCTTTTCTTTTTTCCTCTCTATGATCTTAGCTCCCTGTTTCTCTTTCGCGATTGTCACTTGCACACGGAAGGAGAGAAAAACAAAACACCTGCCCTTTGGATGTTGACGATATGTGTACAGATCTTCTCTCAATCTTCCAGCCAACCCCAAAATCTACCAGATGCCTCAGCACACATACCCGCTTTAGTACTGCATTCACATCCAGAGACTCCAGCTACCTCCAAGAAATCACCCTCGATTGAAGCTGTGACTTTTCTAGGGCACCCTCGCATCGGCTGCTGCACACCCCCGAAGGCATGCTGCTGAAAATCCTTCTTGCCCCTATAACTCTCTCAGAGTAGGAGTGAACACCTCCAAGCGAAATGGATTTCCCCCAGCCAGAGAGCAAGAAGCGGCCTCTGATGAAATGGGAAAGCACAAAAGAACCTCTTTTTTGACAGCCAGCCCGCCAGAGAGCACCATAGATGAAGTATGGCAGATGAAAAGAACAGCAATTGGCCCCCTAATGCCCAGGAAACTCCCTGCGTGTGAAGTCGACCACTATCTCCTTCCCTTTATGTGACGCTCAGTAGATTATGCTTTAATGGACTTTCGTCTCTTTTTAACACACAGGAATCAGAATGCAAAAGGGAAACTCATTGTATCTAATAAAGACTTCAATCTCTTTGCCCAAACAAATATCCACAATCCTCCTCCTCTCCGACTCTGCACCTCCGAACTATTGTTCTACTTCCGATCAAAGGAGTGCTGAACTGATCCATAAGCACAGAAATTCCAAAGCATCCACGGGTCCTTGCTCTTCTCTAATTCTTCCCTTCCGATGGGCAAGTAAATAAAGCCACAGAGTTTTGCCCAGATAGTGCGATTTTTTCTGCCTCCATGAAGCGAGTCAGCAGTAACTTTCACCAACAAATTTCGAGTTTCCTCCAGACGTCGAAACAGAGAAGAGTTCAACCCATCTTCTTTTGAGTTCTCTCTTGGTCCTCTCCGTGCACCTTCAATTCCTGCATGCCCCCGTTTTTCACCGATCTTTCTGTTCTCTGTTCTGCCTGATTTTTTTCGACTGTCAAGACCATGCCCTCAGTTACCGTGAGAGAGGATGACGAAAGCCATCGCCCATTCCCGTATCCCCCACGTTGATGTCTTCTTTTCCTAAGTCCCCGACTGTTCTCTTCGATGGGTACACCCTTCGAATGCGGCCCCCTGACATCTCACACCCCATACCTGCACCGTACTTAACTCCCTCCGGTCCAGCTGCCATTCATTGAGTGTTGCACCTCCTCTTCGAAGCGATCCCGCTACTCCTGTCACTCCCTCTCTGAGAAAAATCCCCCTTCTGCAATCCTCTGCCAGGGGCAGCAGACCACCGCTCCCTTTCTTCTCACGCATGCCATGAGGGACTGAGCCAATCAATCCAACCATATGGAAAATCATGTTTCTAAAAAAATCGGTTCCCCTTATGTGACTGTTCATATTGCCAGCATGTGCTTCATCAGAAAATTAGCAATTGTCAACTCCTTTCAAGCCGACCCCACAGCAAAATAAGCTTATGATTGTAGCATTTTTAGATTTACATCTCCAATTTTCTGTCGAAACATGTGCAATTTCCTCTTGACCAAACCTTTTAGATATTAATCATTCTTCCAAGAGTCCTCTCCAGTTGATACTATATGGCCTGAATGATAGGTGGTTGCATCATGAACGTGCTCATATTTCCCACAACCGGAATCCAAACATTAACAACATTCCCATCTTCGGGAGAGAAAGTAGCACAACCCCTTCAAGTTCCATTTTAGCACAACATTCTAGTGCTTCCCTTCCACAGAACGCACATTTTCCATCTCCATGGTATCTGCAGTCAAACATCTATTCCACACAATGGAGACATATTAGCGCCAAAAAATCAGCCATAAACATAGTTAACAGTTGCCCTCTCTCACCACTCTCTTTGGTCTCTACATCGACGAGATCACGGACTATACACAGCTAGCAGGAGGGCTAGGAGGAGATCTCGGAGGTACGTCAGTACACATATTATTATATGCTGATGACATTGTCCTGCTTTCAGAGTCACAGGAGGGCCTATAGTCACATTTAGAGGTGCTCGATACCTTCTGCATGGAGAGAGGACTCACAGTGAACCTTGGCAAGACCAAGGTCATGATCTTCCATACCTCTAGGACAGTACGCCATCGCGCCTCTTTCACCGCAGCAGGAGGACAGATAGAGGTAGTGGACTCCTATGTCTACTTAGGTGTCACCTTCTCAGGCAGCACAGGGGTATTCTCCATGGCACATGCAGCGAGAGATAGATTGACGCGAGGCTACGCCGCACTTGCAGGATTGGAGAGACCCTGCTTTCAGGCACACTTTCAAAAGCCCTGGACTAAGGGGTGGCTCCTTGATACTCTAGTGACACCCGCATTGATATACGAAGCAGCAGTATGGGCACCAGGGATCATGGAGGCGATGTGGACGCGGATTGAGAGGCCCCAGGTCACCATGATCTCATGCTTGCTCCGCAGCAAGCCCTCCGTTCCACACGACATTATACGAGCTGAGCTTGGCACGCCACCGATGCTAGTGGAGGCCCTCTTTCAGCTGGTGACCTTTATTCTGAGAGTCAGAGAGCTCCCCACCAGCCGACTCACCAGGCTTGCATTTGAGAGCTCTAGACATTTGGCAGAGGCAGGGCATGAGAGAGTGTGGTATGTACAGACCTACTTATGGTTAGCAGACCATGGCATGATCATTACCGATCTCCCCCCTTTTCAGTATGACCTCTCTTCCCCCTACATTTCCCTCTCTCGTTCAGAGAGGGACAGCATCATCCGTCAGGACCTACTACAGATACACATCAGGGAGACATGGATAGCACCACGGGAGCCTCTTCCCACAAACAGGCAACACTACAGAGAGCACTTCCTGACTGTGACAGCGGATGGCTTCATCCAGAGACCACGATACATGGATACATACATGGCTCCAAGAGAGAGAGTGGCCATTGGGCAGCTCAGAGTATCATCGCACCAGCTCGAGATTGAGGTTGGGCGGGCGACACATACCCCCAGGGACGAGAGATTATGCAGGATATGCCGAGAGGAGGTGGAGGACGAGGAGCACTACACATATAGACGCAAGGCATACGAGGACATCAGAGACCGCTACTCGCAGCTCTTCAAGGGGCCCAGAGAGATCAGGGCTTTATTGGAGGCGGAGGACCAGCGCCCTCTAGGTCGTTTCCTAGTAGAGCTCCAGCACCACCGTGCATCACTTCTCCAGCAGCGGATGGACATACACTTGGCCCCCCAGACTTCTATTACAGACTTTTTTAGACCCACAGCCACCGGAGGACCCAGCTCTACGCAGGGTGTCACATTACAGAGAGCAGAGGAGCTTAGACGACAGCGCCGACGACCGAGACCCCCACTCCGGAGAGCCCGTCCCCACCAGAGAGAGATTCAGGCGATTCAAGCACACCATGACATGGAGATACGGAGACGTCAGCAGCGCACTCCTGTCGATCTCGATGTGCAGAGCATCTTGAGGATCGCCACGATGCCTTACCCACCGATGCACTATATCCTACACCCACTCCAGGCACTTAGAGCATTATTACACCACCGAGCCTCCCCTCCCTATGCATATCATATTTGTACATCACCTATTGAGCATATAGAGTGCATACCCATAGCACCCCATACCCTTGATGCCAGCTATTATCCACTCCTTTTATATTTTGTTTTGTACCCACATTTTATTTTCATTTTGGGATCAGAGTGGATTGAATCATACTGATGTATATGTTTTGTCTCATAGGCCGATTTTGGTCTCTAATAGACGTTAAAATGTCTCTCTCTCTCTCTCTCTCTCTCTCTCTCTCTCTCTCTCTCTCTCTCTCTCTCTCTCTCTCTCTCTCTCTCTCTCTCTCTCTCTCTCTCTCTCTCTCTCTCTCTCTCTCTCTCTCTCTCTCTCTCTCTCTCTCTCTCTCTCTCTCTCTCTCTCTCTCTCTCTCTCTCTCTCTCCATGCATATCCCACCCCGTCACCATACAGCCACGAACCCATACCACCATTCACTTTAGACATGAGCTAGCACATATCTATAGCTCCCATGTTCGAGAGCGCATCTACTCCCTTGATCCCTCTGCCTCCTTGGACACCCTCACCGCCCACTTCTCCTCGATCCTCCGTACATCTTCTACTCTCAGCTTCCCATACACCACCCACAGCACTGCACATTCGACACGGCTCGGGCATACACCCCAAAATAGATGGTACGATGGGGAGTGTAGGCGACTATACCGACATCTCAGAGCACAGAGTATCTTGGGATCCATCACAGACAGGGAGGCACGACGACAGATGCGAGCTCTCACACACCGGAAGCGGCGAGCTTTCCAGGAGCGACAGGAGGCACAGTTGATCGACCTTCTCATGAGTAGGGATTGTGCCACCGCGTGGAGGGCACTACGTGAGCCACGCCCACCTACACCCATAGCAGATCCTCTGACTTGGCACATCTACGCCCAGAGGTTATATGATGTCCGAGGACAGCCACCATTGCCGATTCCTTCCACACCGCGTCCTCTGATATCCACCCCCTTCACGGCAGGCATGGTACGACAGGCCATCCATAGGCTACAGCATGGCCGCTAAGCAGACCACACTGGGCTACAGGGAGAGCACTTTATATATGCAGCAGATGTAGTTTCCCACTTGATCGTCCATCTCTTCAACCGTGCTTTGGTTGAGGGGTTACCCGACTCATGGACTATGCATACCATTACGCCTATTCATAAGTCTTGCGATATGATGGAACCAGGGAACTACAAGACTATTATGATAGGCCATATCCTGGCCAAGATCTATGGGGCAGTACTAGAGGCAGAGCTCAGTACACACGCTCGCTGAGGCAGCTGGGATCAGAGCACCCGACCAGGGAGGCTTCCGCCGCACTTTCTCCACCATCGACCACCTCTTCGTGCTTCGTTGCTTGATTGAGAGCGTGAAGGCGAGGAAGCAGAGACTATACTGTTGCTTTCTGCAAAGCCTTCGACATGGTCCCTCGAGAGAGACTACTACGGAGGCTCCAGGAGTTACAGCTACCATCAGACATGCTATGGGCCATCCACGCTTTGTATGCACGAGTCATAGGCAGGGTACGCTACCCCGGCGGTCTATCAGACAGCCTTGTTAGCACCATTGGTGTGAAAAAAGGTTGCCCTCTCTCACCGACTCTCTTCGGTCTCTACATCGACGAGATCACAGAGTATATACAACGAGCAGGAGGGCTAGGAGGAGACCTTGGTGGTACGCCAGTACACATCCTATTATATGCTGATGACATTGTCCTTCTTTCAGAGTCACAGGAGGGGTTGCAGTCACATTTACAGGCGCTCAATACCTTTTGCATGGAGAGGGGACTCACAGTGAACCTTGGCAAGACCAAGGTCATGATCTTCCATACCTCCAGGACAGTATGCCATCGTGCCTCTTCCACGGCAGATGGAGGACAGATAGAGGTAGTGGACTCCTACGTCTACCTAGGTCTCACCTTCTCGGGGAGCATAGGGGTATTCTCCATGGCACACGCCGCGAGAGATAGATTGATGCGAGGCTATGCGGCACTTGGAGGATTGGAGAGACGCTGCTTTCAGACACATTTTCAGGAGCCCCGGACTAAGGGGTGGCTCTTTGACACTCTAGTGACACCCGCATTGATGTACGCAGCGGCAGTATGGGCACCAGGGATCACAGAGGCGATGTGGGCGCGGATTGAGAGTCCCCAGGTCACCATGATCTCACGCTTGCTGCGCAGCAAGCCCTCCGTTCCACATGACATTATACGAGCTGAGCTTGGCACACCACCGATGCTAGTGGAGGCCCTCTTCCAGTTGGTGACCTTTATTCTGAGAGTCAGAGAGCTCCCCACCAGAAGACTCATCAGGCTTGCATTTGAGAGCTCTAGACATTTGGCAAAGACACGGCATGAGAGAGTATGGTATGCACAGACTTACCGATGGTTAGTAGACCATGGCATAAGCATTACGGATCCCCCCCCTTATCAGTATGACCTCTCTTCCCCCCACATTACCCTCTCTCGTTCGGAGAGGAATAGGATCATCCGTCAGGACCTACTACAGATACACGTCAGGGAGACATGGATAGCACCACGGGAGCCTCTTCCCACAAAGAGGCAACACTACAGAGAGCACTTCCTGACTGTGACAGCGGATGGTTTCATTCAGAGACCACGGTACATGGATACATATATGGCACCAGCTGAGAGAGTAGCCATTGGGCAGCTTAGAGTATCATCACACCAGCTCGAGATTGAGGTTGGGCGAGCCACACATACGCCGAGGGATGAGAGATTATGCAGGATATGTAGAGAGGAGGTGGAGGACGAGGAGCACTACACATGTAGATGCCAGGCATATGAGGACATTAGAGACCACTACCCACAGCTCTTCAGGGGCCCAGAGAGATCAGGGCTTTATTGGGGACAGAGGACCAGCGCCCTCTAGGTTGTTTCCTAGTAGAGCTCCAGCACCGCCGTGCATCACTCCAGCAGCAGATGAAGATACACTTGGCCCTCCCCCCCTCAGACTTATATTACAGATTTTTTCAGACCCAGAGCCACTCGAGGACCCAGCTCGATGCGGGGTGTCACATTACACAGAGCAGAGGAGCTTAGACGACAGCGTTGACGACCGAGACCCCCAGCCCGGAGAGCCCGTCCACATCAGAGAGAGATTCAGGCGATTCACGCACGCCATGACATGGAGATACGGAGACGTCAGCAGCGCACCCCTATCGATTCGGACGTTCAGAGCATTTTGAGGATCTCCATGATGCCTTACCCACCGATGCATTATATCCTACACCCACTCCAGACATTTAGTGGGTTGTGATACCATCGAGCCTCCCCTCCCTATGCATATCATATTTGCATCTCACCCATTGAGCATATAGAGTGCTAACCCATAGCACCCCACACCCTTGATGCCAGTTACTATCCACTCCTTTTATACTATTTTGCGGTACTCACACTTTATTTTCGTTTTGGATCACAGTGGTTTGGATCATACTGATGTATATGTTTTGTCTCATAGGCCGATTTTGGCCTCTAATAGACGTTAAAAAGTCTCTCTCTCTCTCTCTCTCTCTCTCTCTCTCTCTCTCTCTCTCTCTCTCTCTCTCTCTCTCTCTCTCTCTCTCTCTCTCTCTCTCTCTCTCTCTCTCTCTCTCTCTCTCTCTCTCTCTCTCTCTCTCTCTCCCTCTCTCTCTCTCTCTCTCTCTGACTTATATTACCTGGCCCCCCCCCTCAAACTTATATTACAGATTTTTTCAGACCCACAGCAACTCGAGGACCCAGCTCGATGCGGGTTGTCACATTACACAAAGCAGAGGAGCTTAGACGACAGTGTCGACGATCAAGACCCCCGGTCCGGAGAACCTGTCCACATCAGAGAGAGATTCAGGCGATTCACGCACGCCATGACATGGAGATAAGGAGACGTCAGCAGCGCACCCCTATCGATTTGGACGTTCAAAAGCATTTTGAGGATCGCCATGATGCCTTACCCACCCATGCATTATATCCTACACTCTCTCCAGGCTTTTAGCGGGTTGTGATACCATCGAGCCTCCCCTCCCTATGCATATCATATCATATTTGTATCTCACCCATTGAGCATATAGTGTGCATACCCATAGCACTCCACACCCTTGATGCCAGTTACTATCCACTCCTTTTATACCCATTTGCCGTACTCACAGTTTGTTTTCCTTTTGGGATCACAGTGGATTGGATCATACTGATGTATATGTTTTGTCTCATAGGCCAATTTTGGCCTCTAATAGACGTTAAAAAGTCTCTCTCTCTCTCTCTCTCTCTCTCTCTCTCTCTCTCTCTCTCTCTCTCTCTCTCTCTCTCTCTCTCTCTCTCTCTCTCTCTCTCTCTCTCTCTCTCTCTCTCTCTCTCTCTCTCTCTCTCTCTCTCTCTCTCTCTC
Organism: Ceratopteris richardii; assembly: GCA_020310875.1. Classification (NCBI taxonomy): domain Eukaryota; kingdom Viridiplantae; phylum Streptophyta; class Polypodiopsida; order Polypodiales; family Pteridaceae; genus Ceratopteris; species Ceratopteris richardii. Next base: position 25,046,664 of record CM035407.1, read on the forward strand.
TCTCTGACGCGAGCTGCTGACGCCTCTGACGCGAGCTGACGCCTCTGACGCGAGCTGACCCCTCTGACGGGAGCTGGCGACACCTCTGACGCGAGCTGACGACACCTCTGACGCGAGCTGCTGACGCCTCTGACGCGAGCTGCTGACACCTCTGACTCGATCTGCACCTCTCTCTGACGCGAGCTGCTGACGCCTCTGACGCGATCTGCACCTCTCTCTGACGCCTGTCTGACGCGAGCTGATGGACTGCAAGGGCACGAAGTTGCGGTACTGACGTGTGCTGTACTCTCTGAGGTGAAGGACTGATGCAAGCGCAGATCTGACCGAACGAACCCTAATCGCAGTTCTGCCCTAACCCTAATCACAGTGCTGTATTCTCTCTCTCTCTCATGGCTTCCCCTTCGTCGAAAGTTACATTTACGAGAACTAATAAGCGACTGAAGCATATTGAGAGAGAGATGAAGGAATGGAGAGCAGAAGCGGTGAAAGAAAAAGAAGCCCTGCTCAAGTCGTGGAATGAAGAACGAGAAGAGATGCGAGGTGAAATTGATAGACTCAAAGGGAAAGTCTCAACCCTCGAACAACAGTTGATGGAAGTGGCGGAATCTCGTGTTCTCGAAGAAGGTGAAATTCAGCCTTCGGTGATCGAGGAGCTGAAAGATATAAAAGAACAGGTACGGACCATCAAGGAAGATGAGGAGAAGAAGTCATGGGCTGCAGTCATATCCGAAACGCAAAAGAAAGTACAAGAGGCTGAAAAATGGATTGAAGTGGCTAAGAAAGGGAAAAGTAAGGAAGCTCCTTGTACACCTACTCTTATCAACATGACCCTCGAAGAGGAACAAAGAAGGCGGACAAGGGCACTACATGTGAGAGTAACCGGCCTCAAGGACATAAATGATGTGGAAAAGGAGGTCAAAACTCTCACATCCATGATGGGGATGGAGAAGCCTTTGCATACAAAGGCATGGAGAGTAGGCAAGAAAAGAGAGGGCTTTGGGGAATCTTCAAAGGAGAGAGCTCTTATATTGCGCTTTCCTTCATTGGAAGAGAAGAAGGAATTCTTGAGGAAGAGACCAATGCTTAAGAAGACAGGTGTTTTCCTTGGCGATGACCTCACTCTCTCACAGCTTGCGCATATGAGAGAGGTAATGCCAGAGATTAGAGCGGCACGAGAGAAGGGAAAGCTAGCCTTCTACAGAGATGGTCGGGTGGTGATTCTTGAGCGACGCACTACATGACGGTGCGAGACGTATGGGACCACATTGAAGATGGCTACTTGGAACTGTAATGGATCTATGAGGTTGGACATTGGTGCCTTTGAGGACAGTTTCAGAGATAGAGACATTGTTTTCTTCTCAGAGACCCACCAGGCCCCTGGACAGTTGATGCCGCATGTGGTGGGATATAGATGGGAGACAGCCCACAGGCTGAAGGCAAGATCGGGACATGGGACTAGAGGGTCAGGAGGAGTAGCAGTGCTATTCAGAGAGGAGTTGCAGCCACTACTACATATCGTACGGAGAGATGAGGATGCTCGATATATGTGGGTGAGGCTGAGAGCTGACACAGGTCGATTTTTATACATTGCCATATGTTACTTCCCTCCCAGTACGTCTGTATATGCTGCACCCAGTGGGCAATCACCTTTCTCTCTTCTAGATGATGATATTTGGGAGTTCTCTAGAGATGGTGATATCATTCTCCTAGGGGACTTCAATGCCCGAACGGGCAACTCACAGACAGTCTTCTACGACACTTCAGATGAGATGCATAGAGAGATGGATGTGGGTGAGTTTGGGCTCGACAGATGCTCGCATGATAGAGAGCAGACAGAGTATGGGAGATATCTCATTGAGATGACGACTACGCATGGGTTAGCCATACTTAATGGCCTACATCGATTTCCGGGGGCAGTTGGTTTCACTTGCTTTCCACATAGACATGGAGCCAGTACAGTGGACTATATCATGACACGGCCGAGCTTCATCCCTTGCATTCAGGATTTCACAGTGGGAGCTAGACCAGTGGGTGTAGCAGTGGATCATGCTCTTTTGACACTATCAGTCTCTTTTCAGTACAGTACAGCCCAGACATCAGTAGGCAGGTCACATACCCGTTACACATTTACACCAGAGACTGATTCCGTTTATACAAAGGAGATCTGGGACCGTCTACACACAGTTGGTCCAGGTCTCTCACTGGAGGAGTGCACCACTCTACTGACGGAGACATTGCATAGTGCCGCATCAGTGGCATATCCACACACCCGGCCGGTTCGGAGGCGACAGTATGGGAGCATGCCCCAGAATAGCTGGTATGACCAGGAATGCAGAGAGATGAGGGCCCAGCTTCAGAGGGATCTTTTGCTGGGAGTTATCACTTATAGACAGTCTCAGATTGCTTTCCGTCGCCTTGTGAGACGGAAGAAGCGGGCTTACCTGGCTCAGTTGGAGCGAGATGTATATCAGATGTTCTTGAGCAGGGACTCAAGAGAGGCATGGCGACTTTTTCATGAGCACTCCACTCCCCCAGCAATTACTTCACCTGATGTATGGGGTCAGTATGCGACATCGCTATATATGGTTCCTGGACAGGAACCCCTTCCGGGCCTTGTAGAGCCGTGCCCAGCCACGAGCACTTTCTTTACAACTCGAATGGTACAGAGGGCCATTGACAGGATGAGGACCGGGAGGGCATATGACCATGACGGTCTAGTGGCGGAGCATTTTATTCATGCTAGGGATATGTTGATGGAGGTTCTTGCAGTGTTGTTCAATCGTGCCATGTGTGAAGGGTTACCTGAGACTTGGAGATTGTCTACTATTGTGCCTATCTTCAAGGCAGGGGATCCTATAGAGCCGGGAAACTACCGCACTATTATGGTTGGACACACATTGGCACGGTTGTATGCATCCATTCTTGAGCAGCACTTGAGTGATTGGGCAGAGGGTGAGGGTATGCGGGCAAAGGGTCAGGCAGGTTTCAGGAGGGGTCTCTCCACTCTTGATCATATTCTGACACTTAGAGCCATCATTGAAGAGGGAAGGTCACACGGGAAGCGGATTTATTGTAGCTTTGTGGACTTCCGCAAAGCATTTGACATGGTGCCGAGAGCTCGATTGATGCGCAGACTACAGGAGATGGGGGTACCCATAGAGTTGATGTGGGGGATTATGGCTTTGTACAGATCAGTGGTGGGACGAGTTTACACCTCAGAAGGGGTATCTGATTTAGTTCACTCTACTATTGGAGTGAAACAGGGTTGCCCACTGTCTCCTACTCTATTTGGTATGTATGTTGATGAGGTGTCTGATTACATTGACAGACAGGGTGATAGAGGGGCCGAGTTGGCAGGGACGTGGATCCCACTGCTGATATATGCTGATGATATTGTTTTGATATCTGACTCACCAGAGGGTATGCAACGACACTTGGATGCTCTACACAGCTTTGCAGAGGATAGTGGTTTGTATGTAAACCTTGGTAAAACCAAGGTTATGGTGTTTAACACCACCCCGCAGTGGATCAGGAGATCAACACCGATTTTCACATATGGGCAGGAGGTTGTGGAGTATACAGATGCATACACATATCTGGGGGTAGTATTCACTGGACCGAGATTTTCCTTGAGGAGAGCAGCGGAGACTAGACTGACTAGAGCATCTGCAGCTTTGGGAGCATTGGAGAGGATGTGCTCGCAAGTTCAGTTTCAGGAACCCAGGACAAAGTTATGGCTCTTTGATACTTTGGTTGCCTCTACTATGCTATATGGGGTACAGGTTTGGGGACCTTCTATAGGCCAAGATGGGTGGAAAGCCATGGAGAGGCCCTTGGTATCTATGATCTCTAGGCTGATTAGAGCCAAGGCCTCCGTACCACATGATATCATTCGAGCGGAGCTAGCTGCCCCCCCTATTGAGATTGAGGCACTCACTAGAGCAGTCTCCTTTGTACACAGCTTGTGGGACACTACCAGAGATAGATATATGAGGTTGGCCCTCGAGTCATCCAGACAGCTAGCCCTGCAGGGGGATACATCATGTTGGTTTGCACAGATGACATCATGGTTTCAGACACATGGTTTTACCATGGACAGGCTGCCTCCTTTCCAGTACTCTTTACAGACACCCCTGATGTACCTGACACGGGTGGAGATTACCAGACTCATTCGTCAGGATCTGATCCAGCTGGACACCAGGAGGACATGGATTGAGCCTACACAGGAGTTGGGTACGAAGATGGCTTTCTATAGAGAGCATCTTCTACACCTCACAACGGATGGGTTTGTGACTCGACCTAGCTATATGGATACACACCTTTCCCATGCCTTGCGTTGTGCCATTGGCCAGTTGCGCACATCCTCACATCAGCTTGAGATTGAGACTGGCAGATTCAGAGGGGTACCAGCAGATAGCAGGATATGCCGTCTATGTCACCTCGAGCCAGAGACAGAGCTACATTACATATGTCATTGCACGGTATACTATGAGATACGGGGCCGTTTTCATTGTCTATTCAGAGAGGGTTTTGGGCCTCTATCTAGAGTCATGAGTTTTGAGGATCAGAGATGTCTTGGATTATATCTATTAGAGGTACACAGACATAGAGACACTCTACTGAGGAGAGCTGGAGGGAGACAGTCCCAGAGACAGATTACGGATTTCTTTACACCAGACATTGGGCAGCTAGAGGAGCAGTCAGTAGAGCATCTAGTACAGAGCTCTGTCCACACTCATACAGCGACTACTGGCACTCTCATAGACCGAGCACTGGAGCTAGGGAGATCTAGACGACCGAGAGTGAGAGGTGCTACACAGTATCGACGGAGACTGCAGCGGAGGATTCGAGCTATACTTTGCAGACGCCCACAGTGCATATGAGGATAGATCTCCAGCCTTGTATATCAGCACATCCCTCCTATGTATCAGCCCTTTGTTGTATTAGTCTTGGTGTTAGCTTTTTCCCAGCTATTTTACATCTTTCATTTTCAATACTACTTCCTTTGGTACTCAGATTTTGTATCAGATTCACTAGTTTTGTAACTTTTGGTCTCATAGGTCATTTTGGCCTTCTGAAGACGTAAATATATCATTTCATTTCATTTCATTTCATTTCTCTCTCTCTCTCTCTCTCTCTCTCTCCATCTCTCTCTCTCTCTCTCTCTCTCTCTCTCTCTCTCTCTCTCTCTCTCTCTCTCTCTCTCTCTCTCTCTCTCTCTCTCTCTCTCTCTCTCTCTCTCTCTCTCTCTCTCTCTCTCTCTCTCTCTCTCTCTCTCTCTCTCTCTCTCTCTCTGACTTATATTACCTGGCCCCCCCCCCTCAAACTTATATTACAGATTTTTTCAGACCCACAGCCACTCGAGGACCCAGCTCGATGCGGGGTGTCACATTACACAAAGCAGAGGAGCTTAGACGACAGTGTCGACGATCGAGACCCCCGGTCCGGAGAACCCGTCCACATCAGAGAGAGATTCAGGCGATTCATGCACGCCATGACATGGAGATAAGGAGACGTCAGCAGCGCACCCCTATCGATTTGGACGTTCAAAAGCATTTTGAGGATCGCCATGATGCCGTACCCACCGATGCATTATATCCTACACTCGCTCCAGGCTTTTAGCGGGTTGTGATACCATCGAGCCTCCCCTCCCTATGCATATCATATCATATTTGTATCTCACCCATTGAGCATATAGTGTGCATACCCATAGCACTCCACACCCTTGATGCCAGTTACTATCCACTCCTTTTATACACATTTGCGGTACTCACAGTTTGTTTTCCTTTTGGGATCACAGTGGATTGGATCATACTGATGTATATGTTTTGTCTCATAGGCCGATTTTGGCCTCTAATAGACGTTAAAAAGTCTCTCTCTCTCTCTCTCTCTCTCTCTCTCTCTCTCTCTCTCTCTCTCTCTCTCTCTCTCTCTCTCTCTCTCTCTCTCTCTCTCTCTCTCTCTCTCTCTCTCTATCTCTCTCTCTCTCTCGTCACGAAACCCTAAATCCGCCTGCTGCTCTGTACCCGACCCTAAATCTGTACCCGAGCTCGGGGCACAACTTGGATTCTAGGGTTTCAAGTCTGTACCCGAGCCACTCCCACCCTTGCTCCATCGTGCATCGTGCGCGCTCCCGTCTTCATCGCAAGTCTTTGGGCTCAGCACACTGAGCATTTTTTTCTCATCTTCGAATGCAATGAGCGCTACGGTTAAGAAGGACGATTTGATGAAAATGGAGGGCAAACTGACCATTGTGAGAAGGAGAGAAACAAAGAAAAAGAAGAATGGGCTAAGGAAAGGGCAAACATGAAAGAAGAATTGGAGCTCATCAAGGCTTCACTGGTCTCTCTCACACCCGAAGAGGGAGAGATTCATATGAACACGACAGAAGCTTTAAAAGAAGAACTCACCAAAGCTTTGACCGCGAGGATGGAAAACAAATTAGAAGCCACCAAAGAAGGATGGATCGACATAGTGAGAAAGAACATCAAAAAAGAAGCCAAAGAGGAAGCACAAAAGGAAGAAGCACTCATCGTGCACACCACCATTGAAGAAGAAAAGATGAGACCTGCCCGTCGTCTCAATGTACGCATCACGGGTATTGTAGAAAAAGAAAGCTCTACACCCTAGTCAGACGGGAAGACACTATGCAGGATGCTCGGCTACAAAGAGGACTCCCCTCCATTTATCAAGTCTTGGAGAACGGGACGAGACCCCCCGAAGAAGAGAGCTCTCATTCTACACTTCCCTTCAGAAGATGTAAGATCTACTTTCCTACGCAAGAGGGTGATTCTGAGAGCACTTGATGGCCCCCCCAATCTACCTTGATGATGATCTCACACCCATGCAAGTAGCACACCGCCGTGCATGCATGCCGAGAGGACACCAAGCTCGCAAAGAAGGAAAGAAGCCTTCATACAGAGATGGTCGTGTCATCATTGATGGCAAGGCCATCCCATAGGGATTCGCGGCCTGTGAGACACTCGAGGAGATACACCTTGCAGTTTGGAACTGCAATGGAGACCTATGGACACACCCAGAGAGGTTGGAAGAGGTGCGCAAAGGTAAAGACATCATTATGCTCACAGAGACACATGAGAACCCGGACCGGGGCCTACCTCGAGTCCACGGTTTCCAGTGGGAGTCCACATACAGAGAGTGTACACGTCAGCATACCACCAGAGGATCAGGAGTAGCCATACTCTTCAGAGATGGACTTCAGAGCAGGATACAGATAGTCACACGTGACTCACAGGCCAGGTATCTTTGGATTCGACTCAAGCTCTCACAGGAGCGGATCATCTTCATAGCTTTATGCTACTTTGCTCCCTCTAGCTCGCGATTCGCTATCATAGATCGAGAGGAGGACTCACCATACACTTGCTTGTCAGAAGAGATTACAGAGTACTCTGCACTAGGGGAAGTCTTCCTTATGGGAGACTTCAATGCCAGGACAGGCAATGATCAGTGTGAGATATTTGACCCAGAAGACCCACAGATACTACGTACCATAGAGGATGAGTCTACAGCTCGAGCTTGAGCTGACTCTACACACACTCATTATGGCACTCACTTACTCAGACTAGGCTCTCGACATAATCTCGTTATCTATAACGGGATGGCTCAGTGGCCTACCTCAGGAGGATTGACATGCATGCCACACTCAGTCCCAGATGGCAGGGGAAGTTCAGTAGATTACGTCATGGGATCTAGAGAGGCCATTCACCTACTTACCTCATTCACCATCCCACCTATACCCATTGGGGCCGATCACGCATACCTCGCTCTCTCCCTCAAGGGAGACACCCCTACACGCACACCCGCAGCACGCATCCCACACACCACCATCCACTTCACACACGAGCTAGCTCACATATATGCGGCCCAAGTCGAGAAGGGTCTTCTCTTGCTTCACCCTGACACTCCACTATCCCTACTCACCTCATAGATAGCATCAGTTCTTCAGACATCCGCCATCAGCTCCTTCCCACACACCATCCATTCTGGTCACATACCTCCTCCAGGGACTATGCCACAACATCGTTGGTATGATGAGGAATGCAGAGATACCTACCGCCGACTACGAGCTCAGCGAGCATTGGGAGAGATCACAGAGAGACAGGCCACGGGATAGATGAAGACTCTCACACGTCGGAAGAGGCGAGCCTTTGAGGAGGCACAGGTGCTTGAGCTATATCATCTCTTTATGAGTATGGACAGTGCTGCAGCATGGCGTACCCTACGAGAGCCACGCCCGACCACACCTATTGGGGACCTACACACATGGCATGATTATGCTCAGAGATTATATGAGGTGCCAGGGAAGCCTCCCATTCCCCAGCCACTTGAGCCTCGCCCTACTAGTTCTTCTCTTTTCACAGCAAAGATGGTTGAGAGGGCCATAGGACGACTGCGACATGGACGTTCGACAGACCATACGGGATTGCAGAGCGAGCACCTCATATATGCATCCTCCACTATAGCCCCGTTGATTGTACATGCCTTCAATCGGGCTATAGGGGAGGGCTTCCCAGAGGAGTGGACTAGGCACACCATTGTGCCTATCCACAAATCTGGCGACACCCTCGATCCAGGGAATTACAAGACCATCATGATTGGCCACACCATGGCCAAACTATACGGTGCCATACTTGAGGCAGAGCTCAGCTCATATGCAGAGACTGAGGGGCTACGAGCACGAGGCCAGGCAGGTTTTCGGCGAGCTTTCTCTACTATTGATCACATCTTCATTTTGCGCTGCCTCATTGATGGGGCAAGGGTGCGGAAGAAGAGACTATATTCCTGCTTTGTGGACTTCCGCAAAGCTTTCGATACAGTGCCACGAGAGAGGCTCTTCCAACGCCTTCAGAGCTTGGGAATACCATCAGGGATGATTTGGGCCATCTATGCACTCTATGAGCAGGTGACCGGGAGAGTACAGTGTCCAGGAGGTATGTCTGACGTCATTGCTAGCACCATCGGTGTGCTGCCCGCTCTCTCCCACTCTATTTGGTCTCTACATCGATGAGATTGAGGACTACATTCTCCGAGCTCGAGGAGAGGGTGCAGACCTCGCAGGTACACCTGTCCACATTTTACTATATGCCGAAGACATTGTCTTGATTTCAGAGTCACCCGATGGATTACAGCGCCACTTGGATGCCCTCGATGAGTTTTGTACACAGAAGGGCTTGACAGTAAACCTTGGCAAGACCAAGGTCATGATCTTCCACACCTCCCCCTTGGTGAGGAATGGAGCAGGATTCACAGCCGGCGGTGGACAGATTGAGGTGGTCACTTCCTATGTCTACCTCGGAGTCACATTCACGAGCTTACCTGGCCCCTTCAGCATGAGACAGGCAGCCACCGATAGACTCACACGAGCATATGCAGCTTTAGCCATGTTACAGTGGAGATATCACCAGGCACACTTCCAGGAGCCCCGCACGAAGGGGTGGCTATTTGACACACTAGTCCGACCAGCTATGATGTATGCTTCGACAGTTTGGGCCCCAGGCCTCACAGCCACCCAGTGGAGTGCGATCGAGAGGCCCCAGATACGTATGATCTCGCGACTCTTTCGCGGGAAACAGTCGGTACCACATGACATCATCAGGGCAGAGCTAGCTGCACCACCCATGGTAGTAGATGCACTATTCCAGACTATCTGCTTTATTCAGAGGATGAGGGAGCTCCCTACAGACAGACTCACACGCAGAGCTTTTGAGGCATCTATACAGATATCAGAGTCAGGATATGAGAGAGCTTGGTACACTCAGGTTAGAGTATGGTTTGATAGTCATGGGCTTGATATGGACAGATTGCCGCCTTTTCAGTACGACCGAGACTCACCTCACATCCACCTCTCTCGTCATGAGAGGAATATTGTGTTGAGACAGGATCTTTGGCAGCGCTACATTAGTCAGACATGGCACACACCACACATGGGATCGAGACTATTGCACTATCAAGACAAGTTCTTAGACATCCTAGCAGACGGTTTCATCGGGCGGCCATGTTACATGGATACTTACATGCCTCATAGCTCGAGGGTAGCGATTGGCCAGTTGAGAGTCTCATCACATAGACTAGAGATTGAGACGGGCAGAGCCGCAGACATTCCCAGAGAGGAGCGGATATGCAGGGTTTGCAAAGTAGAGATAGAGGATGAGGAGCACTTTGTATGCAGATCTAGCGCATATGATGGCATCAGAGGTAGATACGGGACTCTATTTACAGGGAAGCCCACCCTCCGAGAGATCATGGGCTCTAGAGACCAGCGACAGCTCGGGCGATTCCTACTAGAGATACAGAGTCACAGAGATTCCCTACTCCAGCCTATTGTAGCAGCCCATACAGGAGGGAGACAGAGTCAGCTCACTGAGTTCTTTATTCCACGATGTGCTGCAGCCCTCCCCCCCTCAGCCCACACACCGAGAGGGGTGACTCTTCAGCAGGCTCAGGCTGCTCGAGCTAGGAGACGACCCCGTGCTAGAGGATATCGGGCCCCGAGACATCACCGACATCAGATTGCAGAGATCCAGGCTCGTCACCATGGCGCCATGGAGGAGAGACGATTCCAGATGATGGCTCATCCCGCTGCAGCTATCACGATGGCCCTGACTCCACCTCCACCTATGTATCACATCTTACACCCGCCCACTAGCACACGATGGAGCTAGTTAGTCGTTTCAGATGCATTCCCATGCTTGTTGTACTACCCCTTTGCATATAGACTGCCATAGATATCGCACTCCATACACCCCCCCTTTCATGGGTATCTCCACACGCATTTCACGGAGATATGTATCAGCTTTACCAGTTTCTTTTTCAGCACTTTTATCTTCTCTGATAGACAGAAGATACACCCATGTACATCGATTTGTCTCATAGGCCGAGTTCGGCCTCCTAATAGACGTAAAAACACTTTCTTTCTTTCTCTCTCTCTCTCTCTCTCTCTCTCTCTCTCTCTCTCTCTCTCTCTCTCTCTCTCTCTCTCTCTCTCTCTCTCTCTCTCTCTCTCTCTCTCTCTCTCTGACGGACTGACGCTCTGACGGACCGACGCTCTGACGCTCTGACACACTGACGGACTGATGCGACCGGCAAACTGACGCGATCTGACGCACTGATGTAGATGAGCTGATGCCATCTGACGGAGATCTGAAGAAAGAACTGAAGGAGATTTGATGCAAAAACTGATTGCAAACGAACTGAACTCAAAATGGCAGTGACCAAGTCTCTCTCTCCTTCACTTTTGGTTCAGAAACCCTAATCTGCAGAAACCCTAATCGAAAGAACAGAGGAAGAGGCAGCTAACCCTACTTGAAATGGCAAGGTTAGAAAAGAAAGAGGTCGAAGAGATGATCAGTAAAGCTACCAGAGAAATAAAAAAAGAAGGAGACAAAGCATTAAATCAAGAAATGAGAAGAGCTTTTGAGAAAATCAAAGCCTTGGAAGATCAAATCAAAGACATTAAAGAGGAACGAGACGAATTGAAGGCTGAAACCCACCGGGAAGAGAGGCTTCGACACACACGTCGATAACATGTACGGATTACGGGACTCTCAGAAGGCACGTCACCGGAGGTAGATGCCACTGACATTTGCCGATGCTTGGGATACGAGAGCATGCCTTTCACAGGGGCATGGAGGGTTGGTAGAGACATGTCCCGACCACGAGCACTCATCCTCCGTATGAGCTCTGAGGATACACGTAGTGACTTCTTCCGACGACGACTAGTACTGCGTGGACTACCGGGAGGAGCTTTATATATGGACGAGGATCTCACGAGTATGTAGATAGAGCACTGCCGAACATGTATGCCACAGATTATCGAGGCAAGACGAGAGGGAAAGAAGGCTTTCTATCGAGACGGTAAAGTCTTCATCGACGGACGCCCTATCAAATAGGGATACGCAGCCTATGAGGCAACACCACATCACGAGTCACCACTGAGAGGAGCAGTGTGGAACTGTAACGGAGCACTTTGGACACGACCAGACCGCTTGGAAGAGATCTTAGACACTCATGACTTTGCTTGCATCACAGAGACCCACGAGAGCCTAGAGAGAGGCCTACCTCGCATTGCAGGTTTTCATTGGGAATCTGCATTCAGGACCACGACGAGACAGAGTACAGCACGAGGGTCAGGGGGTGTCGCCAGAGTACAGCACGAGGGTCAAGGGGTGTCGCCATCATATTTAGACAGGAGATATAGAGCCGGATCCATATCGTAGGAAGAGATGAGGAGGCACGATACATGTGGGTCCGCATGGAGATAGCACCGGAGAGCTTGGTTTACATTGCCATATGCTACTTCCCACCAGGCGGATCCCGATACGTAGGACAAGACCTTGGGGGACCGAGCCGAGACAGAGACTCACCGTACACAGCTCTTTCGGATCAGATACTACATTACAGCACCCTGGGTGAAGTCTTCCTTATGGGAGACTTCAATGGCCGTACCCAGTCACGTCAGTGCGAGGCATATGACATGGACCATCCACATCTCATGAGGGGCATAGATCCGGATGAGACGAGCACCAGTAGAGTATCAGCTCATATGGGTCAGGACACCACCGGGTATGGCAGACATTTGCTTGAGCTAGGCAGCAGACACCATCTCGTTATATATAACGGAATGCATTGCTGGCCAGGCTCGGGCGGACTTACTTGCTTCCCACACGGAGGGGGTGAGAGCACGGTCGACTACATTCTGGGTACCATCTCTGGAGCTTCACTTATCCCCTCACTTAGTATTGGACTACGCCCACTTGGTGCTGACCATACGTTTATCACATTCACACTTTCATCTCCTATTCCACTAGACCCTCCCTCATTCATTGAGCCACACACCACGATACACTTCACACACGAGCTCTCACACGTTTATGCACACCACTCACACACCAGACTACTCTCCCTTGATCCATTCTCACCTTTGGATACACTTACATCACAGATCACCACCATCCTTCATGACTCGGATATCCACAGCTTTCCATATCGCACACATACACATCCTCCATGCACAGGATCCATTCCCCAAAACAGTTGGTATGATGCAGGCTGTCGGGAACTAAGGAAGCATCTACGGATTTTAGAGCTTAGAGGGGATATTACACACGGTCAGGCACATCGTCGCATGCAGAGCCTTACTCTCCGCAAGCGGCGAGAATGGGAGGAGAGACAGTACTGGGATATCTACCATTTGCTCATGAGTCGGGATAGTGCAGTGGCATGGCGACATTTGAGGGAGAGGAGACACCAGACACCCATTCGAGATTCAAGCATTTGGCATAGCTATGCACAGAGCCTATACCAGATTCCAGACCAGCCCCCCATTCCAAGGCCGGAGAGCTCACGCCCCACTACCTCTTACTTCTTCACACCCACTATGGTGAGCCGCGCTATTTCCCATTTACAGCATGGCAGAGCGCATGACCAGTTCAGTTTACAGGCAAAGCATCTCATCTATGGATGTACGACTCTCGCACCTCTCATTGCCCACCTCTCAACCGTGCACTAGTTGAAGGGTTCCCTGACTCGTGGACTGAGCACACCATAGTGCCCATTCATAAGTCAGGCGACGTTATGGATCCAGCTACATATCGGATGATCATGATTGGCCCCATATTGGCCAAGTTATATGGGGCAGTGCTAGAGACAGAGTTGAGCACTCTCGCCGAGAGGAAGGGTATCAGAGCTCCAAGACAGGCAGGTTTTAGACGAGACTACTCTACCATTGACCACATCTTCACTCTTAGATGCCTTATCGACCAGGCCACAGTGAGGAAGAGTAGATTATACTGCTTCTTTGTGGACTTCCGCAAAGCCTTCGACACAGTTCCCAGGGAGCGACTCTTTAGACGTCTACTTGATATCGGAGCTCCAGATGAGATGATATGAGGGATCTACGCTTTATATGAGAGAGTATCTGGTAGAGTCACATGTCCAGGTGGCTTATCCCACTCACTTGCTAGCACCATCGGGGTGAAGCAAGGGTGTCCTCTTTCACCCACCCTCTTTGGTCTATACATTGATGAGATAGTGGATTTCATACGACAGCAGGGAGGGGAGGGCGTTGAGGTACGAGGAACCACTGTTCATATTCTTTTATATGCTGATGATATTGTGCTGGTTTTAGAGTCCGCAGAAGGTCTACAGCACCACCTACGCGGCCTAGACGACTTTTGCATACATAGAGGGCTATTTGTGAACCTTGGTAAAACCAAGGTTATGATTTTTCATACATCAGCTCAGGTGAGGAGACACTTCTTTCACAGCAGCAGGCGGACCGATTGAGGTAGTCGGGTCATATGTCTATCTTGGAGTGACATTCACAGCAGCATATGGGGTCTTCCCTATGTCTCAGGCAGCCCGGGACAGCATCACACGTGGATACGCAGCACTAGCCTTCATGGAGAGACATTGCCACCAGGCTCACTTTCAGGAGCCTCGTACAAAGGGGTGGCTCTTCGACACTTTGGTTACACCAGCACTCATGTATGGGGCAGCCATATGGGGGCCCGGATTAGTTACATCGGCATGCACAGCATTGGAGAGGCCACAGATTCTCATGATTGTGAGACTCATCCGAAGCAAGCCTTCAGTACCACATGATATTATCAGAGCAGAGCTAGCAGCACCACCGATGCTAGTAGAGGCAGTGTTCCAGACAGTATGCCTATTGCACAGGATCCGGAGCATGGACATAGAGGGCATCACTTATCGAGCTTTCCAGGCTTCACGTGACATGGCATTAGGAGGAGACACCTCCTCATGGTACGCACAGACACGAGATTGGTTGGCCCATCATGGGTTTGACATCGACAGACTACCGCCACTGCAGTATGACTTACACGCTCCCACCTATTCCCTCTCCCATCAGGAGAGGAATTGGGTCATTCGACAGGAGATATGGCATACATACATACAGAGGACATGGATTAGCCCCAGGGATACATTGCCACCAAAAATGCTCCACTACCGCGAGCATTTTCTACAGATCTCAGACCAGGGCTTCATTGAGACTCCACGATACATGCAGACATACCTACCACACCACCTCCGAGTCATCATTGGGCAGCTTCGAGTTTCGTCACATCAACTCGAGATCGAGAGTGGTCGGACCAGGGGAGTCCCTAGAGAGGAGAGGTGGTGCCCAATATGCCATACAGAGATAGAGAGTGAGGAGCACTTTGTTACCAGATGCCGAGCATACTCAGATCTACGAGCACAGTTCCACATACAGGAGTCACTACAATTGTGCATGACCATGGGACACCAGCGGAGGCTGGGACATTTCCTCACTACGGCATATGAGAGACGAGAGCAGTCGATACAGCCCACACATCACACACGGGTGAGTACCCAGCAGACCATTACTCAGTTCTTTCAGCGAGATGGGCTACATCAGAGGGGCCCACCTTCCAGAGGCATAGGGCTCACGCTCCAGCAAGAAGCGGCACAGAGAGTGCGACGTCGACCACATAGGGCTGGATTCAGACGACCACGACTATACCAGGAGGATGTCTCACGCATCATGATAGCCCATGACCACATGATGGAGCACAGGAGCACCATCACCACCTCGGTAGCCTTCCTTCCAAAGGCACTCACACCGTCACCGATGTACCACATACTCCACCCACCTCCACCCATTATATGTAGTTAGGATATACATATTAACTCCTATGATGGGACCCCCATGTATTAGGTGGCCATTATCTGCAGAGTCAGAGCCACATCTCCTCCCACACCACTACATTATCCCCACTACCTCTCCATAACTCGATACACTATCTTGGGGATATTTCGAGCCTTTTTCAGCCTACACAGTTTTGTGTAGCGAGTACGATTCCATTTTATTTCTACACAAGAGTTACTACAGTTGTACATGGTTTTGTCTCATAGGCCAAGTTTGGCCTTCAGAAGTCTCTCTCTCTCTCTCTCTCTCTCTCTCTCTCTCTCTCTCTCTCTCTCTCTCTCTCTCTCTCTCTCTCTCTCTCTCTCTCTCTCTCTCTCTCTCTCTCTCTCTCTCTCTCTCTCTCTCTCTCTCTCTCTCTCTCTCTCTCTCTCTCTCTCTCTCTCTCTCTCTCTCTCTGAGAGGAAAGTGAGATACCTCAAGGAAAATGAAGAGACACCAGGAGAATACCTTTCCCACAATGAAAATAAAATAAAATGTAGCCGGGCACCCCACATAGCCACAATGGTTGGGTTCTTGCATGAGGACAAGATGTCATTTTGTGGCAAAAGTAGGGCTATGCACAAAGGGTGGCTTTCAAATTACAAATAAAACCAAGAAAATTAAAATATTAGAAGATTCATGAACATACACTGTCACATTAGAATGCTACAAACCACAATGTTGAGAGGGCTATACAGAGAGCTTTACAAAGAGGCCATTTCATACTCATACAAGTAGCAGACTATTATAAAGGTAAGCAATGTCTAGTAGACTTCAATATTACACTAGAAGTGATCACAGTGAAATTAAAACACATAGATATTAGGAGCCTTTAGCATGCACCTACAGAGATCTTGCAATACTCTTACTGGATCACTGAGAGCAGGATCAAGCACTGAACTATGGTCTAGTAGACTATAGCTGGGCAGTCCCAATTAATTGGCTGGACTATGCTCCAATTGACAGTCCAGCAGAGCCGACTGTCTTTTGCCTCTTAGTCCGGCTGCCTTTCAAGAGAGCCTTCACCCTAGCAAACGCCTAAAATGTAGTGCACAGAGCTAGAAAGCCCAAGTATTTCCGATTTCTTTAAAATCAATTGCAGTAATAAACGCATCACCATTGTACAAGAGAGGCGTTTGCACAAGGACTTAAATAAAGCCATTACAAGTTCTGCTTCTTTTGATTTTAATTTCATATGATTCATGTGCCACTCCGTATTTTGAAGGATCATAAGCTCTATTAGTGGGAGTATCCTTGTACAACATCTTGTGCATGTTAACATTTGAGATGCTACTTTAACCTTGCTTTAATGCTGGATTAGTCTTTTTCATAGCAGGCAATTTATTTGAGACTGCACTTTGGAGAGGGAGGCTTCTTCCTTCCCATAAATGTATTGTTACAACTTACAACAAATCTTTTTCTCTGCTAATATGTAAGAATATATTAACTACCTGTTCCTTAGCTGTCACGTAATTTCCTGAAATGTGTCCAAATTGTTTAGAATGGAAGTGTGAACTGCTTAGAGATCCCCATTTCAAGTACACTATGATCTTTTTCACACCCTAAATTGAGAAATACAGTGTATATGTTCCGTAAGATGCATGTCTTATTCCTGTTACATGTTATTGTAGGAGGTATATAGATTATTATTTAAGAATCTCTTCAATGTTCCTTATATTGTTTGGAAGAAAGGACGGGAGGTCCACAAGTTTAACTCATATAGAGCACTCAGCAAGAAGCTCTCTCTTAATTAGCTTGACCTCCTTCAATGGATGACATGAACCATAGGGTTCAACAAAATAATGGTACAATGCATATATCCATATCCCTAGTCAAGTTCATATGCCAATCACGCAGTGAAGGCTCTTAGACCTTGCTGGAATGCAGGAATGCCATCCTATTTCCATCTCCATCCTCATCTCTGTTTAAGTCGCCGAGAAGGACCGTCTTGAACATTTCTGCATTTATATCAGATTATCTTGCAACCAGGAGGTTGTGCTGCTTCAAATAGATTCAAGGGTCAATTTTTTCACAGAAATGATGCATCTATCACCTGCGATAGTGCTTGGAAACTATCCAAAGCGGGTTGGATGGCTCATTACCATGCATGCAGAGTGAAATATTGAGCAGAAAAGCATACAAATTTTCTTCAGCAAATGCAGCTCTAGTCACTTCTGTAACTAATAATTGTATTTGATAAGACATGTTCATGTTAATGGATTTGATGGATTTCTGCCACGTTGTTCAGAACTATGCAGAAAAATAAATAAATGAATAAAAATTATTGTGATCTTACCATAAAAGTCTGAAAAGACAATAGTGCCTAGATATTAACAAGACTCAAAATGAATCGAGGAACTGTTTTAAGCCCTCTACCTTTGTATGCGGAAGGGATGGCCACCCCTTTAAAATCGCATCTGAAATAGACAATCGGGCTTTTTTTGAAGCACTGTTTTTCTCATTCTGATGTTGTATAACAGCTTCAGTGTGCTCATTTTCTTTTTCCTGTGCAACACAATGGGCAAGGTCTTCATAGTCTCCTTCACCAACATGAATGCCCAAATCAGTACACATTCTTGTCTCAGTTGCAAAGGTTTCAAAAATCCGTTCCATAGATGAGCTTCCACTGTGCCACATAATAACTTCCAATTGAACAACCAGAATAATGTTTTCTTTGAAAACTTAAAAATCAGAAAACATTCAAAGATTTCATTTGATATCACTCTATTTCGCGATACTTGAATTCAAAACGGGCATTATGTACACAACATGTTAATAAAAACTTACTTACCATTGTTTGGCGATAGCATCACCCTTCGCAGATCCCTGATCCTGAAAGGTGACATATTAAAAATGTAACTGTGAGTTTACACATTGCCACATAGACAACTCAAAAGATTGCAAAAATGGAAGTAATAGTGATATCTAGGTATGTGTAAAACCAGTTGCAAGCTCTTTTGACTGGAATATTATTATGTTTGGCAACGATTGACTCCACAATGCTGTTGACAATTACTATCCTTGAGAAAATGATGTCTTCAGTAACCAGTTGCACATTGAAAGATCCCAAAAGAAACCACAAAAGCTCATTCCATGTCCACTTGACATTTCCCCACCATCAGCATATGCACGATCCTCCACAACATCCTGTATAGCCTAAATTAGAGACACGCCAGTATATAATTTGCATTATTTGAGTCCTGCAAAGGCCTGACCTCGTTTTGCAAGCAAGCAAAAAAGTGCTTTTGCACATCTAATCGGTTCTCTCATTGGAACACTCTTACGGGGTGGAGCCAATGCTGTCCATACTGTTGTTACTTATACACCATGCTCCATGATGATTAACATTCTTATGCCATCATGATTTTAATGTCCAAGTAGAGATTACACATGAGAGAGCAATGCAGAGTACTTGATATATGCAAGTCATCCTCTGATTTCTCTTATCACTCGTCCCTTTTAGAATGTCTTCAAACAGATTCTCAGCTGATTGGATGTTTCCTACAGCTGCTTCCATTCACAAATGCAGATATGTCATAGATCCAAGCACATGTCAAACTATCACGATTGGTCATAGCTTACCCAAATTGTATTTAAGAGCTATGGAGGTACAGCTCAGGGCTAGTCTTCAATCATCAAAAGGCCTTAATCCCTGCCTTTGATCACATCTCAGATTCACTTAATTGATCATGCTTCGAGAGACGCGTTCTATTTGATTTCTTCTTGGATTCTTGCAAGTCATTTCATACCATATCTGAAAGAAACTCTTTCACATTCTCTTTATATGAGGAAGTCTTAGGAGCAAAAAGATGTTTATATCCATTTTCTAGCAGACCTATCAACACTATAGGGTGGCTGCCCTTTCTATTGATATCATCTAATGTCTACATTGAAGAGAGCTCTGACAACATCTCTGATGAGAAGAAGAGGGAATCGAGCGGGTGGATATTGATGGAGTCTGTGCACATTGTAGAGGGGCACTTTGATCAATCCCTTGAACCATGTATTCTTTTCATCTTTTTACTTCTAAGTGATGCCAAGTAACCTAACCAGAGAAAGAGGAATAATCACATGATGCACTGCATAGAGGACCAAGTTGTCAAGGGCCAGAGATAAGTAGCCCACCAGGGATCAAGTTGCCAAGAACAAAGAAATCAACCAAAGTAAGTGGACCAGATAAATCGACCCATTTCTCAAGTAGACCACTTTTATAAAGTGATCTAAACTGTTGAAGTATACTATTACAAAAAAAGGTCCAACTTACCGAAGTAGAATGATTCTAGACAAAGAGCAAAGTCAAACAAAATCTCATAAGTAAACCAAATTTATATAGCTTGTTAAAACTTGATGTGGAGGTCTGTAGCACAACAGATGTGTCTTGGCAGAAATTTCAAGAATGTGCCGTTATGAGAAGGATGCCCTGGAAGCTTGTCCTGCAACTTGTGTGTGGTGGGGTGCCTTAGGGTACTCACCCAAAGCTCTTTACCATGCATTGTGGGTAATCACCAGGCCAAAGGGTGGTCACCCAGCCTGGTGGAAAGTCACCCAACCAAGGGGTCGTCAACAACAAAAGGTGAAGGAAGGCCAAAAGGAAAAGGAGGGGTAGCTCCAACTCAGCCCATGGCCCATCAAAGGGGGTGGTCACCCTGTGTAGGACGGTGGCCCTGTGTAGGTCGGTCTCCCTATGTAGGATCGTCGAACTATGCCGGGTGGTCGCCCACAAGAAGATACGAGAAAAGTGGAAGGCAGACACCCAAATGAGGATGCAAGAAAGAGGGGTCACCTGTAGGAGAGAGACTCAGGGCTATTCGTAGAAAGAGTAGTTACACCTCCCAGGACACATCTTACTCGAGGGTAGTCCTCCTTAGAGAAATATACCCTGTAACATGCCTGTGCAGAAGAGAACCTTCACAAACGCCAAGCCCCTCAAGAAGGTATAGGCAGAACAGGAGTACAAGAAGGGTTCACAAGAATAACACAACTCAATATTGTGTCGTCTGCATCACACAAAAAGTAGAAAGCATAATTCAGCCCCTGACAAGATGCTCAACCCGACTAGTCTCAGATCAGTTAACCTGCTTCCACCCCTTGAGGTTATCTGCTCATCACACTTACTAGGAGGGCTCCCTTTCCACCAGTAGCACAAGTAGTTAGCGGCCAACTAGTGGACTAGACTCCAAGGGCTTGACGACTGTCAACACATTCACATACCAAAAGATAAATGATCCAGAGTACAGTTCAGCACACAGTATTCCTTGCATATGTTGAGCTTAGGGTACAGTTCCAAATAGGATCACTAGTGCAGTGTATGAGGAGAGTGGATCCATGTCTTCTTGGATGGTTCCTCATTGCTGCACAGTGCATACCACAGATGCTAGACTCCGATACAGCTTACACAGGCAGCGGGTGAGGACATACAACAGAGGATCGCTGATTTCTTTTAGAGGATCAAGCCACAACCGATCCCTAGTGGCTGAGGGCTCAATCTCAAGGAGGCAGAGACTCGAAAATCTAGGAGACATCCACGTGTCACTGGATATAGGAGATCCACGCTATACCAGCATGAGATATTGAGGATCCGACTACTTCATTTGCTGCACATGGAGCGGAGACGGCTATCCACACCCTTGCATGTCATACTTCGTCCGACACCCATGTATCACATCCTCCATCCACTTTCCCCCCATACTACATTTGTAGGTCTATTCATTTTGGTTGCTTCCATTGCAGCCCACAAACATGGTTTCATTGTAGTCCTCCCTCGTATTACGTGGTCATTTCTTGCAGTGCCAGAACCAGGTCAATTTGTGGACATTGTTAGACTTTCATTTCAGTTCACTTTAGATGTTTATACTATATTTTGTTTATGGATATTTTGTGTATCAAGGATGTATATGGTTTTGTCTCATAGGTCAATCCTGGCCTTCAGAAAACGTTAATAACTTTCTTTCTTTCTTTCTATTCCTATCTAGCGATGCTCGCTCACTCTCACTTCCATGTTTGTGCTTTTCTGGTATTCCTTTCCTCATTTTATCTCATGAGTACTTATAAGTAATTGCTTCGTAATGCCTATCCGTGTGTTGATATGTAATGTATGTATCGACAGTTAATCATATCACATTGTATGGTAAGTTGAGATACAGATTGAAAGCATGTTACAGCTTGCAGTTGATGCTAATTTAATCAAATGATAAAGCGAACTTAATCTCCATAGGTTTTGCTGCTGAAACAAGGACTTTTGGCTCATGATGAGAGTTCTTCGCACATTGATAGACAAGCTAGACACATTCCACCTTTGCTAAAAAAAAATGAGAGTGGAAATGGCTAGAGAAAAAAGACCCCTTCAGATCTACCCAAGATTGCCAACTAGATTAAGCATCCACATAAAAGACATAATGATTCACTTGCTTAAGATCATACTGTAAAGGGAAACTCTATGAAAATTATCCGTTGATTGGCAAAGTGGAAAAAAACATCAGAGAAAAGAGGACAAATATCTCATGGAAGAAATGTTGGGAACCCCAGGTACACACGAACCTGCACTACAATAATCTAAGTTTTCAAACTCCTTATCGTTGCTTGAGGTCACTTATGCTTTGCAGCAAGAAACCATTCTGTTCACTTCATTTCCACACAGCCTCCATTTATCTGGTTTCTTTTCTGTGTAAAACTATCTATAATATTTTTTTATATAAAATTGGCTAAAAATACCAATCAATCTAATTCCCCTACTGAAATTTTCCAAGTTCAAGCATAGTGACAATGGATATTGTGAAAAAAAAAAACAGCATAAGACATTGTTAAGTACAAGCAATTCCTCATTTTCTGCACATATAAAAATAAGAACAAACTGATTGCAGAGATGTGTATGAATTAAAGGTGTGAATCTTTGCATGCAGTAGACAAGAATGCATGGTTGATCAGGTTTTTTGTCCTGGCCAGAAACTTTATTTTTTTCGGAGGAAAAGATAAAGATAATGAACCTGAATTTCATCATCTGCTACTTCTGTCATCTTAATTCAATTCGTTAGGGGACCTGAAGGTGCAGTATGCTGCATCTTGTACCAACCTTGGAACCAAGAACTGCCAAAAGATTTATGAAAAAACTTATGATCCCAAACAGGTAAAATAATAAGATGCACCAAAAGTTCAGACATAAACAGAAAGACTAGTAAAGGCAATATTCGAAGTGATATTGAGGTAAGGTTCAGTGTTTACATGCGAAATTACTAAGGAAAAGGAATCTCAAGCTCTGAATTATCTATTTGACTTAATGAGCTTTTATCGGTTTCCAGGATATGGAGGGATGCCATGTTTTACATCATGAGTTCAATAAGGGAATCACAAAACCGTAGCTAGGATAAGAAATTCAAAAATTCATCCCCATAAATATAAGTAAAAAAATCAAATACTATTGTCTATTTATTATTGAAAAGTATACCTGTTGCAGGTCAGGGATGGAATGCAGGCTGAATGTGCATCAAAGGAATCACTTTAAGTTGCTCATAATCATACACAACACAATAATCCCATGTAGTTCAATCTTGCATACTCATGTCTTGCATAGACAATTGTTGTACGACATGTGCGCAGAGACAGACATGTTGGCTAAGGCTACACAAGTCGTACAAAAATGAATGACAAGGATACATACTCAATGAACATGATCAATACATGGGCACAGAGAAATTGACAAGGATACGGATTCAAACTCAATAAGCAGGATCAATTTTATGGGTCAGCAATTACCGTGACAAGGATACACACTAAGACTATACACGTACAACAAGGCAAAGATTATGTGATGTACCACTATTATGTGCTACACTAACTGTAGATTCATTTCGGAACCCCTTAGTATGATCCACTCTTGATGCTAAAGGCACCAACCCTTCTCTGCATGTCAAGGTCACCTTCTCGGGGGAGTTCCTAACTGGCTCATCACAGTCGAGTCTTATTGTGGCTTTGTGCCCCATGCAAGTGTACCTCCTTTCTCTCTTTTGACCATGTGTATTTAGCTCTCTCCATTTTTTTTCTTTTTCGAAGTGCACATGAGGATTCGAGACAAACCTTGTTCTTACATGTGTATCTACAATAACTGTTGTGGAGAGTGGGGTAGTCCTCCAGGGCAGTAAGATTCCGTTCACAAGATAAATGATAACAGAGCACTCACGGAATGGTAACCAAATGCAAGACACAAAAAACAGAACCCCACAAGAAAATGATAGATCTCAGCTGATAAAGAACAAATGATAGAACCCAACATTGTTTCATAAGATTTCACTTGCCCGAAGATTAGCATTGCTATTTGTTGTGTAGCACAAAAAGAATCAGACGCTTCATTTGCAAGGGCGATGCAACAAAGCTCCTTTTGAGTGTGATACGGGCACCAACCCATAGGGAGCACCAACTCCCAATGACACCCTTTCTACGAGTTACATATAACTCATGCATGCACATGTGCCTACACAGAGTGCTCGTATGTTGAATGTTAAAACGACTTTAGTGACGACGCGACAATGCTAAAGCCCGGACTCTTGCATTTCCATCCCTTAAATAGCATTGCATCAAAGTGATTCCCATGTGCATGCCTATGTCACGACTCATTCCAATGAAGGCTTCTTCCTTCAATCCCATATGAATCCGTGCTCGATAGGTTACATGGGGCTCCATATCTCTTTTTATACCCATCCCCTTGGATCCTAGTCCTTACCCAATATGTCCATGTACAATGAAGGCATATCCGCGTACCCTGAGCCTCTCCCTTTCACCAGAGCCTGGAGAGCAGGACGGGACACCACAAGCAGAGCACTTATCCTTCAGTTCTCAGATGAGGCCGGGAGGAGAGAATTCCTCAGACGAGGGGCGGTACTACGCACTACACCGGGCACCCCCATCTATTTGGATGACGACCTCACACGGATGCAGGTAGAGCACAGACGGGCATGCATGCCGCGTGTCCTCCAGGCCAGACGAGAGGGACATCGTGCCCTATACAGAGACGGTCGGGTCATCATTGATGGACGGCCCATTGACTAGGGATTCGCGGCCTATGAGACAGCACAGCAGGAGGTGCACATTGCAGTATGGAACTCCAATGGATCTTTGTGGACACATCCAGGGCGCCTCGAGGAGGTGATGGAGGGCAGAGACATTATCTTCTTGACAGAGACACACGAAAGCCCGGGGAGGAGCCTACCGAGGATTGAGGGCTATATGTGGGAGTCAGCTCACCGCCGCCAGATGAGACAGCGCACCACACGAGGATCAGAAGGAGTAGCCGTGCTCTACAGACAGTCGCTACAGCACAGGATACAGATGGTAGCTAGAGATCCAGAGGCACGTTTCATGTAGATACGCCTCCAGCTATCAGAGGAGAGAGCAGCGTACTTCGTTGTATGCTATATTGCACCCATTGGTTCGCGCTTCACACATTCCCCCGAGCAGCTATCAGGGGGGGGACCAGACACCACATCGCCATATGATTGCCTCAGTGACACGATTATGGAGTATACCGGGATGGGTGATGTCTTCCTTGTAGGAGACTTCAATGCCCGCACTCAGAGCCACCAGTGTGATATCTACGACTTTGACGACCCTGAGATGCTTTGTACCATAGAGGACATGCCTACACTCAGAGCCTCAGCCGACACCGCCACACCCACCTCACACGGCCGACACCTACTCCAGATGGGAACAGCACACCATCTCATTATATATAATGGGATGGGGACCTGGCCCACCTCGAGCGGTCTCACCTGCATTCCACCGAGGACACCACAGGGGGGCAGTGTGGTAGACTATGTTATCGGACCCCTGGAGGCGACACATCTCATCACCTCATTCACTATCCCACCCTTACCGATTGGAGCTGATCACGCATATCTTGCCCTATCCATTCGCGGCTCACCATGCATATCCCACCCCGTCACCATACAGCCACGAGCCCATACCACCATTCACTTTAGAAATGAGTTAGCACATATCTATAGCTCCCATGTTCGAGAGCGCATCTACTCCCTTAATCCCTCTGCCTCCTTGGACACCCTCACCGCCCACTTCTCCTCGATCCTCCATACATCTGCTACTCTCAGCTTCCCATACACCACCCACAGCACTGCACATTCGACACGGCTAGGGCATACACCCCAAAATAGATGGTACGATGAGGAGTGTAGGCGACTATACCGACATCTCTGAGCACAGAGTATCTTTGGATCCATCACTGAGAGGGAGGCACGACAACAGATGTGAACCCTCACACGCCGGAAGCGGCGAGCTTTCGAGGAGAGACAAGAGGCAGAGTTGATCAACCTTCTCATGAGTAGGGATTGTGCCACCGCGTGGAGGGCACTACGTGAGCCACGCCCACCTACACCCATAGCAGATCCTCCGACTTGGCACACCTACGCCAAGAGGTTATATGACGTCCCAGGACAGCCACCATTGCCAACTCCTTCCACACCGCGTCATGTGATATCCACCCTCTTCACGGAAGGCATGGTACAACACGCCATCCATAGGCTCCAGCATGGCCATTCAGCAGACCACACGGGGCTACAGGGAGAGCACTTTATATATGCAGCAGATGTAGTTTCCCACTTGATCGCCCATCTCTTCAACCATGCTTTGGTTGAGGGATTACCCGACTCATGGACTATGCATACCATTACGCCTATCCATAAGTCCGGCGATATGATGGACCCAGGGAACTACAGGACTATTATGATAGGCCATATCCTGGCCAAGATCTATGGGGCGGTACTAGAGGCAGAGCTCAGTACACACGCTGAGGCAGCTGGGATCAGAGCACCCGGCCAGGCAGGCTTCCGCCGCACTTTCTCCACCATCGACCACATCTTCGTGCTTCGTTGCTTGATTGAGAGCGCGAAGGCGAGGAAGCACAGACTATACCGTTGCTTTGTGGATTTCCGCAAAGCCTTCGACATGGTCCCTCGAGAGAGACTACTACGGAGGCTCAAGGAGTTACAGCTACCATCATACATGCTATGGGCCATCCACGCTTTGCATGCACGAGTCACAGGCATGGTACGCTGCCATGGCGGTCTATCAGACATCCTTGTTAGCACCATTGGTGTGAAACAAGGTTTCCCTCTCTCACCCACTCTCTTCGGTCTCTACATCGACGAGATCACGGAGTATATACATCGAGCAGGGGGGCGAGGAGGAGACCTCGGAGGTACGCCAGTACACATCCTATTATATGCTGATGACATTGTCCTGCTTTCAGAGTCACAGGAGGGGTTGCAGTCACATTTAGAGGCGCTCGATACCTTTTGCATGGAGAGAGGACTCACAGTGAACCTTGGTAAGACCAAGGTCATGATCTTCCATACCTCCAGGAGAGTACGCCATCGTGCCTCTTTCACGGAAGCTGGAGGACAAATAGAGGTAGTGGACTCCTACGTCTACCTAGGTGTCACCTTCTCGGGTAGCACAGGGGTAGGCCACGAGAGATAGATTGATGCGAGGCTATGCGGCACTTCCAGGATTGGAGAAACGCTGCTTTCGGACACATTTTCAGGAGCCCCGGACTAAGGGGTGGCTCTTTGACACTCTAGTGACACCCGCATTGATGTACGCAGCGGGAGTATGGGCACCAGGGATCACAGAGGCGATGTGGGCGCAGATTGAGAGGCCCCAGGGCACCATGATCTCACGCTTGCTGTGCAGCAAGCCCTCTGTTCCACATGACATTATACGAGCTGAGCTTGGCACACCACCGATGCTAGTGGAGGCCCTCTTCCAGTTGGTGACCTTTATTCTGAGAGTCAGAGAGCTCCCCACCAGCAGACTCACTAGGCTTGCATTTGAGAGCTCTAGACATTTGGCAGAGACAGGGCATGAGAGAGTATGGTATGCACAGACTTATGGATGGTTAGCAGACCATGGCATGAGCATTACGGATCTCCCCTCTTTTCAGTATGACCTCTCTTCCCCCCACATTACCCTCTCTCGTTCGGAGAGGAATAGGATCATCCGTCAGGACCTACTACAGATACACATCAGAGAGACATGGATAGCACCACGGGAGCCTCTTCCCACAAAGAGGCAACACTACAGAGAGCACTTCATGGCTGTGACAGTGGATGGTTTCATTCAGAGACCACGATACATGGATACATATATGGCACCAGCTGAGAGAGTGGCCATTGGGCAGCTCAGAGTATCATCACACCAGCTCGAAATTGAGGTTGGGCGAGCCACACATACCCCGAGGGATGAGAGATTATGCAAGATATGTAGAGAGGGGGTGGAGGACGAGTAGCACTACACATGTAGATGCCAGGCATGTGAGGACATCAGAGACCGCTACCCACGGCTCTTCAGGGGGCCCAGAGAGATCAGGGCTTTATTGGGGACAGAGGACCAGCGCCCTCTAGGCCGTTTCCTAGTAGAGCTCCAGCACCGCCGTGCATCACTCCTCCAACAGCAGATGGAGATACACCTCGCCCCCCCCCCCCCCCCTCAGACTTATATTACAGATTTTTTCAGACCCACATCCACTCGAGGACCCAGCTCGATGCGGGGTGTCACATTACACAGAGCAGAGGAGCTTAGACGACAGCGTCGACGACCGAGACCCCCGGTCCGGAGAGCCCGTCCACATCAGAGAGAGATTCAGGCAATTCACGCTCGCCACGACATGGAGATACGGAAACGTCAGCAGCGCACCCTTATCGATTTGGACGCTCAGAGCATTTTGAGGATCGCCATGATGCCTTGCCCACCGATGCATTATATCCTACACCCACTCCAGGCATTTAGTGGGTTGTGATACCATCAAGCCTCCCCTCCCTATGCATATCATATTTGTATCTCACCCATTGAGCATATAGAGTGCATCCGCATAGCACCCCACACCCTTGATGCCAGTTACTATCCACTCCTTTTATACCGGTTTGCGGTACTCACACTTTATTTTCCTTTTGGGATCACAGTGGATCGGATCATACTGATGTATATGTTTTGTCTTATAGGCCGATTTTGGCCTCTAATAGACGTTAAAAAGTCTTTCTTTCTCTCTCTCTCTCTCTCTCTCTCTCTCTCTCTCTCTCTCTCTCTCTCTCTCTCTCTCTCTCTCTCTCTCTCTCTCTCTCTCTCTCTCTCTCTCTCTCTCTCTCTCTCTCTCTCTCTCTCTCTCTCTCTCTCTCTCTCTCTCTCTCTCTCTCTCTATGCAGAAGCAGCCCCCCACCCCCCCGGGCACCGGTCTTCTCCATCTCCTCGGACAGCTCGCCCTCACCTGCAGTTAGGGTTCGCCACACACCTCAGCCCCATCTCTCTATGCTACCCGGTTGCCAAAATGCCTAACCTAGTTTCCCAAACTAACCCTAACCCTAAGCCAAAACTGAAGTAGTGTGTCCCTGTAACCCTAACCCTAGGCCAAAACTGAAGTAGTGTGTCTAAGCCAAAACTGAAGTAAAACTGAAGTAGTGTGTCCCTGGCCCGGACTAATAACTGTTTCCTACAGTTATTAGCCACTCCCACCCTTGCTCCATCGCGCATCGGGCGCGCTCCCGTCTTCATCGCAAGTCTTTAGGCTCAGTACTCTGAGCATTTTTTCATCTTCGAATGCAATGAGTGCTACGGCTAAGAAGGACGATTTGACAAAAATGGAGGACAAACTGACCATAGCTATCAAAGAAAACAAGAAGATGGTGGACTCCACTATCATGGCCATCATCGGCCGCCTCTCAAAGCTCGAGAAGGAAGTAGGAACATATCATAAGGAGAGGGAAGCATGGCAGAAAGAGAAAGAAGAATGGGCTAAGGAGAGGGCAAACATGAAAGAGGAATTGGAGCTCCTCAAAGCTTCAATGGTCTCTCTTACACCCGAAGAAGGAGAGATTAATATGAACAAGAAAGAAGCTCTCAAAGAAGAACTCACCAAATCCTTGACCGAGAGCATGGAAAACAAATTAGAAGCTACCAAAGAAGGGTGGATCGACATAGTGAAGAAGAACATCAAAAAAGAAGCCAAAGAGAAAGCACAAAAGGAAGAAGCCCTCATCGTGCACACCACTATTGAGGAAGAAAAGATGAGACATGCCCGCCGTCTCAATGTACGCATCACGGGCATTGAAGAAAAAGAAGGCTCTACCCCCGAGTCCGATGGGAAGACACTATGCAAGATACTCGGCTACAAAGAGGAGTCCCCCCCATTCATCAAGTCTTGGAGAACGGGACGAGACCCCACGAAGAAGAGAGCTCTCATTCTACACTTCCCTTCCGAAGATATAAGATCTACTTTCCTACGCAAGAGGGTGATTTTGAGAGCACTTGATGGCCCCCCCATCTACCTTGACGATGATCTCACACCCATGCAGGTAGCACACCGTCGTGCATGCATGCCGAGAGTACATCAAGCTCGCAAAGAAGGAAAGAAGGCTTCATACAGAGATGGTCGTGTCATCATTGATGGCAAGGCCATCCCATAGGGATTCGCGGCCTGTGAGACACTCGAGGAGATACACCTTGCAGTTTGGAACTGCAATGGAGATCTATGGACACACCCAGAGAGATTGGAAGAGGTGCGCAAAGGCAAAGACATCATTATGCTCACAGAGACACATGAGAGCCCGGACCGGGGCCTACCTCGTGTCCACGGTTTTCAGTGGGAGTCCACATACAGAGAGTGTACACGTCAGCACACCACCCGAGGATCAGGAGGAGTAGCCATACTCTTTAGAGATGGACTTCAGAGCAGGATACAGATAGTCGCACGTGATTCACAGGCCAGATATCTTTGGATTCGACTCCAGCTCTCGCAGGAGCGGATCATCTTCATAGCATTATGCTACTTTGCTCCTTCTAGCTCGCGTTTCGCTATCATAGATCGAGAGGAGGACTCACCATACACTTGCTTGTCAGAAGAGATTACAGAGTACTCTGCATTAGGGGAAGTCTTCCTTATGGGAGACTTCAATGCCAGGACAGGCAATGATCAGTGTGAGATATTTGACCCAGAAGACCCGGAGATACTACATACCATAGAGGATGAGTCTACAGCTCGAGCTTCAGCTGACGCTACACACACTCACTATGGCACTCACCTACTCAGACTAGGCTCTCGACATAATCTCGTTATCTATAACGAGATGACTCAGTGGCCTACCTCAGGAGGATTGACATGCATACCACACTCAGTCACAGATGGCGGGGGAAGTACAGTAGATTACGTCATGGGGTCCAGAGAGGCCATCCACCTACTTACCTCATTCACCATCCCACCCATACCCATTGGGGCCGATCACACATACCTCGCACTCTCCCTGAAGGGAGACACCCCTACACGCATACCCGCAGCACGCATCCCACACACCACCATCCACTTCACACACGAGCTAGCTCACATATATGCGGCTCGAGTCGAACAGGGTCTTCTCTTACTTCATCCTGACACTCCACTATCCCTACTCACCTCTCAGATAGCATCAGTTCTTCAGACATCAGCCATCAGCTCCTTCCCACACACCATCCATTCTCGTCACACACCTCCTCCCGGGACTATGCCACAACATCGTTGGTATGATGAGGATTGCAGAGATCTTTACCGCCGACTACGAGCTCAGCGAGCATTGGGAGAGATCACAGAGAGAGAGGCCAAGGGACAGATGAAGACTCTCACACGTCGAAAGAGGCGAGCCTTTGAGGAGGCACAGGAGCTTGAGCTATACCATCTCTTTATGAGTATGGACAGTGCTGCAGCATGGCGCAGACTACGAGAGCCACGCCCGACCACACCTATTGGAGACCCACACACATGGCATGATTATGCTCAGAGGTTATATGAGGTACCTAGGCAGCCTCCCATTCCCCAGCCACTTGAGCCTCGCCCTACTAGTTCTTCTCTCTTCACAGCAAAGATGGTTGAGAGGGCCATACGACGACTTCGACATGGACGTTCGACAGACCACGCAGGATTGCAGAGCGAGCATCTCATATATGCAGCCTCCACTATAGCCCCGTTGATTGCACATGTCTTCAACCGGGCTATAGGAGAGGGCTTCCCAGAGGAGTGGACTAGGCACACCATTGTGCCTATCCACAAATCTGGCGACACCCTGGATCCAGGGAACTACAGGACCATCATGATTGGCCACACCATGGCCAAACTATACGGTGCCATACTTTAGGCAGAGCTCAGTTCATATGCAGAGACTGAGGGGCTACGAGCACGAGGCCAAGCAGGCTTTCGACGAGCTTTCTCTACTATTGATCACATCTTCATTCTGCGCTGCCTCATTGATGGGGCAAGGGTGCGGAAGAAGAGGCTATATTGCTGCTTTGTGGACTTCCGCAAAGCTTTTGATACAGTGCCGCGAGAGAGGCTCTTCCAACGCCTCCAGAGCTTGGGAGTACCATCAGGGATGATTTGGGCCATCTATGCACTCTATGAGAAGGTGACTGGGAGGGTACGGTGTCCAGGAGGTATGTCTAAGGCCATTGCTAGCACCATCGGTGTTAAGCAAGGCTGCCCACTCTCTCCCACTCTATTTGGTCTCTACATTGACGAGATTGAGGACTACATTCTCCGAGCTGGAGGAGAGGGTGCAGACCTCGCAGGTACACATGTCCACATTTTATTATATGCCGATGACATTGTCTTGATTTCAGAGTCACCCGAGGGATTACAGCGCCACCTTGAGGCCCTGGATGAGTTTTGTACACAGAGGGGCTTGATAGTAAACCTTGGCAAGACCAAGGTCATGATCTTCCACACCTCCCCCATGGTGAGGAATGGAGCAGGATTCAGAGCTGGTGGTGGACGGATTGAGGTGGTCACTTCCTATGTCTATCTCGGAGTCACATTCACGAGCTTGCCTGGCCCCTTCAGCATGAGACAGGCAGCCACCGATAGACTCACACGCGGATATGCAGCTTTAGCCATGTTAGAGCGGAGATGTCACCAAGCACACTTCCAGGAGCCCCGCACGAAGGGCTGGCTATTTGACACACTGGTCAGACCAGCTATGATGTATGCTGCGACGGTTTGGGCCCCAGGTCTCACAGTCACCCAGTGGAGTGCGATCGAGAGGCCACAGGTACGTATGATCTCGCGATTATTTCGTGGGAAACAGTCGGTGCCACATGACATCATCAGGGCAGAGCTAGCTGCACCACCCATGGCAGTAGAGGCACTATTCCAGACTATCTGCTTTATTCAGAGGATTAGGGACCTCCCTACAGATAGACTCACACACAGAGCTCTTGAGGCATCTATACAGATATCAGAGTTAGGATATGAGAGAGCTTGGTACACTCAGGTTAGAGTCTGGTTTGATAGTCATGGACTTGATATGGACAGATTGCCGCCTTTTCAGTATGACCCAGACTCACCTCACATCCACCTCTCTCGTCGTGAGAGGAATGTTGTGCTCAGACAAGATCTCTGGAAGCTCTACATTAGTCAGACATGGCACACACCACACATGGGATCGAGACTATCGCACTATCGAGACCAGTTCATAGACATACTAGCTGACGGTTTCATCCAGCGACCACGCTACATGGATACTCACATGCCTCATAGCTTGAGGGTAGCGATTGGCCAGCTGAGAGTCTCATCACACCGACTCGAGATTGAGACGGGCAGAGCCGCAGACATTCCCAGAGAGGAGCGGATATGCAGAGTATGCAGAGTAGAGATGGAGGATGAGGAGCACTTTGTATGCAGATGTAGCGCATATGATGGCATCAGAGGCAGATACGAGACTCTTTTTGCAGGGCAGCCCACCCTCCGAGAGATCATGGACTCTATAGACCAGCGACAGCTCGGGCGATTCTTACTAGAGATACAGAGTCACAGAGATTCCCTACTCCAGCCTACTGTAGCACTCCATACAGGAGGGAGACAGAGTCAGCTCACTGACTTCTTTATTCCACGACGTGCTGCAGCCCTCCCCCCCTCAGCCCACATACCGAGCGGGGTGACTCTTCAGCAGGCTCAGATATCTCGAGCTAGGAGACGACCCCGTGATATAGGATATCGGGCCCCGAGACTTCACCGACACCAGATTGCGGAGATCCAGGCTTGTGACCATCGCGCCATGGAGGAGAGACCATCCCAGATGATGGCCGATCCCGTTGCAGCCATCAGAGTGGCCCTGACTCCACCTCCACCTATGTATCACATATTACATCCCACCCACTAGCACAGGATGGAGCTAGTTAGTCGTTTTAGATGCATTCTCATGGTTGTTGTACTACCCTTTTGCATATAGACTATCATAGATATCGCACTCCATACACCCCCCACCACTTTCATGGGTATCCCCACATGCACACTACGAAGATCTATATCAGCTTAACCAGTTTCTTTTCAGCACTTTTATCTTTTCTGATTGACAGAAGATACACCCATGTACATCGATTTGTCTCATAGGCCGAGTTCGGCCTCCTAATAGACGTAAAAACACTTTCTTTCTTTCTTTCTTTCTTTCTCTCTCTCTCTCTCTCTCTCTCTCTCTCTCTCTCTCTCTCTCTCTCTCTCTCTCTCTCTCTCTCTCTCTCTCTCTCTCTCTCTCTCTCTCTCTCTCTCTCTCTCTCTCTCTCTCTCTCTCTCTCTCATGGCTGCATATGAGAGACGAGATCAGATGCTAGAGCCTACAGACCAGACACGGGTGAGTACCCAGCAGACTATTACTCAGTATTTTGAGCGCGTTGGTCCACATCGGACGGACCCGCCTCCCACAGGCATAGGGCTCACACTCCAGCAGGCAGCGGCACAGAGAGTGCGACGCCGAACACATCTGGTTGGGTACCGACGACCACGACTACACCAGGAGGATATCTCATGCATCAGGATAGCCAACGACTACATGATGGAGCATAGGCGCACTACCACCACTTGGACAGGCTTCCTCCAGGAGGCACTCCTACCGCCGCCGATGTACCATATACTCCACCCACCTCCACCCATCATCAGCACTTAGGGTATACATATTCACTCCCTCATGGCTCCCCTTTGTATCAGGTGGTCATTATCTGCTGAGCCAGAGCCACTCTCCCCCCAGGCACCATTATTTTATTCCCACTACCTCCTCATTACAGCTACCACCATCCTTTGCTGTTTTCCGCCTACACAGTTTTGTGTAGCGAGTATTTTTTTCCTTTCCATTGCTACACAGAGATTACCACAGTTGTATATGATTTTGTCTCATAGGCCAAGTTTGGCCTTTGGAAGACGTTAATATACCTTTCTTTCTTTTCTCTCTCTCTCTCTCTCTCTCTCTCTCTCTCTCTCTCTCTCTCTCTCTCTCTCTCTCTCTCTCTCTCTCTCTCTCTCTCTCTCTCTCTCTCTCTCTCTCTCTCTCTCTCTCTCTCTCTCTCTCTCTCTCTCTCTCTCTCTCTCTCTCTCTCTCTCTCTCACATTATGGATCCCCCATGTATCAGTTGGCCATTATCTGCGGAGTCAGAGCCACGTCTCCCGAGTCTTTTCCAACCCTATATAGCTTTGGGTAGCGAGTACTTTTTATTTCATTTCATTTTCTGCACAGGGTTACTACACTTGTACATGGGTTTGTCTCGTTTGGCCTCTAGAAGACGTTAATATGACTTTCTTTCTTTCTTTCTTTCTTCTCTCTCTCTCTCTCTCTCTCTCTCTCTCTCTCTCTCTCTCTCTCTCTCTCTCTCTCTCTCTCTCTCTCTCTCTCTCTCTCTCTCTCTCTCTCTCTCTCTCTCTCTCTCTCTCTCTCTCTCGCTTGTTGTACTACCCCTTTGCATATAGACTGCCATAGATATCGCACTCCATACACCCCCCCTTTCATGGGTATCTCCACACGCATTTCACGGAGATATGTATCAGCTTTACCAGTTTCTTTTTCAGCACTTTTATCTTCTCTGATAGACAGAAGATACACCCATGTACATCGATTTGTCTCATAGGCCGAGTTCGGCCTCCTAATAGACGTAAAAACACTTTCTTTCTTTCTTTCTTTCTCTCTCTCGATCCACTCTCACCCTTGGATACACTTACATCACAGTTCACCACCATCCTACACGACTCAGCTCTTTGCAGTTTCCCACACCGCACACATACACACCCTACACGCACAGGTTCCATGCCTCAGGACAGCTGGTATGATGCAGATTGCCGCGAGCTACGGAAGCACCTACGCATCTTAGAGCATAGAGGGGATATTACACACACACAGGCACAGCGTCGCATGCAGAGCCTTACTCGCCGCAAACGGCGAGATTGGGAGGAGAGACAGTACAGGGATATTTATCATTTACTCATGAGTCGAGACACTGCAGTGGCATGGGGACATTTGAGAGAGAGGAGACAGCAGACACCCATCCGAGACCCGAGCACTTAGCATAGCTATGCACAGAGCCTATACGAGATCCCAGACCAGCCCCCCATTCCCAGACCACAAAGCTCACGTCCTACTACATCTGACTTCTTTACACCCACTATGGTGGGACGCGCTATTGCCCGTCTACAGCATGGCAGGGCCAATGACCTTTTCGGTTTACAGGCTGAGCACCTCGTCTACGGAGGCACGACCCTTGCACCGCTCATTGCCCACCTCTTCAACCGTGCACTGGTCGAAGGGTTCCCTGACTCATGGACTGAGCAGACCATAGTGCCCATTCATAAGTCAGGAGATACTATGGATCCAGCTACATACTGGACGATCATGATTGGCCCTATATTGGCCAAGTTATATGGGGCGATACTGGAGACAGAGTTGAGTACTCTCGCTGAGAGGAAGGGTATCAGGGCTCCAGGACAGGCCGGCTTCAGACGAGATTACTCTACCATTGACCACATCTTCACTCTGAGATGCCTGATCGACCAGGCAAGGGTGAGGAAGACGAGATTATATTGCTGCTTTGTGGACTTCCGCAAAGCATTTGACACCGTTCCCAGGGGACGACTCTTCAGACGACTACTTGATATCGGAGCTCCAGAGGAGATGATATGGGGATCTATGCCTTATACGAGAGAGTATCTGGCAGAGTCAGATGTCCGGGGGGCTTATCTCATCCACTTGCTAGCACTATCGGGGTGAAGCAAGGATGCCCTCTTTCACCCACCCTCTTTGGTCTCTACATTGATGAGATAGTGGACTACATACAGCAACAGGGGGGTGATGGCATTGAGGTTCGCGGGTCCACTGTCCATATTCTTTTATACGCTGATGATATTGTATTGGTTTCAGAGTCGGCAGAAGGCCTACAGCATCATCTACATGGCCTAGATGACTTTTGCACACACAGAGGGTTATCTGTGAACCTTGGTAAAACCAAGGTCATGATCTTTCATACATCAGCACAGGTACGCAGACATAGTTTGTTCACAGAAGCGGGTGGACCGATTGAGGTGGTTGGATCATATGTTTACTTGGGAGTGACATTTACAGCAGCATCACGGGTCTTCACTATGTCTCAGGCTGCACGTGACCGCATCACACGTGGGTATGCAGCACTTGCCTTGATGGAGAGACAGTGCCACCAGGCATATTTTCAGGAGCCCCGCACAAAGGGGTGGCTCTTCGACACTTTGGTTACACCAGCGCTCATGTATGGGGCAGCCATATGGGGACCAGGATTAGCCACATCAGTATGGACAGCATTAGAGAGGCCACAGATCCTCATGATTTCTAGACTTACCCGCAGCAAGCCTTCAATACCACATGATATCATTAGAGCACAGCTCGCTGCACCACCGATGCTAGTTGAGGCACTATTCCAGACAGTATGCCTATTACACAGACTCCGAAGCATGGATACAGAGCGCATTGCTTATCGGGCTTTCCAGGCATCACGGGACATGGCATTAGCAGGGAACACCTCCTCATGGTATGCACAGACATGAGACTGGCTGGCCCACCATGGCTTTGACATAGACAGGCTACCACCACTACAGTACAACTCACATGCACCCACCTACTCGCTCTCTCATCAGGAGAGGAATAGGATCATTCATCAGGAGATATGGCATACATACATACAGAGGACATGGGTGAGCCCTAGGGGTACATTGCCACCGAAAATGCTCTATTACCGTGAGCATTTTCTACATATATCGGACGAGGGCTTCATCGAGATTCCAAGATACATGCATACATATCTACCCCACCACCTTCGAGTCGTCATTGGGCAGCTCCGGGTCTCATCACACCAGCTCGAGATTGAGAGGGGTCGATCCAGGGGAGTCCCCCGTGAGGAGAGGTGGTGCCCAGTATGCGAGACAGAGGTAGAGAGTGAGGAGCATTTTGTTATCAGATGCCCAGCATACTTAGACCTACGAGCACAGTTCCAGATAGAGGAGTCACTCCCGTTATGCATGACTATGGGAGACCAGCGACACTTGGGACACTTCCTCGCGGAAGCATACGAGAGGAGAGATCGGTCACTCCAGCCCACACATCAGCCACGAGTGAGTACGCAGCAGACCATTACCCAGTTTTTTCAGCAAGCTGAGCTACATCAGACAGGTCCATCTATAGGGCTCACGCTCCAGCAGGCAGCAGCACAGAGAGCACGGCGCCGACCACGCATGGGCAGATATCATCGACCACCGCTATATCAGGAGGATATCTCACGCATCAAGACAGCCTACGACCACATGATGGAGCATAGGTGCACCACCACCCCATGGGTTGTCTTCCTTCCGGAGGCACTCACACCACCCCCGATGTACCACATACTACACCCACCCCCACCCATTCACCAGTAGCTAGGGTGTTTTACTCACACTTTTACTCACATGTCCCCCATGTATTAGGTGGCCACTATCTGCGGAGTCAGAGCCACGTCTTCCCATCCTTTTCCAGCCTTATATATCTTTGTGTCACGATATACCTTTTATTTCATTTTATCCTCTACACAAGGTTACTACACTTGTACAAGGTTTTTTGTCTCATAGGCCAAGTTTGGCCTCCAGAAGACGTTAATATGACTTTTCTTTTCTTTTCTTTTCTTTTCTTTTTCTCTCTCTCTCTCTCTCTCTCTCTCTCTCTCTCTCTCTCTCTCTCTCTCTCTCTCTCTCTCTCTCTCTCTCTCTCTCTCTCTCTCTCTCTCTCTCTCTCTCTCTCTCTCTCCCCCTCCCCAGGCACGTCGAGAGAGGAGGAAGGCCTTTTATCGTGATGGTAAGGTCTTCATAGATGGACGCCCTATCAAATAGGGCCACGTGGCCCATGAGACATCACTACACCAGGAGACACCACTCAGAGGAGCAATGTGGAACTGCAACGGGGCAGTCTGGACGAGACGAGACAGCCTCGAGGAGATCCTCGAGGAGATCCTGGCATCACATGACTTTGCGTGCATCACAGAGACACATGAGAGCCCAGATAGAGGTCTACCACACATTGCAGGTTTTCATTGGGAATCTGCATTCAGGACCACGACGAGACAGAGTACAGCGCGAGGGTCGGGAGGTGTGGCCATCGTATTTAGACAGGAGATAGAGAGCCGGATCCACATTATAGGGAGAGATGAGGAGGCACGATACATGTGGGTTCGCATGGAGATGCCACAGGGGAGGTGGATTTACATTGCTATATGCTACTTCCCTCCAGGGGGATCTCGATACACAGGACAGGATCTTGGGGGACCGATCCGAGATAGAGACTCACCATACACAGCACTTTCAGATGAGATACTACATTATAGCACACTAGGTGAAGTCTTCCTTATGGGGGACTTCAATGGCCGCACTCAATCACATCAGTGCGAGGAGTACGACATAGACCACCCACATCTCATGAGGACCAGAGACCCAGATGAGATGAGCACCAGCAGAGTATCGGCGGACATGGGTCAGGACACCACCGGGTATGGCAGACATCTACTTGAGCTAGGTAGCCGACATCAGCTCCTTATATATAACGGGATGAATCGTTGGCCAGGTTCGGGCGGACTTACTTGCTTCCCTCACGGGGGAGGTGAGAGCACAGTTGACTACATTTTAGGTACCACCTCTGGAGCTTCACTCATCCCCTCACTTAGTATTGGACGACGCCCACTTGGTGCTGACCATACATTTATCACATTCACACTCTCATCTCCTATTCCATTAGACCCTCTCTCACCCACTAAGACACACACCAATACACTTCACACACGAGCTCTCACACGTTTATGCACACCATTTACACAACCGCCTACTCTCCCTCGATCCACTCTCACCCTTGGACACACTTACATCAGAGTTCACCACCATCCCAGAGGACTCGGCTCTCTGCAGCTTCCCACACCGCACACATATACACCCTCCACGCGCAGGTTCTATGCCCCAAAACCGCTCGTATGATGCAGATTGTCGTGAGCTACGGAAGCACCTACAGGTTTTAGAGCATAGAGGAGATATTACACACACACAGGCGCAGCGTCGCATGCAGAGCCTCACTCGCCGCAAACGGCGAGATTGGGAGGAGAGAGAGTACTGGGATATCTATCATCTGCTCATGAGCTGAGACAGTGTAGTGGCATGGCGACATTCGAGAGAGAGGAGACAGCAGACACCCATCCGAGACCCGAGCACTTGGCATAGCTATGCATGGAGCCTATACGAGATCCCAGACCAGCCCCCCATTCCCAGACCACAGAGCTCACGTCCTACTACCTCTGACTTCTTCACACCCGCTATGGTGGGACGTGCTATTGCCCATCTACAGCATGGCAGGGCCATGACCATTTCAGTTTACAGGCAAAGCACCTCATCTATGGAGGCACGACCCTTGCACCGCTCATTGCCCACCTCTTCAGCTGTGCATTGGTTGAAGGGTTCCCTCACTCATGGACTGAGCACACCATAGTGCCCATTCATAAGTCAGATGATACTACAAATCCAGCTACATACCGGACGATCATGATTGGCCCTATATTGGCCAAGTTATATGGGGCGGTACTAGAGACAGAGTTGAGTACTCTCGCTGAGAGGAAGGGTATCAGGGCTCCAGGACAGGCACGTTTCAGATGCGATTACTCTACCATTGACCACGTCTTCACTCTCAGATGCTTGATCGACCAGGCAAGGGTGAGGAAGCGGAGATTATATTGCTGCTTTGTGGACTTCTGCAAAGCATTTGACATTGTTCCCAGGGAACGACTCTTCAGACAACTACTTGATATCGAAGCTCCGGAGGAGATGATATGGGGGATCTACGCCTTATACGAGAGAGTATCTGGTAGAGTCAGATGTCCGGGGGGCTTATCTCATGCACTTGGTAGCACTATCGGGGTGAAGCAAGGATGCCCTCTTTCACCCACCCTCTTTGGTCTCTACATTGATGAGATAGTGGACTACATACAGCAGCAGGGAGGTGATGGCATTGAGGTACGTGGGTCCATGGTCCATATTCTTTTATACACTAATGATATTGTACTTGTTTCAAAGTCTGTAGAAGGTCTACAGCATCATCTACATGGCCTAGATGGCTTTTACAGACACAGAGGGCTAATTGTGAACCTTGGTAAAACCAAGGTCATGATCTTTCATACATCAGCACAGGTACGCAGACATAGTTTGTTCACAGCAG
This sequence comes from Ceratopteris richardii, assembly GCA_020310875.1. NCBI lineage: Eukaryota > Viridiplantae > Streptophyta > Polypodiopsida > Polypodiales > Pteridaceae > Ceratopteris > Ceratopteris richardii. Next base: position 25,087,869 of record CM035407.1, read on the forward strand.
CAGGTGGACCGATTGAGGTGGTCGGATCATATGTTTACTTGGGGGTGACATTTACAGCAGCATCAGGGGTCTTCTCTATGTCTAAGGCAGCCCGTGACCGAATCACACGTGGGTATGCAGCTATAGCTTTGATGGAGAGACAGTTCCACCAGGAATATTTTCAGGACCCCCGCACAAAGGGGTGGCTTTTCGACACTTTGGTTACACCAACACTCATGTATAGGGCACCCATATGGGGACCAAGCTTAGCTACATCATTATGGACAGCATTAGAGAGGCCACAGATCCTCATGATTGCCAGATTTATCGGCAGTAAGCCTTCTGTACCACATGATATCATTAGAGCGGAGCTCGCTGCACCACCGATGCTAGTTGAGGCACTATTCCGGAATGCCTATTACACAGAATCCGGAGCATGGATACAAAGCGCATTGCCTATCGTGCTTTCCAGGCATCACGTGATATGGCATTAGCAGGCGACACCTCCTCATGGTATGCACAGACACGAGACTGGTTGGCCCACCATGGCTTTGACATGGACAAGCTACCACCACGGCAGTACGACTCACATGCACCCACCTACTCGCTCTCTCATCAGGAGAGGAATAGGGTCATTCGTCAGGAGATATGGCATACATACATACAGAGGACATGGGTGAGCCCTAGGGATACATTGCCACCGAAAATGCTCTATTACCGTGAGCATTTTCTTAATATATCGGACGAGGGCCTCATCGAGATTCCGAGATACATGCAGACATACCTACCCCACACCCTTCGAGTCGTCATTGGGCAGCTCCGAGTTTCATCACATCAGCTCGAGATTGAGAGGGGTCGGTCCAGAGGAGTCCCCCGTGAGGAGAGGTGGTGCCCAGTATGCGAGATAGAGGTAGAGAGTGAGGAGCATTTTGTTATCAGATGCCCAGCATACTTAGACCTACGAGCACACTTCCAGACAGAGGAGTCACTCCAGTTGTGCATGACTATGGGAGACCAGCGACGCTTCAGACGCTTTCTCACAGTAGCATACAAGAGGCGAGAGCGGTCACTACAGCCCACACATAAGCCACGGGTGAGTACCCAGCAGACCATTACCCAATTCTTTCAGCGAGCTGAGCTACATCAGAGAGGTCCATCTATAGGGCTCACGCTCCACCAGGCAGCAGCACAGAGACCACGGCGCCGACCACACATGGGAGGATATCGTCGACCACGACTATATCAGGAGGATATCTCATGCATCAGGATAGCCTACGACCACATGATGGAGCATAGGCGTACCACCACCCCCTGGGTTGTCTTCCTTCAAGAGGCACTCAGACCACCACCGATGTACCACATACTACCCCCAGCTCCACCCATCACCGGTAGCTAGAGTGTTTTTACTCACATTATGGATCCCCCATGTATTAGGTGGCCACTATCTGCAAAGTCAGAGCCACGTCTCCCCAGCCTCTTTCAGCCCTATATAGCTTTGTGTAGCGATATACTTTTTATTTCATTTCATCTTCTACACAGGGTTACTACACTTGTATATGGTTTTTGTCTCATAGGCCAAGTTTCCCCTCCAAAAGACGTTAATATGGCTCTCTCTCTCTCTCTCTCTCTCTCTCTCTCTCTCTCTCTCTCTCTCTCTCTCTCTCTCTCTCTCTCTCTCTCTCTCTCTCTCTCTCTCTCTCTCTCTCTCTCTCTCTCTCTCTCTCTCTCTCTCTCTCTCTCTCTCTCTCTCTCTCTCTCTCTCTCTCTCTCTCTCTCTCTCTCTCTCTCGACATGGTCCCTCGAGAGGGACTACTACGGAGGCTCCAGGAGTTACAGCTACCATCATACATGCTATGGGCCATCCACGCTTTGTATGCACGAGTCAGAGGCATGGTACACTGCCCCGGCGGTCTATCAGAGATCCTTGTTAGCACCAGTGGTGTAAAACAAGGTTGCCCTCTCTCACCCACTCTCTTCGGTCTCTACATCGACGAGATCACGGAGTATATACAGCGAGCATGAGGGCGAGGAGGAGACCTCGGAGGTACGCCAGTACACATCCTATTATATGCTGATGACATTGTCCTACTTTCAGAGTCACAGGAGGGGTTGCAGTCACATTTACATGCGCTCGATACCTCTTGCATGGAGAGAGGACTCACAGTGAACCTTGGCAAGACCAAGGTCATGATCTTCCATACCTCCAGGAAAGTACCCCATCGCGCCTCTTTCACGGCAGAAGGAGGACAGATAGAGGTAGTGGACTCCTACGTCTACGTAGGTGTCACCTTCTCGGGCAGCACATGGGTATTCTCCATGGCACAGGATGCTAGAGATAGATTGACGCGAGGCTATGCGGCACTTGCAGGATTGGAGAGACACTCCTTTCAGACACATTTTCAGGAGCCCCGGACTAAGGGGTGGCTCTTTGACACGCTCGTGACACCCGCATTGATGTACGCAGCAGCAGTATGGGCACCAGGGATCAGGGAGGCGATGTGGACGCAGATTGAGAGCCCCCAGGTCACCATGATCTCACGCTTGCTGCGAGGGCTTAACATTATACGAGTTGAGCTTGGCACACCACCGATGCTAGTGGAGGCCCTCTTCCAGTTGGTGACCTTTATTATGAGAGTCAGAGAGCTCCGCACCAGCCGTCTCACCAGGCTTGCATTTGAGAGCTCTAGACATTTGGCAGAGACACGACATGAGAGAGTATGGTATGCACAGACTTAGCGATGGTTAGCAGACCATGGCATGAGCATTACGGATCTCCCCCCTTTCCAGTATGACCTCTCTTCCCCCCACATTACCCTCTCTCGTTCGGAGAGGAATAGGATCATCCGTCAGGACCTACTACAGATACACGTCAAGGAGACATGGATAGCACCACGGGAGCCTCGTCCCACAAAGAGGCAACACTACAGAGAGCATTTCCTGACTAACAACGGATGGTTTCATTCAGAGACCACGATACATGGATACATACATGGCACCTGCAGAGAGAGTGGCCATTGGGCAGCTCAGAGTATCATCACACCGGCTCGAGATTGAGGTTGGGCGAGCCACACATACGCCGAGGGATGAGAGATTATGCAGGATATGTAGAGAGGAGATGGAGGACGAGGAGCACTACACATGTAGATGCCACGCATATGAGGACATCAGAGACCGCTACCCACAGCTCTTCAGGGGGCCTAGAGAGATCAGGGCTTTATTGGGGACAGAGGACCAGCGCCCTCTAGGTCGTTTCCTAGTAGAGCTCCAGCACCGCCGTGCATCACTCCTCTAGCAGCAGATGGAAATACACCTGGCCTCCCCCCCTCAGACTTATATTACAGATTTTTTCAGACCCAGAGCCACTCGAGGACCCAGCTCGACGCGGGGTGTCACATTACACAGAGCAGAGGAGCTTAGACGACAGCGTCGACGACCGAGACCCCCACTCCGGAGAGCCCGTCCACATCAGAGAGTGATTCAGGCGATTCGCGCATGCCATGACATGGAGATACGGAGACGTCAGCAGCGCACCCCTATCGATTTGGACGTTCAGAGCATTTTGAGGATCACCATGATGCCTTACCCACCGATGCATTATATCCTACATCCACTCCAGGCATTTAGTGGGTTGTGATACCATCGAGCCTCCCCTCCCTATGCATATCATATTTGTATCTCACCCATTGAGCATATAGAGTGCATACCCATAGCACCCCACACCCTTGATGCCTGTTACTATCCACTCCTTTTATGCCCGTTTGCGGTACTCACACTTTATTTTCCTTTTGGGATCACAGTGGATTGGATCATACTGATGTATATGTTTGTCTCATAGGCCGATTTTGGCCTCTAATAGACGTTAAAAAGTCTTTCTTTCTTTCTCTCTCTCTCTCTCTCTCTCTCTCTCTCTCTCTCTCTCTCTCTCTCTCTCTCTCTCTCTCTCTCTCTCTCTCTCTCTCTCTCTCTCTCTCTCTCTCTCTCTCTCTCTCTCTCTCTCTCTCTCTCTCTCTCTCTCTCTCTCTCTCTCTCTCTCTCTCTCTCTCTCCGCGACGTGCTGCAGCCCTCCCCCCCTCAGCCCACACACCGAGAGGGGTGACTCTTCAGCAGGCTCAGGCTGCTCGAGCTAGGAGAGGACCCCGTGCTAGAGGATATCGGGCCCCGAGACATCACCGACATCAGATTGCAGAGATCCAGGCTCGTCACCATCGCGCCATGGAGGAGAGACGATTCCAGATGATGGCTGATCCCGCTGCAGCTATCACGATGGCCCTGACTCCACCTCCACCTATGTATCACATCTTACACCCGCCCACTAGCACAGGATGGAGCTAGTTAGTCGTTTCAGATGCATTCCCATGCTTGTTGTACTACCCCTTTGCATATAGACTGTCATAGATATCGCACTCCATACATCCCCCCCTTTCATGGGTATCTCCACACGCATTTCACGGAGATATGTATCAGCTTTACCAGTTTCTTTTTCAGCACTTTTATCTTCTCTGATAGACAGAAGATACACACATGTACATCGATTTGTCTCATAGGCCGAGTTCGGCCTCCTAATAGACGTAAAAGCACTTTCTTTCTTTCTTTCTTCTTTCTTTCTCTCTCTCTCTCTCTCTCTCTCTCTCTCTCTCTCTCTCTCTCTCTCTCTCTCTCTCTCTCTCTCTCTCTCTCTCTCTCTCTCTCTCTCTCTCTCTCTCTCTCTCTCTCTCTCTCTCTCTCTCTCTCTCTCTTTGAGATTGCACATGTTACCACACTATGAGAGGATCAACAGTAGCGATACTCTTCAGAGATGGACTTCAGTGCAGAATACAGATTGTCGCATGTGACTCTCAGGCAAGATACCTTTGAATCCAATTACACCTCTCATGGGAGAGCGCTAATCTACATTGCGCTATGCTATTTTGCCCCTTCTAGCTCGAGATTCGCCATTACTAATTGAACGGAGGGCTCACCGTATACCTATCTATGAGAGGAGATCATAGAGTAATCTACGCTTGGGGAAGTCTTCCTCATGGGAAACTTCAATGCAAGGACAGTTAACGACTAATGCGAGGCCTTTGATCGAGAGAACCCACTCATATTACCCACTATATAGGAGGATTCTACGACACGAGTTTCAGTCGATTTACGCAGTATGGTGCCCACCCGCTCGGTCTAGACTCTCGACATCGTCTCGTTATAAAATCTGGGAGGATCGGGATGCATAACAAGAAGCCCATGAAGGGCTCAAAGCACGAATGGTTAAAGAGGAAGATACACACACATGGATGTATACTCAATTTCCATCATATATGCTACATGCCATACACATGCATACATATGACACACATTGCATGTGCAATTTAAATAATATGATACACAATAGCATATATATAATATGTTACATTGCAACGTTAATATATGACACACATGCACACATTGCATATATGATTAGTGACACACATTGCACAGACATGCATGTACGACACACAATGCACATGCATGTATGGATAATTGCACATGCATATATGTATCTTTGAATCTTGACTATTTCTTACCTTCTAAACAAATACAAAATGAATGTGTGTATGTGTGTGCATGTGCGTGTGTGTGTGTGTGTATAGATATATATATATATATATATATATATTGGTAATATTCCTTAACATTCCATATCCCCGCATTTGGTACGGCACCACGTTCCATACACGTATCGTAAGTGCCATACTAAACGTTCTGTACCACCTTGCCACCAGGTAGATCGCGATATGCGGGAAATGACCATGGAGGACCGATTCGAGACAACGATTCACCATATACCGCAATTCCGGATGAGGTACTACATTACAGCACCCTAGGTGAAGCCTTCCTCATGGGGAACTTCAATGGCTGCACCAAATCACGTCGGTGCAAGTCATATGACATGGAGCATCCACAGATCATGAGGGACAGAGATCCAAATGAGACGAGGACCAATAGAGTATTAGCGGATATGGGTCAGGACACCACAAGATATGGAAGACATCTACTTGAGCTAGAGAACTGATAACACCATCTCATTATATATAATGGGATTCACCACTAGCGAGGCTCTAGTAGACTTACTTGCTTCCCTCACCGGGAGGCAAGAGCACCGTCGATTACATTCAAGGTACCATCTCTCGAGCTTCACTTATTCCCTCACTTAGTATTGGACGACAGGAGCTCTCACATGTTTATGCACACCACTTTCACACCCGCCTATTCTCCCTCGATCCACTCTCACCCCTAGACACACTCACATCACACATCACCACCATCCTACATGACTAAGCTCTACACAGCTTTCCACACCGCACACATACACACCCTCCACGAACGAGATCCATGCCCCAAGACCATTGGTATGATACAGATTGTCGGGAGGTAAGGAAGCATCTACGGATCTTAAAGCACAGAGGGAATATTACACACGGATATGCACAGTGCTGCATGCAAACCCTTACTCACTGCAAGCCGCGGGAATGACTAGAGAGAGAGTATTGGGATACCTACCACTTGCTCATGAATCGAGACAATGCAATGGCATGGCAACATCTAAGAGAGAGGAGACAGTAGACACCCATTCGAGACTGGAGCACTTTGCATAGCTATGCACAGAGCCTATACCAGATCCCGAACGAGCCCCATATTCCAAGGCCTCAGAGCTCACACCCCACTAACTCTGACTTCTTCACATCGACTATGGTGAGCGGCACCATTGACAATCTACAGCATGGAAGTGCCCATGACCTGTTCGGAGGGGCCATGACCAGTTCGGTTTACAGGCAGAGCATCTCATCTATGGATGCACAACTTTAGCGTTGCTCATTGCCTATCTCTTCAACCAAGCACTAATTGAAGGGTTCCCTGACTCATGGACTGAGCACACCATTGTGCCCATTCATAAGTAAGGTGATGTTATGGATCCAAACACATATCAGACAATCATGATTAGCCCCATATTGACCAAGCTATATGGGGCAATGCCAGAGACAAAATTGAGAGACGAGAGGAAGGGTATGAAGGCTCTAGGATAGGAAGTATTGAGACGAGATTACTCTACCATTGACCACATCCTCACTCTGAGATGCCTGATCGACCAAGCATGAGTGAGGAAGAGGAGATTATACTACTACTTTGTGGACTTCCGTAAAGCCTTCGACACAATTCTCGGGGAGGGCTCTTCAGATGCCTACTCGATATCGGGGCTTCAAAGGAGATGATATGGGGGATCTACTCCTTATATGAGAGAGTATCAGGTAGAGTGAGATGTCTAGGCCACCTATCCAATTCACTTGCTAGCGCCTTTGATACTCTAAACATACATTCTCAAAACTCTAGTTTTCCAACTAGCTACTCAAGAGAAGAATGGCCGATCACTACTTGCCCACTACTCACTCACAGTGCCAAGCTAGCTGATTCCGATTCTACCCATTGTAAGTACTAGTGGTAAGCTAAGAGCTCTACACACACAAAGGGAAGGCAATGCTTCAGCTCTGCATTCCTTCCTTGAGTCTCTCCCTGAGCTTGTCTTCTTTGATGGAGAGGTCTCTTTGTATAGTTTTCCAGAAGTGAAGGGTAGCAAAAGGGACAAAATTAGTTTCTTCTTTGGCAGGCTCACTGACCATTTTGGTACTCTGGAAACTTTCTTTTTGGTCCACTTTTCCTGCGCTATCACTAGCTTCCAAATTCTAGTATTCGGCGCCGTCCACCGTCCATGAGTCCTCCGCGTGCAAGTGGCTGAAAATTTAGACCATATGCAGATCTGGGAAATTTAGTCTCTTTTTTCAAGTGAAAAGGTAGATTTAATCATAAGTAAACCATTTTCTTAAAAAAATAGACTACTTTTGAAGAAAGTAGACTAAGTTCATAAAAATGGTGAACTTTTGAGATGAGTCGACTAACTTGTAAAAAAAAAATAACTAAAAAAAATAGATTACTTTGAGAAATTGGTCAACTTAGGAATTTAGACTACTTAGAGAATTCGTGAACTAAGAAATTAGGCATCTTAGGAAATTGGTGATTCTGCACCCTTCATGAACTGATGAGTTGGAATCCCTTTTCTTCATCTTAGTGCTCTTTGCTTCTTCTCCTTCTCCTCTCGAAATCATTTCTTGTACTTGACTTCTGCATCTCAGAAAGCAAAACATAAAATACATTATATAAAGGGTGTATCAGAGTACCCCGCTATAGGTTGCACACCACTTAGACTTTCTCCGTCCTCGAAGAGAAATGAAGTACCTTCTCCTCTTTTTCTTATTTTTCCCTTTTTCTTTTCTTCTTCTTCTTCTTGAGTTGAACCTTGCTGATATAGTCCTCTGAGTCAAGGTTATTGCTCTTCATTGAGTTTCATGTTATCTTTTAGTGATTGTTCAATCAATTGGCTGCTCCTATCCTTCTTGTTGAATTCTCCTCTTGTAGACATGTTATTGAGTTATAGACTTCAAAGGAGAGATGAGAACTGAATTTCTGTACAACAGCAGCCTTCCTCTCTCTAATAAGTTTTAAGTCAAAGTATTTATTCGAAGCCACTCCTCTTCTGTCCTCTGCTGTTTTAATTAGCCGACTTGTTCATATAAAGCTGACTTGGCCAATGGAATTCGACATGATCAATAGAGGCTGAAATCGACATGATCAATTGACCGATCGTTTGGAGAAAAGTCACGCTCAGCTGCAGCAACTTGGAGAAGTCACCAATTGCTTGAAGAAAAGTCACGGACCCTACAGCAAGAAATCGACCAAAAAACCAAATGAAAAAAAATAAAAATAAAAATAAAAATAAAAATAAAAATCTGGTCCTACAAAATCGACTTAAATAAAGGGCTAAAAATAATGGACTAATTTTGATCTCTTAAAAAATCAACTAGCTTTGAACTTCTAAAAAAAATAGAGTAATTTTGCACTTAAAAAAATCGACTAACTTGAGTGAACAAAATCGACTAAATTAAACTCCTACCATTAGACTAAAAAAAATTGTCCAACATCAACAAATCACCCAAAAACCCAAAATCAACCACCAAAATTAGACCAAAAAAAATCCTCCTAAAGAAATTAGCCTAAAAAAACTGACAAAAAAATTAGACCAAAAAAATCGACCTAAAAAATTAACCTAAGAAAATAGAACAAAAAAATCAAAATCGACCTAAAAAATTAACCAAAAAAAATTGACCTATTTGGTTGTAGAAGAAATTTGACTACTACTAAATGGGAAACTTCTCACACTGGTCGATTTTCTTCCGCTTTCTCCATTCCATATCTTAGTATGATTTGATCGACTTTTAAGTTTTGTTAAAGTCGATTGGCTTTTTAGCACTCTCCTTCAAGCTCTTTAAATGGCTATCTTCTCTTCGAAATCTCTCCAATCGATACATGTATAGTCCTTGGAATTGGATGTACATCTCGCCAAAATAGAACCATGCATTTTCAAGGTTTTGATCTTGCTGCTTCAATCCTCCGTACCTGAGAGAGAAGGGTCCCGCCAAGCGTGCCATCTGAAGAAGGGAGAACTCGGGACTCCATTTTGAAGAGGAAAAAAGTGAATTCTTAATTTCCCAAGGCACCTTCTACTCAAGGGGGTTCTCCTTAGGGAAGTATACCCTATGCTCTCTCAAGCACACATAAAAAAATTAAAAAAAAAAAAAACAGTAGTTGGCTAGCTTAGAACAGCACATAGATTATTGAAGATTTAGAAAAGCACAGATTCTAAGACTCCTTCAAAAAAAAACATCACATGAGATGCTTCCGGCTTATTTGTAGAAACCATTGTAACAAGAACAAACAATGACTTGAAATAAAAGCAACATTACGAGGATAAGAATAGGACACTTCTTCCAATACAAGATAATCTGATGACTAATTACATGGACAAGACACTATAGCATGACATAAAGAGATGGACAATTGAGGGGGAGAGTCCCAACTCATTGCTCCGCAAGAAAAGGAAGACATCTTTTCAGCCTAGGAACTTGAGAACTTGTAAGGAAGGAAGTGAGAGCTACCCTTGCTCAACTCCACCTGTTGTAGTCAAGTGCCCGACCCACTCCTCCTTCACAAAGCTCCCAATTCCATACTTCAATCTGCCATCTACCCCTGGGAGAAGCAAGAAGGGACTCCCCCCTCTACACACTATGTTGAGGTCTTGTGTCTGTGTCTCCTCTATCTCTCTATGAGCCTCCTCCTCTTTGATGGAAAGGTCTTCTTATATAGTTTTTCTATGGGATTGGTAGGAGTGAAGGGTAGCAAAAGGAACAAAATTAGTTTATTCTTTGGAAGCCTCACTGACCATTTTGGTACTCTGGAAACTTCGTTCTTGGTCCACTTTTCCTGTGCCGTCACTATCTTTCAAATTCTGGTATTCGGCGCCGTCCACCGTCCATGAGTCCTACGCGTGCAAGTGGCTGAAAATTTAGACCATATGAAGCTTTGGGAAATTTAGTCACTTTTTTCAAGTGAAACAATAGACTAAATCAAAAGTAAACCATTATTTCTTTAAAAAATAGACTACTTTTGAAGAAAGTAGACTAAGTTCATAAAAATGGTGAACTTTTGAGATGCGTCGACTAACTTGTAAAAATAAAAATCGACTTAAAAAAATAGACTACTTTGAGAAATTGGTCAACTTAGGAATTTAGACTACTTAGAGAATTGGTGAACTAGGAAATAAGGCACCTTAAGAAATTGGTGATTCTCCTCCCTTCATGAACTAATGAGTTGGATTCCCTTTTCTTCATCTTAGTGCTCTTTGCTTCTTCTCCTTCTCCTCTCAAAATCATTTCTTGTACTTGACTCCTGCATCTCGAAAAGCAAAACATAAAATACATTATATAAAGGGTGTATCAGAGTACCCAACTACAGAGACGAACTACTCCAATAAGATCCTCCATCCATTAGCCACTCTTAGATCAGCATATTGCTTCTTATCTTAGAATTTGAGGTCCACCGTGATTAGCACTGCATGGAGTGGGGGTACCTCGTCGACACATTCTTGAAATTTCTTCATACTTCTCATCTTCATGGAGAAACTTTTTAAGTGACTCAATGGTTCAGTCCACAGTTTCATATATTTTTCCAATGCAAGGTTCCATAGAGTCCACAACTCTTAGTAAGTGCATGAGTGATTCACAATATCCAAAATGCGACCAATATTCTCCTACCATGCCATTTCTAAATTCCTTTCTAGTTGTAGTAAAAGCCTCTAGCATTGCTCCAAATTGATGAGTCAATGGTAGGCCTATCAAAACACCACTACACTTCACAACACGATACAGCACGATGAAATCGTATGCAAATCATGTTTCAAAATATTTGACCAAAGCAAGAGTATACCTCTTCCTAAACTCATTCATCATATATGCCATGCAAAAACAAATATTGATGTGAGGATACAAATTTTCAATGATTGCAGCTGCAGCTCTGATTGTAGGCTCCCAATCTGTGACTATGGCAACTGCCGACAACATTTGAAGGACCCACTATTTCTAGGACACTTGCAAACTCAAAAGCAAGCACATTAAATGATTTCTCTTGTCTTATATGCATATGTGACAATATGAAGTTCATCTCAACTCAAGAGTAAGCGACAACTCCATGGATAGATCGCCACTGAACATGACTCCATCCATCATAAGCAAAGACACTCCATTTCTTTTCCATGACTTCCTAATGTTTTCACATGAACTTCGACAAGTTTCTTCTTCTCTAGAAGACTCTTGTGCAAATTCTTTGAAGAAGAAGGAACATATTGTGGTCCATATTCCCCTATTTTCTTCATCCTCTCTTTGAAGTATGCTGATTTATAAACAAAAGGAGAATATGTATTATATAAACTGTAAATAATTAGATAACTTAAAGGTTCAATTATGTCATATGGCTACTTATCGAGATACCATTGAAAGGTAAAAACCTTGCCACCGCCATGCCAACCTCTTGCTTCAATTTGGGATTCTATATATCATCAAGAGTTGTTGATGATGTGGATGTCCATATGATGTGGAGCTTGCACTTGGGATATCTATTGATATCATAGTGGGACAAGGTCAACAAGCCATTGTCAATGAAGATGGTGCCTTGCAAGCAAAGGTAGAAGGTCTCACAGATGATCCCATATTGATGAGAGCTTGTGAAGCAAGAAGGCCATGCACATGGGGATGAAAGACAGCAAGTTTTGTTGAGAAGCTCTTCCTTCTTCTCCAAAGTGATCGCACTACAAAACCTTAGTTGATTTCCAAGCTCATGAAAAGATGGCTGCATACCTTGTTTGCTCCATTGATCCTTTTGTATCTGTAATTTGCATGGTCATGGTCTTGAACCACCTCCTTGTCCGATGGACATGGGAGATTCCATCTCTTCTCACCATCACCATTTGGCGATCGCCTTCCTTCTCTTGTATGTGGTTGATGAAGAAGCCATAATGGCTGCTCCTACACTCTGAAGGGAAAAGAGGAGGGGGACCTAGAACTCAGAGGGCAAAGTCTTGAACCTTGAGGAGAGGACGCAAAAGAGAGGTGCTGAAAAATGCTCTTCAAGAGAGCAACTACTAAAACGAAGCTTGAATGTGTCTTGCAACATGCCTAGGAGTCCAATATAAAGGCGCAAGTGATAGGCTCTCAAAGCTAGGTTATTTTTTATGAAAAATCAAAAGAAAAAAAGGGGAAGGTCCATCGGTAGTCGTCCCCCAGGCCTAGACAAGGACGTTGTCCCACAAACAGTACCCTTTTATGATGGGGCGATTAGGGGGATGCTATGTCATCTCGGGCTGCCCCATGCCATATAGGGCTGGGGAACATCATTCCATTGTCTCTAAGGACGAGGGATGTGTCCCCTTTTGAATATGAGAAGAAGTCATTAGATTGGCTGAGATTGGAGAATGTCGAGGGTGGATGTGATAGGGCCTATTGATAGAGAGGACCTCAAGGGGAGGAAACTAAGGAAGGAAGGATAAGGTGGTATCGGCAATCTTATGTACTCAGAGGCAGCACATGGTAAAACATGAGTGAGGTGTTTCTTGCTCTCTACTTGGAGGAGGTACTTGAAAGAGGAGGAATTTGCTTACATTCTTGGAGGCCATGGAGTGCTTTGAGTACCATAACCTCAAACACTTGTGGAGGTCTCACATACTCTTTGTGAGGTTGCTTTGGAGTTCCTCATTAGCCTAATCCTCTTCATACCGTTTTAGAGCATATCATTATCTTGTACATGTATTATCATAATTTGGAGCATAGCACTTTTGACCATACTTTGTGTATTGCATGATTTGTCCTCTTGTTCATGTGTGCTTATTCTCTTATGTGTGCTACTATTTGTCTATCTAGCCTCACAATCCAGTTTCAGAGTGGGTAGCTATGTTATAAGAGTGGGTAGCTCGGTTATCAAAGAAGCTTTCAACTAAGAATATAATAGTTTGGTTGGTATCAGAGCAAGTATCAATTAAGCTTTAGTTGCTTGGTTGGTATCAAAGTAGGTGTCAACTAAAGCTTATAGTACCTTGGTTCTTATTAGAGCTAGATTTTGTGTAGGTATAACAAGACTTCAAGGAGTTTGGAACTGGTCAACTCAGTTTGGCTAATCAACTCTAGTCAACCTTGGCAGCTCTATACAATCCGTTTGCTACACTTGTAGTGCCTTCATTTTCACACTAGATAGATCTAGCCCTTTGCTCTTGTTGGCAGGATGATGAACGCATCTCTCTCTCTCTCTCTCTCTCTCTCTCTCTCTCTCTCTCTCTCTCTCTCTCTCTCTCTCTCTCTCTCTCTCTCTCTCTCTCTCTCTCTCTCTCTCTCTCTCTCTCTCTCTCTCTCTCTCTCACATATCTTGTTACGATTATCCCTTAACTTTTGCCACCGTACCAATACAGACACGATCGATGATCTAAATTTTCTTGCACCCTTTGCCGCCTCCTTCCGCATTGTTAATAAAACTTTCATCCACTATGGATGAAGGCCTCTCCCGTCATAAATCCTCACTGGCATCTGGTAGTTTCGAGAAGAGCTTGTTTTAGGACACGTGATCATAAGACCCCACGTCCTCCGAGCTCTTCGGCAGCTTTGTACATTCGGCTTGCTACAATTGTAGTGCCTTCATTCTTCACACTAGATAGATGTAGCTCGTAGTGCCTTCATTCTTCACACTAGATAGATGTAGCTCTTTGCTCTTGTTGGCAGGATGATGGACGCCGTGTCAGCGAAGTCTCTCTCTCTCTCTCTCTCTCTCTCTCTCTCTCTCTCTCTCTCTCTCTCTCTCTCTCTCTCTCTCTCTCTCTCTCTCTCTCTCTCTCTCTCTCACACACACGAGGTGCTCAACAGGTCTCTCTTTTCCGTACATTCTATCATAGGCAAATGATATAGGCAAGCTCCAACAGAGCCTATGATCAACAGGAGATGAGCTTAGTGTTGGTTTGTCGATGAAAGTCGGGGGCTAGTGGCGAAGGGATTGCGAGAATGCCGCTATTCACGGAAGACCATGGCACGACATCCATTCTGCCCCGGATGCACTGCGGTTGACGGCTTGAAACCACTTGGGCGCCGAAGCGCACAGCGTTAGCACAACAAAATCAATGATTCTTTTTTCTTCTTCTCTTGTTTTTTATCTTTTCTTTTCCCTTTTATCAATAGATAGTAAAAGATGAGATGACTTAGCTAAGGATGTAGCTAAGTTATCTCATCTATTTTTATCTAACTTAGGATCTAGCCAAGGGTTTTTTTAATCTAAGTTAGCATCTAGCCAAGGGTTTTTTTAATCTAAGTTAGCATCTAGCTAAGGTTTTTTTTTAATCTAAGCTAGGATGTAGCTAAGGGTCTTTCTACCTTTTAGAAAAACATGAAATACCATTCTTATATTTTTATATAATTTAGGATCTAGTTAAGGGTCTTTCTACCTTTTAGAAAACATGAAATACCATTGTTATTATGTGCTTTGGGATATTTTAACTTCTAAGTCCTATGAAAACTTCTAACTCTCAGAGTGTTAAGCATACTTGGCTGAATCCTTGAAGAGAAAGGGCCATCGGATCCCCCTATCTAGTATCTTATGTGAAGCCATATGGTATGGGAATCCACTAAGTCCTTCATGGACCTCTTTCAAAATTTGTGAAGGTTTATGAGGTGCAATACATTTTTTGTAGAGGCCCATGACAACCATATTTATACAAAGATCCATTCAATATAGTGTAAGGCTTGGTTTTGAGAAAAGCCTTCTTGTCTCTAAAGGTGTTGCATCATGGAACTCATCATGCACACCCGATTCTTGCCTATCATATGCCGTGCAAGCTAAGTGATCAACAATTATATGTTCTTCCCTATTATATGCCGTAGAAGATAAGAGATCAACAACGACATGTTGCGTCCACGTCCCGTAGGGCAGTTGGCTGAGCTTTGGCCTCTTGAGGCGGAGGTCCAAGGTTCAAGTCCCGGGCTGGACATGTCATGACTTAGGTCAGTTAAAACCAGTTGTAACCATGTTTCCTTCAGTTGTAATCATGTCTCCTTGTCCAACCCCTGTTTTGTGGGATACGGGGGGTCACGCAGGTACTATGCCCATTCACTTGTACAGTTGCAATTTCAAAGTTAAAGTTCGGAGGAGTAGGCTTCGGTTGAACCGCCATTTAAAAAAAACAACTACATGTTGTCTTCCACATCTATGAATTACTTTCAAATCAAACAGTTGAAAAAGAGAAGCAACCATTTGCACACTCTTTATCTTGTTTGTCCCAAGAACACCTTGACATCCTTGGATGTCACAAGTTGGGGCATCTTTCGGATGGCAATGACCTTCTCTACATCTGATCCATTCCTTTAGGAGAAACAACATGCCCCAACAATGTGATTTCTATGACCGAAAAGGGGCACTTATTATGGTTTAGTTTTAAGCTCGTCTCTCTACACCTATCAAAAACCTCGCCTAATTGTTGTATGTGCTCTTCTAAGCATTCTATTGTTGATTCAATAAAAATCATAATTAGAATTGCAATAGAAGGGATCTGAATATCAAATATATTGCTCAATCGAAAGTTGTTGCAGCATTTTGGGTTGGAGCATTACATAACCCAAATGCCATTTTTACATATTTATATGTGCCCCAAGGAAAGTTGTTTTGTGATGATCCTCATGGTGTATGAATATTTGATTATATACAATGAATATCCATCCATGAAGTTATAAAGTGAGTGACCTCCAATGTCCTTGATCACTGAGGAGGGAACCTTGTTAATTTTATTCCCTAAAATTAACACATATTCTGATGTTATTAGATTGTTTCTCAGATACAATTACCATAAGGATAACCACTTTGAATGTTCTACCAAACCTATGCTTTCAGCTCTCTCCATCTTAGTAATCTCTTTGAGTACTACCTTTGAATACCTTGGATTTAAATAATATATTATACCTATTATAGGTTTGGCATCTTGGAACAATGGAATCATATGTTCTCCTGATTTTGATAGGATTCCCTCTAGGACCTTGTAATTCCATGCAAAAATATCCTAGTAGCATTTCATGGAGCTACAACTCTATCCAATAAGAGTGGCTCCTTCCATAGCCAAGAAGCTATCAGTATAGGTTTGGGAGATTTTGCAGAGCCTAAATCCCATTCTTTCATGGAGTTACGATCAACCAAGGTATCTTAATCCTATAATTCTTATGAGGTCCTCTGTGCCTTCTCATTTGGAACGCTTTTAATTCATAAGCAAGGGGACATAAAATCTTGATTTCCTCTTGTTTTTCTTTCAGCCATCCCTTGGGGATCTCATGAATAAAAAATTCTTCTTATTTTCTTTATATGAGAAATTCTCTTCGTCTTTCCTTTGTGTGTGTGTGTATTTGAATTATTCTTCCTTGTCCTCTTCATCTTTACCTACTTTCTTCCGTATTATGTGTTGAATTCCAAAACATGGAAAAGAACCTTCCTCCATCCTCTCTAGTACTTCATCATTATTGTCCAGTGAAGTAGGTGTTGCACATCCTTCCTCCCAAGTCATTGTGATGGAGTGTGAACTCGAGTGCTACATCTAGGCTTGTTTCCAAGTGCACTTATCTTAAGTCGTATTTTGCACCTGCAACCCACGTGTTGTGATTTCCTCAATCATGAATGGCTCTATCATATATCAGCCATGTCCTACCAATTAGCAATTGAAATCCACTACTTACCCTATGCGGTTTTAGGACTACAAAGTCCAATGTAAATGGGGTGCATTGTATATTTATGTCTACCTTTTCTACCATCCCTTTTGGTATAACTTTGCACTTGCTTCTTACTTATTTCCACTACATATGAACTTGGCACCAATTTTGGTGATGAGAGCTCATCTACTATTTTAACACTCCCACTTTAAAACTATCATCTAATCTTATCAAATCATAGGGACACGCTTGTTTATATGTTGATTGTAACATCTCTTTTTAAAATAATGTTGATTTATTGGTGACATGCTATGTTAAAACCAGATGTGATTCCTTGGGGTTCTCATTGTGGAGTGTAATAGGCCAAATCAATGTAGCTCCCTTCAATTGTAGTTCCTTTCTTCTCATCCTCTACATTTCTTCAATATTGGTCCTCTACTTATAGCTCTTTGTAGGGTTTGCTTGTGTTGACTCCTTCTTTGGAATTTTCTCTAACTGCACGACTTTGGCAACAAGAGAGAGTAGTTTTGTAAGTTGCTTTTGTTTCCCTAATTTGAGTATGAAGCTTGACCTAGATCACCTATAAGTGGACTCTGAATGTGGAACTCTCTGCCTCATTTGCTTTCTAGACTTAGCAGATTCTCTTGTAAAGATCTTTGCCCTTTGGGAAGTGTCTACAAGGAGGTGTGTCTAGTTCAGATAGATTGCATTTGTTTTGGTACTATCCATGTTCTCCCCACGTGAAACATATGATGGGTCATTTGGGGTGAATTTAATGAGTAATGTTGGCTTGGTTTGGACTAATGTTGTAATTTGGAGTTGCATAGGAAGTGGTTGTGGTTCCTAGATGAGCTTGAACCAAAATAGAAGCTAAGGGTGCTCCATGAAGACCCCAATATGTTGTAGTAGTATATATTGGAGGAAACCCTTTGGGGTAGTAGCATTGTTTAGCTTCATTCCAACTCTTGCCACAAAGTTAGCAATTGATCTTAGTGGGACAATCTGTCTGAATGTATCCTCATCTATTGCATTGTGTGCACCATAAGGTGCTTCTCACCTCCCTACTCCTCAATTATTTGATTTTTTTTGGTTTAATTGGGCTAGTGTATCTCGATTATTGTATCAAAGCTTAAGATTGTTTAGCTCTCTTCGAAGTTGGTACATTGGGGCATCACTGAAAGAAGTGGAAAAGGACTCCAAAATGTACACTTTCTCTATCCTCATAATAGTGGCTCCGAAATCTTATAGAGTGGTGCTAGGAGGAAAGAGGTGCTTTAGCTTGTGTTGCCTACTGGGAGCAAGAAATTTTCCAAGCCATTTCCTTTCTAGGAATCTCTTGGTGCTTGAGGAAGGCAAGCCCCTAAGGCCCTGGTCTTGGTGAGGACCTCTAGAGAAGACACCCCGAGCTTTAATTTTAGATTGGCTATCTCATCAAGAGACTTTTTTGCAAAGTTTCGAGGTAGAGAAGTTGCCAAGAGCTTGTTCTTCATATCCTCCCAAGAGAGTAAGTGATCATCTTCAAACTGATTGAACCGTTTGTTAGCCAACTTGTCAAACTTGTGAAGAAGAAAGCCATAGATGTGCCCTCTAGAGAAAGCCATAGAGAAAGCCTTGCAATCCTTTGCTTCTACAAAGAGACAAGAACTACCTCAAATGGTCATCTAGATTTTTTAAAAGAGGCTCCCTTGAATGTGGTAATGCTAATATTGATCCGAAAAAGAAGATTTGCTAAGTCCCCATGAGCCATTGTATGTGAAGGATGGTCGGAAGAAGGCGGTTTAAAATTGTGTGAGGAATCGTCCTAAATTCTAATGTGGGTAGTGGATGCTCCCCTCCCTTAAGACTATGTCCGAAGGGGGTGTGACTGGGGCTAAGGGAACTCGAGCGTGATTGAGACTTGGTTTTGGTCATAGTTTCAAATTGCGGAGGCATGTCACGTAGGAATTGAAATCCAAGAACAATGAAGAGTAGGTAACTCTGAGGCCGTCGTGGCATGGTGCGGTGACCGATGAGATAGGTGTGCGACAACGACATCAAGGTAGGGTGCAACGCCGACCATTGAGGTAGGTGTGCGGCGGCGACCCATGAGGCAGAAAGCTGCGACAATAGCCGTCGAGGCAAGTGTGCAACGGAAGTTGGCGAGATAGGTGCCTGGCAAAAGACTAACGAGGTAGGGTGTGCCCCAACAACCGTCGAGGCAAAAGTGCGGCTTCGACCATCGAGGCTGATGTGCAGTGACAACTTACGAGGCAAGTGTGCAGCGACGACTGATAAGGAAGGTGTCCCACTCAAACTATCAAGGCAAGAATGAAGCATCGACTATCGACGGAGGTGTCTAGTGACGCATGTGGAGACGAGAAGAGATAGTGACGCATGTGGAGACGAGAAGAGATAAGTCAACAAGAGTTGAATTTCAACGCCTACAGAGACCGGAATCCCACGATGCGTGTCAAATTTTGTTGTGGATGAAGGATGGAATGAGGGGCTTAATGTGCATCAAAGAAATCACTCTAAATTGCTCAGAATCATATACACAATCAATCTCATAGAGCTCAGTATAACATAGACAATCATCAACAATCTGTACAGTACTACACGTGTATAGACGTACATGTTGGCTGGGCTACACGTGTCGTATAACATGAATGAAAAGGATACATACTCAATGCACAAGATCAATAGAGGCACAAAGATTGTGAGAAGGATACACGCTCAAACTCAATAACAGGATCAGTATTATGAATAAGTGATTACAACGACAAGGATACACACTAAGATACATGTGCACAAGGGTATTATGAGACTATGAGCAATGCCGACAGAGATAGTTACCGATACTACAAGTCACAATGAAGTCTGCGACTATTATATGCTAAACCACTATTGTGTGCTACACTATGCATGGAGTCGTCTGTAGGACCCCTTGGTGTGATCCCCTCTTGATGCCGAGGGCACCAACTCTTCTTTGCATCTCAAGGTCACCTTCCAGGAGAAGTTCCTGAGTGGCTCGACCTGTGGAGTGTTATTGTGCCTTTGTGTTCCATGCAAGTGTTGCCCCTTTCTTCTAGCCGTGTGTCCATAGCTCTCTCCATCTTCCTTTTTGTAGAGTTCTCTTGTACCTGTCATTGTTATGACATGCCCATCTACCAAGCCAAAATGATCCCTCCAGTGCACTCTACTACGTGAAGGCCACCTTGGGCCCTTTATAACCATCTTTATCTTCCTTGACTTTTAGGGATTGACACAAACCTCTTCTTACATGTGCAATGTGTAACAGACTTGACCATTTTCTGTGCTACCTTTAATGTAAATATAATCAGAAAAAAAAAATATTGTTGCGGAGGGTTTCACATGGAAAAGATTGCTGTACATCACCATTAGGGATTACCAATATTAGATTATACCATTATGGATCAGATATGGTGGATGATATGGTTGTAAAGAGACAAGGGTAGAAGGAAAAATAAAGAATCAAGTCATATTAACATGTCGGAAAGGCCAAGATTGCCTCATAAGGTCACATGTGAATCATGATTAAGATGTAATAGGTTACTTATTATATGAAATTAAAAGAGAAAAGAAAAGGGATCTGGGGGGTACATGATATAGGATGGAAAAGTATGGGACGTATGAAAGGGCATGCATACAAGTAAAATGCCTTGATTTTAAATGCCACGGAAGAAGGTCAATAATGCGTTCTAATGCTGTAAGAGCAGCACTATCCAAAGTGCTAGAATGTAACAGATAATTAATACATACAAAATCTCATGTGAAGAGTTTTCATAAGATGAGTTTGAGATGATCCTTCATGTGATCTACTTGTGCCTTTAGAGGTGATTTTCAAGTTTGCACCTACGCAATGTTGAGTATTCCTTGGTGGCAACCAAACTAGTGTGTTCATGCATAGGCAGTCCTCAAACGCTCTTCAAATGTCCTAGGTGTGGATACAAAAAAGAAGACATGTAACATCTTTTCGATGGTGGAATGTAACACGTTTAGGTCCAATATGTGATTCTCCAATATTAGCAGAAAAAATTGCTTTTATTGATTACACACATCATGATGAGGATGCTGATTGGATAACTGATAAGATTAGAATATGCTTCCTTTGGCTCATCTCCCAATCTAGAAATTCAAATTTCTTTAAGCATAAACACTTTTGACAACAACACCTCTCCACTTTTGGACGAGTATTTCCAAAGAAATTCTGATTTGATCTGAGAGGAGTTGTGCGTCTGAAAGCAGGCATTCCCTGAGCAGAGATGTGGGCATCTGATCTTGGAACTGTTGGTGCATTTTACCCAAGCCTACATGCTTTATATGCTTGATATTATGATCATTTGTAAGTCACATGTGTAGTCATGTGAACACCTCTTGTAAAAGAGTACATTTTATCTCTTGTAATTGTGAAAAAGAAAAAGGAAAAGAATGGCTTACCTCATCCATGATGTAGAAAGCAAACTCGTGGCTCTAACTACCTAAAACCACGAATTAGTGAACTTAGGGAATAATTCTTAACTTTGGGGATCACTTATAGGTGGAGCCATTCGAATTCAAATTCAAAACTCCCTCTAAGAATAGCTATAAAAAGAGCAAGAAGGAAGAGGCGATTAGCAAGCCTTGTACGTGACCACTTCATGTCATTTTGTAGAGATTGAAGAGCTTACTCCATAGCTCTATCATTCTACTCCCATTATGCAAATATTCATTGTCAATGTGGTTGTAATCATATGTGAATTTATACATTCATCATTCTCTACTTCTCTGTTTTGTTCTCTGCTATCTTCACTCAGAGAAGCAACTTCAGAAGCTCATAACTCGAGCTATACTCATCCATTTTCAGTGTTTTAACGTGCGTTGGATAGGTCTCAAAGTCTAATTTCTGCATATAAATTTTCATGGTCATTGAATTTGTAATCTGGGAGAAATCTTCATTTTACTTTTCATTGGTCTATCTCTGCAGAGCCCCGAAAATGGCGGGCATGTTCCACATTTTGTTAAAAGTTGTTCTCAGTCCTCAGTTGCTCATTTGAAGTGTTTTAACTTCGAATAGCAAGCTTGATAAGTATATTTGATATGCCCAAAAGGAATTTATCTAATTCCTACCAGGTTGAGAGCACTGTTCCTTTTTTCAAGGAGGTGTATGTACAAAAATAACAAGTTTTGGGAGATAGTCATCTTGCAACTAGTTTGTCTTGAATTAAACTTTTGAGATACATGTTCCAAAGTACGTGGCTGATATTTTGGTGGATTTAACATGCTCAAAGGGTTTTCTAATCAACACTGAAGTCTCAGTTGGCCGGTGTGAAGCCAGTTGTAGCAGCACCAACTCATCTTCGGATTGCATCCACCATCTCTCTTCACAGTGGTATCAGAGCATAGTCAAGCAACATGGGAGATGGATTTCCATCAACAATTGACAAATTGGATCGAAACAACTACCCAACATGGTCTCTAAGGATGGAGGCTTACCTTCAAGGGAGGAATCTATATGATGAATCCGGAGATGAAGCAATGTCAACCATGAGGAACAAAGGGCAACCATCACACGAAGAAGTGGAAGGACTTTCAAATTGGTGTTCGAAGGATTCACTTGCAAGGTCCTATATTCTAAACTCAATCTCTGATTTTCTTTTACCTCATGTCAAGGAATGCAAGACATCAAGAGAGACCTAGAATGCACTTGCTTCTTTCTTCTCCTCCAACACTCGAGCAAGGAAGAACCAATTGTGGATGGAGTTCACAACAATGAAGAAAAGCCCGAAGCAAAGTGTGACTGATTATGTCACGAAGATGAAGGAGATTTCCGACCAACTTGGAAGCATTGGAGAGATAATTGAAGAGGAGCAAATCATTAGACAAATCATAAATGGAATCAAAGCAGATGACAAGTGGGAGTCATTCACAATAGCCAATGCATGTACACGACCTCAACACACTCATGTGCCAACTCTTCACTCATGAAGCAAAGATTAGCAAAGGTGGTGAGTCCTCAAGAGGTAATCAAACTTCTTCCTTATATTATGATAAAGCTAAGGTCAAGGACAAGTCAAAGAATAGGAAGAATGAAGATGAAGGTAGCTCTTTCCAAGCAAACTTTGCAGGTAGAGGAAGAGCTAGAGGAAGAGGCAGAGGTGGAAAGCAAGGCAGGGGGAGATTCCAATCATCTCAACCTTGCAATATATGTGGCTTATCTAATCATAAATCTGAAGAATGTTTCAGGAATCTGAGGAACTCAAAAGGAAGAGGATTCAATAGAGGTGGCTATGATCGAATAGAGGCAGATACAATGGAGGCTACAACAACAACTATCAAAGTGGCCATAGAGGAAGAAGAAATTATAATAACTATGCAGAGGACCAAAGTCAAGAAGATTCATTATTGATTATGAATCTATCAGTGAAGAAGGGTAAGGATGATGATCACATCTTTTACATTGATTCAAGATGCTCAAACCATGTACTAAGGAAATGTGGCTTTACTTTCTGATTTGGAAGATCCTCACAACAAACATGATGTGCAAACAGGAGATGATACAAAGCACTCAGCGGAGAAGATAGGTAATGTGAAGACATCAGATCGGAATATGAACCTCTTAAGCAAAGTCTTGTATGTCCCTACAATTACCAAAAATTTAATAAGTGTTGGGTAGATTGTTGAAAAAGGATTGCAGGTTAGATTCAATCGATTTGGAGCATATGTTGAAGACCAAAGGCAAGGCTTTAGAAAGATTGCCAAAGGAGAAAAGACAAGAAGGCTTTTCACTTTTGAAGTGGAAGATACAAAGAACATAGCTTTGTTTAGCTATGGATCTCAAACTCTCACAGAGTTTGAGATATGGCACAAAAGGCTTGCTCACACTGGTGAGAGGACACTCAAACAAATTTGCAGGGACCAAAGTGTACTTGGTTTGCCTAATATCACAAGGCAACACATGATTTATAAGTGTGAAGCTTGTCAACTCGGCAAGGCTCATAGACAACCTTTCAATAAGAAGGGATATGTGTATCAAAATCCTTTGGATCTAGTGCACATGGATGTGTGGGGTCCAAGTAAGAAGCCATCTATATCAGGCTCAAGATATTATGTGTCTTTCATAGATGATTGTAGCAGGTGGACCATTTTATTTTTCATGAAGCACAAGGATGAAGTTTTTAATTGCTTTAAGAAGTATGTTGCTCTTGTTGAAAACCAAATAGGTAGGACTTTGAAACGACTCAGCTCAAATGGTGGAGGAGAATACTTCTCTTCTGAATTTGATGCCTTCTTGCATGAAAGAGGCATTAAAAGGGAAGTCACTACAAGGTATACACCCGAACTCAATGGTGTAGCAGAGAGGAGAAACAGAGCTATTGTCGAAGCTGCAAGGTCCATGCACAATGAAAAGGCATTGCCAAACTACTTATGGGCAGAGGCTGTGTCTAAAGCCACATATCTCATAAATAGACTTCCATCTAAGTCACTAGATGGAACCACTCCATATGAAAGTATGGAATGGAAGAAGACCTAGTCTAGAGCATTGTAAAATCTTTGGATGCTTAGCCTATGCTCACATTCCTTCTCAAGTAATAGGGAAATTGGATCCCAAGGCAGAGAAGTGCATATTTATTGGTTATGATCAAAACCAAAAAGGATATAGATTGCACAATCCAACCAATAAAGGATTTTCTATGAGTAGAGATATAATTTTTGATGCGAACAAATCATGGTTTGATGATGGAAGGACAGTGAAGCTTCTTTATGACTTGGATGAAGATTTTCCATCACTTCAATCAAAGGAGCCAAAGCAAATGGAAGAAAGTGATTCAGAGATTGACCTAGAAGACTTGGAAAGACTAAAGCTATGGAAGAACAAAGGTAAAGCAAAGATGCAGGATGCTACATATGGACCCGAGAGCTCACATCAACCACTTAGAAGGTCTTCAAGGGAGAAGAAGCAACCAGAGAGGTTTGGTTACGATAATTCTTTGGTCACCAAGCACTCAATCTACATTGCAAAGGATTCAACCAATGAAGAACCTACCACATTCGAAGAAGCACAAAGCAAGAAAGCTTGGAGAGATGCAATGGATGAAGAAATGGAAGCCTTGAAGGAGAATGACACTTGGGAGCTTGTACCTAACAAACAAGCCTTGAAGGAGAATGACACTTGAGAGCTTGTACCTAACAAACCATCTATGAAGGTAATTGGATCTCGATGGATATACAAAATCAAGAGGAATCTAGATGGAAGTATAAATAGACACAAAGCAAGGTTAGTTGCTAAAGGGTTTGCTCAAACCCATGGTATTGATTATGAGGAGACTTTCTCTCCTGTTGCAAAAATGCCTACAATTAGGGTTCTCATTAGTCTTTCTGCATCTAGAAATTGGAAGCTCTATCAACTTGATGTAAAGAATGCTTTCTTGAATGGATGGATTTTTGAGGAAGTGTATATGGCACAACCTCCTGGATATGAGGATGTACATCATCCCAACTATGTATGCAAATTAAAGAAAGCTTTGTATGGATTGAAGCAAGCTCCACGAGCTTGGAATTTCAGATTGGTGACTTATTTGGAGGACAAAGGATTCAAAGCTAGCAAGGCAGATACCTCTTTGTTCATAAAGATACCTCTTTGTTCATAAAGAGGAATGGATCTGAAGTGATCTATCTATGTGTGTATGTTGATGATATTATTATCACAGGCAATGATCTTGAAGGAATCAAACAGGTAAAGACTCAAATGAAGGAGGAGTTCAAAATAAGTGACCTCGGACAACTCACTTATTTTCTTGGATTGGAGTTGATCTACACAGATTCAGTTATATACATAACACAAAGGAAGTATGTGCATGTCATGCTCGTCAAGTTCAAGATGGAGAATACCAAGTG
This sequence comes from Ceratopteris richardii, assembly GCA_020310875.1. Classification (NCBI taxonomy): domain Eukaryota; kingdom Viridiplantae; phylum Streptophyta; class Polypodiopsida; order Polypodiales; family Pteridaceae; genus Ceratopteris; species Ceratopteris richardii. Next base: position 25,113,842 of record CM035407.1, read on the forward strand.
TGCAGGTACACCTATGGAGCAAAATCATAAGCTTAGTGCTTATGAAGGAGAGCCAATTGAAGACATCACAAGCTATCAAATCTTGGTTGGAAGTTTGAACTATGCAACACTCACAAGGGTGGATATATGCTATAGTGTTAGCATATTGAGTCAGTTTATGCATAAGCCGAGAAGACCACATATGGAAGCGGCGAAGAGAGTCCTCAAGTACCTAAAGGGGACCATGAATGAAGGTTTGTTTTATTCATTTACTTCAGATATTGAGCTAAAGGTCTACTCAGATGAAGCTTGGGCCGGATCTAGAGATGATAGAAGAAGCACATCCGGGTATGTATCATTTGCAGGTTCAAAAATCATTTCTTGGTCATTCAAGAAGCAACCAACCGTGGCATTATCTTCTACTGAAGCCGAATATAGAGGTTTGGCTAATGCAACTCAAGAAATCATGTGGTTAAAGTCTTTGTATACAGATCTTGGACTTCATTCTTCAACACCTCACATTTTTTATGACAACACAAGCTCACTACATCTTGGAGCTAATCCAGTATACCATGCTAGAACCAAACATATTGAAGTCCACTACCATTATGTAAGGGAGAAGCTAATGAGCAATGATATTCAACTATCCTATGTCTCTACAGATATGCAATGTGCAGACATGTTGACTAAAGCTCTTGATGGTACAAAGTTAAGTAGCTCTTGATGGTACAAAGTTAAGTAGGTTCAAGTTGATGATTTGCTTGCACGAAATCAAGGACAATTAAAGACTTATTTGGAGGTCAAGCATGTTAGGCTTGAGGGGGAGTTGTTGGTGCATTTTACCCAAGCCTACATGCTTTATATGTTTGATATTATGATCATTTGTAAGTCACATGTGTAGTCATGTGAACACCTCTTGTAAAAGAGTACATTTTATCTCTTGTAATTGTGAAAAAAGAAAAAGGAAAAAAATTGCTTACCTCGTCCATGATGTAGAAAGCAAACTCGTGGCTCTAACTACCTAAAACCACGAATTAGTGAGCTTAGGGAATAATTCTTAACTTTGGGGATCACTTTTAGGTGGAGCCATTCGAATTCGAATTCAAAACTCCCTCTAAGAATAGCTATAAAAAGAGCAAGAAGGAAGAGGCGATTAGCAAGCCTTGTACGTGACCACTTCATATCATTTTGTAGAGATTGAAGAGCTTACTCCATAGCTCTATCATTCTACTCCCATTGTGCAAATATTCATTGCCAATGTGGTTGTAATCATATGTGAATTTATACATTCATCATTCTCTACTTCTTTGTTTTGTTGTCTGCTATCCTCACTCAGAGGAGTAACTTCAGAAGCTCATAACTCGAGCTATACTCATCGATTTTCAGTGTTTTAACATGCATTGGATAGGTCTCAAAGTCCAGTTTCTGCATATAAATTTTCATGGTCATTGAATTTGTAATCTGGGAGAAATCTTCATTTTACTGCTCACTAGTCTATCTCTGCAGAGCTCCGAGAATGGCGGGCATATTCCAGATTTTGTTAAAAGTTGTTCTCAGTCCTCAGTTGATCATTTGAAGTGTTTTAACTTGGAATAGCAAGCTTGCTAAGTACATTTGATATCTAATTCCTACCAGGTTGAGAGCATTCTTCATTTTTTTCCAGCAAGTGTATGTACAAAAATAGCAAGTTTTGAAGGCAAAGCCAGAGAGTTATGTGGTTTTGCACATTTCGAGTACAACATGATGAAGGCAAGAAGTAATTCACTGTAAAATATATGTCCACCTACCTACATCTATATATGTATACTTTTGTTTTTAGATGGAGAACAGGATTTTTACTTCAGAAGTAATTCACTGTAAAATGTTTGTCCACCTACCTACATCTATATATGTATACTTTTGTTTTTGGATTGAGAAAAGGATTTTTACTTCATATGTTAATGTACATGTCCCCCAAAAGGAGAATCACTGCAAAGAGTATACTATCTGTTGTTTATCAGCCTCCAAATATTGTGCTGCTGCATTAATTATCTCTCTAAGCAATGGAAAAGGTATAACTGCCAGGAATATATCTTGATGATTGAATATCTGAGTATTTCGTGATTGCCAAATGAGCCACGCGTATCCAGAATCTCATTTGTGTGGTACTTGTGCTGCTGGTAGAAAGGGAGCCCTGCTGGTAAGTGTGACTGCGCAAGTAACCTCAAGGGTGGGCAAGTGGCAGTAGGTTAATTGATCAGAGACTAATCAAGTTGAGTGTCTTGTCACCAACTGCAGTATAATTTCTATCCTTTTGTAGGAGGAAGTTTATGTTATTTTGAGTTGTGGTATACTTGTGGACATATTTGGTACTCTTTGTTCTGCCTATATTCTCTTAACGAGTTTGGCATTTGTGGAAGTGTCTCTAGTGTCTCTCTGCACAAGCATGTTCCAGGGTATACTTCCCTAAGGAGAACCCCCCTTGAGTAAAAGATGTCATGGGAGATGTATCACCATATTCTTCAAGAACATAGCCCCGAGTCTCTCGTCTACAGTTTGGCATGCTCTGTGGGACACTTGCATGCTTTGTGCAAGGCACCTTTTTGAATTAGGAATTGTTCTTCTTTTCTACTTTTCCTCTATTTTTTAGCCTTACTAGGCTTCTACCTAGTATTAAGCAAGTGGGTACATGACATGTACCCGAGCAGCTAGGGAATCCCTTCGTTCCCTTCGTTTTCTTAAGAGCCCCATAAAGAATTGCGATAGGAAAAGGCCATCTCATCACCCCTCTTGATAACAATCACTCCTATACCCTTAAATCTTCCTATTGATTTTTCTCAAGAATTAGCTCAAACACCTCGTTCCAAAGAGAAGACTAGGAGAGCACCGGAATCCACCTTTGACACCTATGAGGATAACCAATTACCAATGTAGGACCTTATGAATTTGTTGTCAAGGTTAAACATTAAATTTCCTACTTTCAAGCGTTTAGTCTAGGAGGACGCCGACAACCATCTCTTTATGTCAAGGGAGAGGATTGCAAAATCGAGAGGACTCCATGCTGGCCGTGTTTCCATCTACACTCGATGGACTTGTAGACAAGTGGTATAGTCAACATGCAAATGGACACTTTGCCATTGGGGAAGCTTTGAAGACTGCCTTTTGTTAGAAATTCTAGCCTAGCGACTAATCAGAAAGAGCTTTGGACCAACTCGAGAACTTCAAGCTCCAATGAGGTGTATCATTTCATGAACTCTATACACATGCAAAAAATCTTGTTGCTCACTTGCTACATGCCTGAGGTGACCTCTTGGTGAAGAAATGGATTGAGAACTCCTTACCAAAGTCTTCTCAACAAAAGCTACGAGTCTTTAAAGCTAGATGCTACATTGGAGGACTTCATGGATGCAGCCTCACGCATAGAAAAGGAGAGAGTACATTTTGAAGGTAGTAGTCAACCCACCTATACTAATTTTGTGGACCCGATCGAGCAAGAAGGGAGTTAGAGGGGTTGAAGATGCAACAAAGCTACCATGAAGAGAAGGTCATCGCGCCACCAACACGACATAATGATGACCTACTTGCACAACTTCGAGGAAAGGTGGAGTTGTGGAATGCTCAAGAGATCCATAGGCAAGTATGGTGTACAATATGCAACAACAATGGTCATTCTAACTTGGACTATCCAAATCGGATGACTTGCCAATTTTATGGTTAAAATGATCATGAGGCCTGTGATTGCTACTTCCTCAAGGGCACGCAACAAAGAGGTAACTTTGAGGTCCCGGACACTTTTTTAAGCTAGTATGTCAAATTCTCAAAATAAGGAATATAACCGCCCAAACTGATCGAAGCACATTAGACTACTCGTGATATCGATGTGGTGAGTTCAATCATATTTAAAGTAGTGCTCTCTACCTGAAGGTGCACCACCTTGTAAACATTGCCCACATGCTAGGGACCTAGGGAATGCTCACACAACCTCCTAGATGCAATTCACATGATAGCAGTCTCTCCCAAAGAGGAAGGTATGGCTCCATATTCTTTGGCTGCACATATGATGACTAGGGCAAGGCAAGCGGCGGTGGCAAGGCAAGAAGAGCAAGAAACATCAAAATGAGGCCATCGAAATAACTTATGAGAAGATGGACGCCATAAGGGACTATCAGTTCCCCCTCAACCAAGTGAAGATGCTGCAGAAATTGAAGAAATTCTAAAGGAATCTCATCATAAGGTCAGCTTATACCAACTTATTAAGATGGATGCTAAGGTAAGAAGCGGCTTATTTAAGGTCATACACTCTACCTATCTGAGCCCCACATCGAGTGTAGATGGGTACATGGTGGACTTCTCCTCAGCTGCACTAGCATACTACCATACTTCAAGGTTGATTGTGTCTATTAAAGATGAAATTTTGTCAGGATTTATAGTGGATGGTGGGTCCAGTATCAACAGATGCCCGACTTCACCATGAAGAAGTTAATGCTAGACTTGATGAAGGCCACTTCATTCACAATGACATTCGAAGACAAGCACCGGGTTACACCTTTAGGGATCACCATGTTACACCTTTAGGGATCCTCGAGAAGGTAGTTATATTAGTACAAAGTTTCCAAATCATGTTGGATTTTGTTGTCATTACAGTACTCCTTCCCTTTGCTCTTGGAAACACCTTGGCTCAAGCAGACTAGGGCATTGCAAGATTGGGGGAGAAACATGTTTTGGATCTCCACCAAGATCAATGACCGGTTGTAGACACATTTGGAAGAAGTGTGTAATAATGCTAAAACAAGTGGATATACAATGGATACTGAGGTAATGCCCTCCTTGCCACTTTATGAATATAATCTCTTCTTCGTGAAATAAATGAAGAAATGGACCAAGTTGAACATTGTCCGCACTCTGTTCATGGGAGTGACTTTTTAACAGAAGGTGCCCAATGGCCCTCAACGGTGGTAAGAAAGTGTAATTTACAGATGTTTGATATGAAAGAAAACATACTAGATGGTTGCAAGGAAATAAATATAGTGACCAAATGGGCAAACTCGAGCAAATGCACGTAGCGGCCTAGGTTGAGAGCCTCCTCCGAGGTGGACCAACTCGGTGACTCCTCCTAGGAAGTCCAATTAGTCAAGATGGTTAGCCAACTAGTCAAGATGGTTACCTACCTTTGGATGGACCACCTCATGTTGGGCAAGTAGGCTACACATCTCTTTTTTGTCTTTATGTGGACACTCCTAGTTGCTCAAGTTGGGTCAACCTTTCCAGTTGCAATGACTCCTTTTGTGAGGCAAGTGGGACAGGTAACTTTTCTATAGACACCTCCAAAGGCCAAGCGGCTCCGATTGGGCAACTTCCTCAAAGTGGCTAAATCGCACCAGTAGACACATTCACACTATTATGTCAAAATTAAACCAGGTAATCAAGCTACATGGGAAGTTTTTTGATGGAGGTCCAGAAAACACAGAACATGGGCAAGCACATCTAGCCACAACTTTTGCCTCAATAGCACCAAAAGATGTCCTATTTTCAGAAATTTCATCTGGTTGGACCAAGGAGCCAACCATGGAGTTCAAGATAACTATTGTCCCAGTTCCTACTTCTGAAGACTTGTTTGAAGATTGTAATGAATAACCTTGGAGGTGGTCAAAAACTTCAAATAGTCAATACACTAAGCAACATGGCTGTGCTATTACACCAACCTACTCCAAGGGTAAGGCCAATTTTGGCCTATAAGCTAAAGACATAGAAGAAATCCAATCATATGGCCATCTTCTATCTATATAAGAAGGTGTTGGGCACTCATTGGAAAGACAGAGGACTATTGCTGGTTAGTTTGTGTGTGAAAGAGCTCTTATGCTCTGTTGTAAGACTCTATCCCCTTGCACCTCAGTTGTATCTCTGTGTTTGGGCTACTCATTCCAGTAGTTGGGACTAGCCGTGCTAGGTATGCTGGAGTTTTGGAGTAGTTTTTGGGCGAATATTTGTTGTGTATTGTGGAGCCTTTTGTAAGCTTTCAGATCATGTTGGGTGATGTCTAGTGTTGTTACCTGTAGACTGTTGGCCTAACTTTGCTGAGTGTGTTAATTTTGCTGTGCATGCTGGATTGTTCCTTTTGTGTTTTGTCATCTGTTCCATGTGTGTTTTGTTTCCTAAAGCTATATTTTGGTATGTGATTGTATGGACAGTCATAAAACTCTTGGGTCTAAGTCACTAGTTGGTTGTTAGCTACTTGTGTTGCTGGTAGAAAGGGAGCCCTGCTGGTAGCGTGACTGAGTAGGTAACCTCAAGGGTAGGCAAGTGGCAGTAGGTTAACTCATCTAAGACTAATCAGGTTGAGTGTCCAGATGGAGTATATTTTCTATCTTCTTGTGTGAGGCAAGTTTATGTTATTTTGAGTTGTGGTATTCTTTTGAACCTTTTTGGTACTCTCTGTTCTGCCTATATCCTCTTAAGGAATTTGGCATTTGATGAAGTGTCTCCCTGCGCAGGCATGTTATAGGGTATACTTCCCTAAGATGAACCCCCGCTTGAGTAGAAGACATCTTGGGAGGTGTATAACCGTCTTCTTCAAGAACATAGTCCCCAGTCTCTCTTCTACAACTGTACGCTAGGGCCAACACACACACACACACACACACACACACACACACACACACATACACGGATTTCGAGACTTCAAGGCTTCAATACTCCTTCAGCACAGTAACATAGACTGATGGACATCCAGACACCATCATGGAAAAGAAAGCATATGAAAGACACAATGTTAGAGGATGCAGATTCTCATGAATCCAAAGGAACAAGCCATCATGAAGAAAAGTGGTGAGACAGGCAGCCTGCAGGACACTGAGAAGCAAAGCTATTTAAAGGAATAGAATCAGAGAAAATGGCATTATCATTTAGAAACAGAGGATTGTCTCAGGTTAATGTATTGTTGCATTGCCACTATAGGCATTTATGGTTTGGCACACGAGTACTCTCCATAGGCATTTTTGCATGTGTGTCATCGGTTCATACTCGTAGGAAGCACATGGTTGGTAGTTGGTGCTCCTCGAAAGGAACTCTTTGCATTCCCCTTGCAAGCGAAGTGTTCCATGTTGTAACTTTGTGCTATACTGCGAATAATAAGGCTGACTCTTTGTGCGGTCAAATAGTGTTGGTTCCTGTCCTTGCTCTTTGTCCATTAAATGTTGTCATTGATCTCTTGGGTTCGGTTAGTGTTACTCTTCGTTCGTTCATCTGTCTGGATTTATTTAGTGTTGCAGCTCATTTGTCAGTTGGTTTGAGCTAATGTAATGTCACTGCTTGGAACACTTCATGAACTTACCTTCTTGGTTATCTTTTAGGTGAGGGCACTTCGATCGTTATCTTTTGAACAGAATCTCACTAGCTTACATGGTCCAAACCCACGGCTGAGAAGAAGACATGTATTTGCCTATAATGTAGATCTTCATGTAATCACATGAGTGATAAGTTTTAGAATACCCTATCCACTGTCTTTTCTACTTTGAGTGAGCGATTCCAAGCACAATTGACAGAGGACCATGTCCTTAAGTTTTGCCAAAGAAGTTTTTAAGGAAAAAGTGAATGTTGTCATGCAATATTCCAGCTAGTTAATCAATGGCAAGTAGTACATAATGTAAGGTTCCATTATGCTCCATATTATTAATGCTCTGAGACATAGAAGCCATTCTAGTGGTTTCCAATGTGCTACTGGGTGTCAAGAAATTGTTATGTTCGAAACCTTGGTGCCGGACAACAAGAATGTGCCGAAGTTTCATGCATTTATGAGAACAAGTTTTGACTTTTGGAAATTAACCAGAAGGCTTGAAGTTTGTGAAAATATTTCCAATGACTACATGCAAGATGCAATTGATGGATGTGTCCCTTGGACGAAAAAAGAGTATCATCTACAAATCCAACTCCTGCAATAACACAATCACCTGTATCCATGGAATGAATCACTTTTCATCTGCACACTTCCATAAAACAATATAAAGGATAAGAGGGGAGTGCAAAAAGTAGTGGGATGAGTGGACAGCCCTTCTTGATCTCACAGGAACATGTATAGGTTCTCTGAGGGACCTATGTAACACGATAGAGGTCCAAGAGTCCTAACAAAGGAAGAACATGATACAAGACATGCTCTTCCAAAACCCAAATGATGCATGACTTTTTGAAATGAATTCTTAATACACGGTGTCAAAAGCTTTAGCAAAGTCTACCTATATGGCAATTTTGCAAGTTCAATTTCATTACGAGAGCAATCACCAAAATCTTCAATTGCTCCCAATAGGCTATCATAAATTCTTTTGTTAGTCCATCAAGAACTGATAGTTTTTTTATTACCTGATTTTTTCATGGCATAAAAAAGCTCATCTTCATCAAAATATTTGTCCAGCTAAAGAAGGGGTAACATTTGTAGAAGAGAGCCCTTGGGGTTATGTTTTGAACAAGATGGAATGTTACACCTCCCAAGACACCTTCTACTCAAGGGGGGTTCTCCTTAGGGAAATATACCCTGTAACACGTTCTGTGCAAAGAACAGCCAACTAACAAAGGTTTGAAATGTACACAGATGAAATAAACATGTGACTCTCAACAATACACAAGAGGGATTCAAAAGGTGGGAGGTATATGGAGTTATCAACATGAAAAGCAATCAATACAAAAAATACAAATAATAGAAAAAACCAATCTCAGCTGGAGTCCAAATTCCAGCTCCTGGCCTTGTCCAAGCAGACACAAAACCCACACAAAAATGTACTGAGATGAGATTGTCCAAGACTTAAGACCTTCCAAATTAAGGTTCCACTTGCTCACTTCCCTCGAGGCTACCTTCTCAGTCACATACACAAGCAGGGCCACTCCTCAATTCACCAGCACTACGACTAATTCTCCCTCAAATTATCAGACCTTAGTACAACTTCACACACTAGACAAGCTCCAGGAGTTCAGCAACTAAAGCAACAAGATAATATTCAGCAAAGGAGTTTGCAGCTGAGTACACAGTAGCGTCTGAACACACAGACTTGCCCAACGTAATAGTAAGTAGCTCAACTCACTCACTCAGCACAACGGTAAGTAGCTCAACTCACAACTGGACTTTCCAAGGACTAATTCACGTTCAAGGCTACAACAAGAATATGACTGATGGAACCCAACACACATGCTCACAACTGGTGCCTACAGCATAAGGTGCTCCTAAACACATGTACATCATATCCAAATGAGTACCAAACTTCTGCTTATATAGCCACAAGCAAGCCATGTGAGTGGCTCTGCATGAGAAGAGGTGGTCCTTGGGGAAGGGCAAAAGTGGCCTCTGACATGGGCTGCACACTATGGAATGGCCTGAAAGGAGGCAGCTACAACCAAAAGAAAGTTGCCTAGGTGGACAACCACCCCTTGACATAGTAAATACCTTTGGAATTACTCCCCATTGGTTGGCTTCTGACCTTGCATTTCTTTAAAAACTCTGACCTTGAATGACTTTGAAGAGTCTCCTCTTCATAGGTGTGAGAGACCACTATGGGAGCTTTCAGAGGGGGACAATATTGTGATCTTGGACCCCAGGGCAACCAACTCAAGGTGTGAAGGTGTGAGCCTAACCAAGGGCGACCATCATTGAGCATGTGTCTTAGGAAGCAAGAGGGAGACCATCATATTTGAAGGGAGAGTGACCAAAAGGAGGGCCTCGGCGACTACCTGGATGACCATAGGGTGTCTGAGGGAGACCATATATCTGGATAGCAAGGACGACCAACAATGGAGGGCAAGGGAGACCATCAATGGAGGGCAAAGGAGACTATCAACAATCGGAAAGATACCAACATGGGGCAACCAAAATGTTGCATTCCAAGGGAAGCATGTCCTAAAGAGTGACCATCCTCAAAGCATTCTAGGGAGACCATCTTGAGACTCCAGATCCGGAGAGTGTCTTCGACTTCCAAATCTTGTAGATTGCAAGCTTCCAAACCTCGTAGAGTGTTCTTAATGCCACCTCTAGGGTGGTCCTCCCTTGGGCAATCACTCCAAGGAGTGGACAAGTCCAAGGAAAACCACCCGAAAGGGACCCCAAGGTGACCATTGATTTGGTCTAACGCCCAAGGAAAAGATGATTGTGAAAGCCTTTATTTTGCTTAACCCCTCGGAATCGGTCCAATTGGATTACCTAGAGCCCACAATTGTCTCGCAATGGATTCTTCCTATGACTATGCACTAGCTCATGTGTTCCCGGCAAACGCACCAAAATGTATAGTCCCCTTTCGTACAGTTCATGTGCATTTCGGAGAGCACGAACCTTCAACTTAGATATGCAATAATCAGCCACACATGGGTTCTTCAATATAATGTATCCACAATCATTCACCAACTTTTATATGACACCATCAATAAAGAAATCTTGGCCGGATCGAGAACTTCACTCCCTAGAGTACCCTCATGAGATATCAACAGGAAAAAAAACACGACCAAAGTTTCACTCCATTCATATCTTTTCACAAAAATCGTAATATGGGAATGATTTGCATTTCTGCAAAGTCGGTACCAATTCCTGCAGGAAGAAATGAAGGAACATCTATCATTCAGAAGCCAAAGAAGTCAGAACTTTGGATTAATTATTCACCGAATATAATGTTGTGTGCTGAATAGAAATTGCTACATGTTCCACCAATATTTTTCTGTGCATATACAAAAGCACAGCTCTCCCTTGCAAGGGACCATCATATTCTCCCGGTGTTCGTACTGAACATTTATAGAGCTGCGCAAAATTTGTTTTAATCTTTCTCACTCATAGGTGCTTCGAGCCTTTCTATTTCTTGTAATGCTATGTCATGGTGACCTTAATTTCTTCCAGCTCCTACTAAGACAAAGACATTCAAGCATCAATCATGATCAAATAGCCTCCGATAGAGTTTTGCGCTGCATCATACATAAATTGCATTGTCATTTTCTTTTAAATAGAGTGATGATCTGACTTAAGTTGATTGTTAAGAAATGTACGATTCAACACAACGTCTTTTCTTAGCATTATACATGCTCTGAATGCATCATTAAGGCATGTGAACCTACTGCACCAACATGCACCAATAGATTTTGCACAATTGGAAAAGTCTGAGGAAAAAGCACATATTTAACTCCAGCTTCTGCAACACCTTCCAACACAACTCTCATCTTATATTTGCAGCTCCTCGAATATGCTCAGACGCGTAGCAGATGCCTTTTGAGGAAAACTCTCCACATCTCTCCGTTGAATATCTGATGTATCCCTTTCTCTTTTCAAACTTCCCCTCCATTGCAAAGCAGCTACCGCCCCTCTTCAATTCCAGAGCTTCACCTTGGCTGCTGCCTGCATTAACCATCTTCTTCTATTGATTCTAGCGGTGCTGCCTCCCAGAAGAGAAGATCTCCTCTTGTTTGCACTTCTTCCCTACATCTATCTACTATATGGGCTCCTTTGTTTTCCATAGACCTCTGGGACTCGGTGGTCATGTGTTCTTCTCTTCTTCAGGTCCTTTGCTGCAGCAATTCCTTTACTTCCCTCATTAGAACGAAGAAGAAAAGAGTTGAAAGCACCCTCCCCCACACAGCTATAGCCCACGCTATCTTCCTTCATCCACATCGGTGGTTATTTTCTTTTGAGAGCAGCTACGGGGAGACCCTTTTCAATTCATTTCCGGACTTGGAAGCATCCACAGAAAAAATCCCCCCTTTTTAGGCTTGCGACACTCTCTCTATCTGCCTTTCCCCCCCCAATTGATAAATTCATACAGTCATCCATTGAAGTGAAGAAGTCAGCATGAACATGGGGAGAAAATACTTCTCAAAAAGGCTTGAAGTGCATACTCGCAAACCACCAACGCACCCTCAGACTACACGAATGACAAAAAATGCTCTATCGCATAAACATGTAGGATTCAGAATCCTTGTATGACAAGCCTGAAACAACCACACCGCAAGACACGCAGGTCAACGACACGTAGAACCGAATGCTGGAAACCATTATCTATACGAAAACGCTGTAGACATAATGAAAATTATAAATAGAGACTGCAGAATCGAGACCCAGTGCCAGAGTACCAAAAGGTTTCATCAGTGAGGTGTGTTCGTTCCGGATCTACACAAAGAGTCGTCCCACACCCCGGCATCCTTGGGCGTACATTTCGGATTTGCCACCGTAAATAACGAAACACTCTAAAGCTACAGCTTCATTCTTACATTCACCGATATGTATAGTTCTTTTAACAGCAAAAAATATGCATACAACGACATCCAGGAACTCAAAAACATGTTACCCACTCAAAGCATTGTAGTGGAATTCGCCAGATAGATTCGCCTTCTAATACGGCCCAAGACGATTCTTGTCCTCAGCAAAGCAACAGCAGCCTCGCTGAAGGTGAGCGCGCAGAAGCTTTCTCCACCCATGTCGTCTGCCCATCTGCACACACACCTCTATGATATCCAGCAAAACTTTCCCCCCTCCCTCTGTTCGTGAAAAGATGAGAGAGTTCGAGCCCTTGAGCAATCCCTCCCTTATCTGTACAACGGCGCCCTCCTCTCTGTCACGCCCACAGACGAAAGCCCCCACTTCAATAAATGGGAAAATGGCCAAAAAAACCACCTCTGCCCCCACTTTTCGCAAGCATCTAATATGCTACGGGAAGCAACAAGGCTTGGACCAAAAGGATTTTTTTTTTAATATTGTTCTGATCTCATCCAACTGACCCATGCGACTGAAGACATCAAGCATGCAATTGTAGTGCACACTTGTCGGTACAATGCCATGGTCTCTGCTCATGGCATCATATAATGCCTTACTTGTGTTGTGTAACCCTCCACGATTGCAAGCATTCAGAACAACTACATAGCTTACAGGACTGGGTTCAATCCATAGTCACCGGGGGACGGTGACATGTCCCGGGGACGGTGACGTCCCGGGGGCGGGGACGGGACCTGTACCGTCCCGGGGACGCCAATCCGGGACGGCACTCAAAATATGCTGATTTAAACGTTAATTTGAAATGGAAACCATTCATAAGGGTTTTGTTACCTTATAAGAGCACAAATAAACAAGAAAATAGTAAAAAGAAGATTTCCAAAGTGAAATATATGAAAACATGTGATGAGTTGCTGCCGCATTGTAGATATACACTTAATAAAAAACAATATGCTGTAGATATCATCATATCATATATCAAAAAGAGTACATCTCATGAATAAAACCAAAAAGATACAACCATGGCCCATATGGCATAGAATCTAGATGAATCATGATAGATCTAAGATAACTCAAGACTAAAGTGTCAAGGAGAATCCAAGTGGGGAGTCTGTGCTACATCAGTAGAGGTGGTAGCCCATGGTGCAATCTGAATCTCCACTTGCTCAAAGTATTCTGAATCATGTGCCTCATCTTCATGTTCTTCAGCTTGCACCTTGTCCTCCATCTCCCATTCTCTGAAAGGATCTGAAGCCATGCTTTGGGTCTTGCGAAGCATCCTTAAATTTGCACTGACAAAGACAAGATCACTGGCACGTTGCACACCAAGTCTATTCCTCTTCTTAGAGGCTACATGTCCATAAACACTCCATAGTTGCTCAAGGCAACTCGTAGTGCAAGCTTGGCTAAGTATCCGTATAGCCAATTGTTGCAACTCTGGACCATCAAATCCAAAATCTTCCCACCATAGAGCAGCGCCGACACGAAACCTATCTTCTTGTGCATCTGCACATGAAAATGAAGCATCTTTCATAGTTCTGTATTTGGATAATTGATCTCTGATAAGCCTCCTCGATGCATTATCTGGGACAAGTCTCTCCAATATCGTCCTCCATCCACTTGCTACCTCCGGATCAGCATATTGTTTCTTATCTTGGAATTCAGGGTCCACCATGAATGCCGCTGCATGGAGTGGGGAGTAATAGGCATTCCATCGTCGAACACATATTGATGAAATTTCTTCATACTTCTCATCCTCTTGCACTAGCTTCTTAAGTGACTTTATGGTTCGATCCATAGCTTCATATACTTTGCCAATGCATGGGTCCATAGAATCCACCACTCTTAGCAAGTGCACAAGTGGTTGCACAATATCCACTATGCGGCTAATATTCTCCCACCAAGCTGCATTATCTGCTAGTTTTCTGAATTCCTTTCCCACTGAAGTGGAAGCCTCTGGCATTGTTGCAAATTCATCACTCAATAGTAGGCCTCTTAAAACACCACTACACTTCACAACACGGTGCAACATGATGAAGTTATATGCAAATCGTGTTTCAGCATATTTCAGCAAAACAAGAGTAGATCTTTTGCTCAACTCATTCTTCACCCGTGTATGATTGTTGATGAAGCTCACCAATGCATTTGCCTCATTGATTGAAGGCAAAATCCAATCCAAAGTGCCAATGTCTTTGAGAATATTATTTAGGCAATGAGCCATGCAAAAACAAACACTGATATGAGGATACATACTTTCAATGATTTGGGCAGCTGCTCTATTTGCGACTTCCCCATCCGCTACAATCGCTACAACATTTGCTGGACCCACAATTTCTATGGCACTTGCCCACTCAGAAGCAAGCACATCGGCTGATTTTCCTGTCTCAGATGCATCATGGGATGATATAAAGTACATCTCACCTCGAGAGTAAGCGACAACTCCATGGATAGATCTCCGTTGTGTATCACTCCATCCATCCATGAGCAAGGAGACTCCATTTCTTTCCCATGACTTTCGGATGTTCTCACATGCGGCTTCCACAAGTTTCTTCTCCTTGTCTAATAGAGTTGTACGCAAACTCTCTGAATTGGGAGGAACATATTGTGGTCCATATTCCCCTACTTTTTTCATCATCTCTTTGAAGTACGGTGATCTATGAACAAAAAGAGAATTTACATTATACAAATTGCAAATAAGTAGGTAAATTGAAAATTCAGTTATGCCATATGAATTATGATTACTTACCGGGCTGCATTGAAAGGTATGTGGTCATGATAGAAAAACCTCGCCACTGCCATGTCAACTGCAATAGAACAAGGATTACGACCACCACAAACTAGAGAGATGACTCTCCTCCCAACCAAATGCCTCTATATATAGCTCTCTCCAGGGGACTGCCTTCTTGGGCAGGTGGATACTAACCATCCAAGTGTCAGCCATGTAACTACATGTGCGCCAAGTGTCCCAGTTAACTCGAGTTAACTCAAGTGGATGCTTCTAGAAGGCTCTAGAGCTCTTTGGGCAAAACACTCTCCCCATGTACCCCATGGGGGTTGAACCCAAGACCTCCTCCTTCACATCCTTGAGACTTAACCACTAAGCTAAGTGGATCACTTGTTCACAAGAGCACAAGACCTCCTAGTAAGTCTAAACTCGAGATCTTTGGTCATACACAGTGCACACGGATGACCAAACGGTGTCCGATTTCAGATCTGTCTGAACCGGCCAGACCCTTGGATCATAGACTTACTTTATTACATTCTTCCCCCCTTGGAAAAGATTTTCGTCCTCGAAAATAGAGCTATATACATACTGTAGGCAACCCCCGAGCCTCATGTTCTAAAACTGGAAGAACATGGTCATGTTCTAGAACTGGAAGAACATGTCTCATCTCTGTGGTGGCATCCTTGCCCAAATGATTCTAAACACTATCTCGCTTTGCACTTTGATAAACTAGTCAAAGTACAAAATAGTGAATGAATAATAAAGGTGGATCTAAACACATATCCCTGGCTAATTCACAGTTTCTGGATGTGCGATCTAGGCATAAACATGTGAATTAGGTGGATTCAAATTACTAGTCCATTTCTAGGCATAACTGGTGCATGGGCTTAGTAATGAAGGTGGGATTCTTATCCCTCGCAAGACTTTGAGAATTCTTGATTCACTTGAATTTGTTTTGGAGAACTTGAAGTGTGGTTGTCCCATACATCTAACTTTAGATGTCTGTTCAATGGTTTACTTTTATCTAACAGTTAATTGATTTTTTCACCCGACTAGAGGACTACTTTGTCCCAATGAGTTGAAAAAATCCTATGTAAACTGTACGAGAAAGTTTACCATTCCGGTGGAATCAACCGTAATAACTTCACCAATTCAAATTCAAAATGAAAATTGTCCAACTTAGGACACTTTTCTCAAAGACTTTTAACTGAAAGTTCTTGGGAATTGTCAATCTGATGAGTAATTCCTAACTTCCCTATTCTAGAGTATACTGGACTCCAGGAAATTCTTTATGCTATAACTTGAAGCAAAATCAAATGAATAAGTCTACTTAGACTTATCATCGTTTGAAGATTGAAAAGGTTCTTGTACATAACATCTATCTAGGATGTTCAAGTTAGTTATTTAATTCTAACCGGCTATCCCTGGTCTTTTGCAAAAGGAATCAGATACCATATCTGAGTCAATTCCAAAAGATTTGGAAAGCGGAAAGA
Source organism: Ceratopteris richardii (assembly GCA_020310875.1). Classification (NCBI taxonomy): domain Eukaryota; kingdom Viridiplantae; phylum Streptophyta; class Polypodiopsida; order Polypodiales; family Pteridaceae; genus Ceratopteris; species Ceratopteris richardii. The sequence continues at coordinate 25,130,238 of CM035407.1, forward strand.
GATAACTAAAACTTTGTACAACCAATTCAAACTTCGCACATACATAAACTTGCTATGAGTCAAAGTCTAGTTGACTCAGGGCTTTAACTTTTCAATGATCAATTTCAACAAGGTATTGAAGCATTGTCTTTATCTTTCAGAGAAATAAGCTGGATTCTCAGAAAGATACAAAGAAAATCAAAAACATCATCCAACCACAAGATACTAGTGTGGTAACCAACATCAGTGTGTCGACCCACTGAGGTTCTATCGATGAGTTTAGTTTTCAAATAATGCTTCCCTTGAGATTAAGTTCATGTCACATTCAGTCTTTTTGACTCCGTGAATGCAATTCTTCTGCATTTCTTTGAGTCAAAAGAGTGAATTTTTTCCAAGTTACACTAGGAACTGGATGCTTGACTTAGTCAATCAAATCTTTAGTTGAAAAGATCAACTCAAAATCAAAGTCCAACTTCTTTCAGATTTTATCAAATATTTCTGATCAATAACACTTAAACTTGAAGTGTTCTATGAAGATCTTGGAAGTTACTTACTTCATATCTTCAGTTTCCTTAATCTTGGAAGTTACCTTGAAGTATCGTAAGATACTACTTTCACGTCCTTTATGAATTAAACTTTCCTTGAAGTCTTAATTCCCTTGAGGATGAAACCTAACTTCAAAATCCAAACTAGGACTAAAAGATAATCATCATCCCACGGTCCGATGTCCCATTCCATCTTTCCTACATCAATCTGAGTATAAAATCTGGTGTCCCATACCACCCTATTTTATATTCACATTAATGTGTGGGTGATTCTTATCCTAAAGTCTAAACATCTCTTGATAGAGTACCTTATTTCTTCAATTTTTTACAAGAATTGGAAGTTTCAGGCATTACCTCTAACTAGATTTTCCTAGGTTTTGATTCCTTCGCATGATCACCTCAGAATCATGTGCTTTGCCTTGGAAACTTGAAAACCTCTTTGACAGAATATCAATCAGAATTCCAAGTTCTTGAATTTTCTCGAATTCAAGTTCAATTAGTTTACCCTTGACCAATTTTGTAGCGACAAGAGCTTTTGACTTCTTGTCTTTAGATTCCTTTCTTTACTGTTGCTTTAGGTACCTACCCCGGGGACTTTATTTAGGAATCTCTTTACTGCTTAAGTCTTAAGCATCCGCTCATGCTTTTTGGATTTGTACCAAAATCCCTTTAAGGATAGGTAAACACTTATGTTTTACCTTCCATAGACTTAATTACCATTTTCATGGTTGCAGACTACATTCTTGGAATTTCTTTACTCTGTTCAGACTTGGAACAACTTACTTTTTTTTTCACAGTTTTCCATCGAATAAATGGAACTTGAGTGAATAATTCCCAAAAAGGAATTTTATTGCCAATACTGGGGCAATCTACAAAGTAGTTCTAATCGCACATTACTTGGACAATCATGGCCAAGATTGATCAAATCTGGTTGATCTTGCGATAAAAGTAAAGACGTAGTCTTTATCTTTAAGATCTCTTTAACTATCTTTAAGCTTCTTTGCTTACCTGCAGGATTTTAGAGATCTTTCCCTTTACACAAGTCCAAGCATTTTCTAATGCTTTTCAGATTCCAAAGCTAAGAATCTTTGATATACCTTAAGGTTATATCACTTATTTGGACTTAAATACCAAAACTAGTGGTTAGGGATTTGCTGGGAACTACTTGCTATAAAACTTCTCTTGAAAGATGCTAGTCTCACATCTGGGGAGATTTTGCTTTCAAGAACTTTTTGATTCCTATCAAGTCATACTAGGCTATAATTTGAAGCAAATGATTCATCTTGGAATTTTTTGCTTTCCAGTCTAATGATTTATCTTGGAATCGTTTGTAAAAAGAATATTTGAAAGAACTTCTTTCAAATAATATCCAAAAAATTTACTGATTCAATTGTATTCATTTCTTGAGTATCAAACTAGAGACGAAATATCACATTTGCCAGTATGAAAGTTTAAGTTAAACTTCCATTTATGTGATATCGACTTCTATTCTCGATTTTGATACAAAACTCATTATTATTGGTCAATCTTCAGATGTTACTAGAGTCCTTTAAACATATTTCACCAATCAAAATTATGTTTAAAGTCCAAGCATCTATTGATGATTGATCCAATAGTAATGTTACTGTGAACACAACTTTGAACTTTATAACTTGTTTAGGAGAAGTTCATGGATTCAAGATCTATTTCTTGGAACTTTCTACTCCTAAATAAAAAGTTCATACTTGCTTCAAGTCTTTAGGAACTTATATTATTTCCTAAAGATTGCTTAGCTAGTTGCATCATTTACTAGAGATGCAATTATAGAACCTAACATCCTTTTATTGATATCAAGGATCAATTGATGTTGAGGTTTAACCTTTGATTTTCATCACTCCTTGAGATGAAATCAAATAAAAATTTATAAAAGCTTGGTACCTTTATATCTTGGCAAAATATTTATATCCTAAAGAGATTTTGCCTTCATCATTCCTTGGACCTATCATATAATATGAATTTATATATATTTTGGGAGGAGTTCATGAATCAATTAAGATCCTCAACTTGGAACATCTTCCTTCCCAAAACTAAATTCATCTTGAACATAGTAGGAGAATGATCTCACATGAAATAGAAGGCTTGACTATTTCGTATCTCTATTGCAAAAAGTCACTTATCGAGGTTTCATCATGAGATATAAATCTTGAAACCACAAGAAACTTCTTTAAAACTTTCGAAATCTTCTAAATAGAAGAGTGCTCATGGAACTTTGGAAATATAGTTGATGTTCTCATCCAACCTTGGGATGCTTGAGAAGTTACATAAAATATATAACTAATCAACTAAAGCTTTATCCGCATGACTTTCTAAGTACATCCAGGACTTAGAGTCATCATACATCACAAAAGAGTTTGCAAGTAATTAAATTTTCTTGGTCATCAAGGAAATTTATTACTTAACCTTCTCTTAGTGCTTACTTATACCTAGCAAGACATCTAACATACTTAATTCTCATTAAGTATTTATGTTTGATAGTAGAGTATCGACTTGGGAAGAAATTGACTAATTACTTGAGTTGCAAACTAGAACTAGTATGTCTTTGCAACTAACTAGTCCTTGGTCTTCCCTAATGTCAAACTGCGAGCTTTACAAAGTAAGCTAAATACTAAGAGAGTACATTTTCATATCTACTTGCAAACAGCATTCCATTCTTCCATGCAAATGCATGTATCTACATGCAAAAGCATATGCTCACATGCGTATGCATGCATGTTCTTTGCATGCCCAAAAAATAATACAACAATCATGCATGAACTTGATGTACGATTTTTTTCTTGTACTAAGAATGTATATCATGCAATCCTGATGCATGTATATCCTTTCCTTTGTCTAATGCACTATGATATAAAAACATACCCTTGAAGTGCAATAGAAAACTTACTCAATGGAAAGGAAATATGTATTTAAACTACCAAAATACATTCTTTGATGCACAAGGATCTTTTTGAAATCAAGTCTTTCCTTAATGCAAACTAATGCTTGAAATAAGAAATGGATTAATTCATTATTCTAATCTAGACTTAATCAATTGAAATCTTGGCTATTTCAATGTGCATCTATGATTAAGTGTAGAATAATGAAAACAAGATAAATCAAGCATTAAGGCCAAGCAGAAACTGGAAAATACTTAGCTTTGATCAAAGCTTCGTCCATCCCTTGATCCTTTGGAAGAGTGATTCATCCTCTTGATCCTTGCGAGGAGCTATTCACCATTCTTGAAGCTTCCTCATCAAGAAATAGTCTTGGATGACTTGGTCCGTCGAGATCGACTAACTTAGGCCTCCGGATCTTCACTCCACAGCTTCAAATGCTTTGCTCAATCTTTGATTCTTCTTGGATGGATGAGAGGACTTGGCTCTTTGGATAAAGAAAAAAACTTGGCTACTACTTCTGAGCAGATTACTGCATTAGAATACTGTCTTCCCAATAGATGACAAGGAAAACTCCTTGGCGCCTTGGTCACGTCGACTTCCTCTCAATCTGGCCGCCTGGGTTCGAATCTCGCGGGCGGAAGCAGAGAAGAGTGGCTTTTTATTTGTTCTTTCTTACGATCTGCTGCAGCGCTTGATTACAAGAGAAAACGATTCTCTGCAGGCATATGGAGCGTGAACCGCCGTCGGCAGTATGGATAGGCGGGCGTCCTTCAGTTGGGGGGGGCAGGGGTTCGAAACCCGATCCCTGCACCAGGGAACACACCTTTTAAAACTTCAAGTTCGGGTCTTATTCAGCGCCGCAACTGACCATTAAGTTCTGCTGAAGAATCTTCGACGCGGACGGAGTTTGGAGATGTGGTTAGGAGAGCCTCCTCTCGTCGGGGACGTCCAGGGTTCAAATCCGTCGAGCGCACACAGAGAATACCCTTTTTGAATCTTCTTCGATGGAGTCTCCTTCAGCGAACAGTCGATCTAAATAGTTCTCCTCGTTAATCATTACCACGAACGGCGCTTCTGTCTTGTGGTTAAGGCAGCGCCCTCTCAACAGAGGGGCGCGAGTTCGATTCCCACTTAGCACACAAAGATGATTTACTTTTTAATACTCTCTTGCTCTAAGCTAAAGCATGGGAACTATTGCGACACGCATATTGATGCGGGAAGGAGAGAATTCGCACGCCAAAATTCGAGCAAGAAGAGAAAAGCTATGGAGATGGCTCTGATACCAATGCAATAGAACAAGGATTACGACCACCACAAACTAGAGAGATGACTCTCCTCCCAACCAAATGCCTCTATATATAGCTCTCTCCAGGGGACTGCCTTCTTGGGCAGGTGGATACTAACCATCCAAGTGTCAGCCATGTAACTACATGTGCGCCAAGTGTCCCAGTTAACTCGAGTTAACTCAAGTGGATGCTTCTAGAAGGCTCTAGAGCTCTTTGGGCAAAACACTCTCCCCATGTACCCCATGGGGGTTGAACCCAAGACCTCCTCCTTCACATCCTTGAGACTTAACCACTAAGCTAAGTGGATCACTTGTTCACAAGAGCACAAGACCTCCTAGTAAGTCTAAACTCGAGATCTTTGGTCATACACACGGATGACCAAACGGTGTCCGATTTCAGATCTGTCTGAACCGGCCAGACCCTTGGATCATAGACTTACTTTATTACATCAACCTCTTCCTTCAATTTGGGATTCCATTTGTCATCAAGGGTTTGTTGACGATGAATACGTCCGACTCCATATGGTGTGGAGCTTACAGATGGCATATCATTTGGTGTGGAAGAAGGACGAGGTCGACCCGTCGTTGCCGATGAAGATGCCTCCTTGGAAATAGAGGTAGAAGTTCTCACAAATGATGCGGGGTTGACCGGAGCTTGTGAAGCACGACGGGCATGCACATGGGCATCACTCACAGCAAGCTTGTTGAGAAGTTCTTGCTTTTTCTCCGAAGTGATGGCATTACAAAATTTTACTTCATTGCCACTCTCATGAAGAAGATGGGCACGCACCTTGTTGTTCGCTCCATCGGTCCTTTTGTATCCACATAATTTGCATGTCCATGGTCTTGAACCCCCCCCTCCTTCTCCAGCGGACATGGGAGAATCCACCTCTTCCCACCATGTCCATTTTGCAACGGCCTTCCTTCTCTTGTATGTGCTTGATGAAGAGGCCATAATGGCTGCGCTTGCGCTCCAAATGAAAGAGAGGAGGAAGGTTTAGAACTCCAATGGGTAAGTTCTTGAGCCTTGAGGAGAGGACTCAAGAGAGGGGCTGCTGAAATCACTCTCCTAGAGAGGCCCAAAGGTTAAGAGGATGGGGAGGGCTGCTGAATATGCAAGGGTGCACACCAAGGTAGCTCAAGAGAAAGCTGAAAGCAAGTTGTGTGTTTTGAGGGCAGCAAGGAGCCCTTTTTATGCTTGCATTGAGGCCCCATAAGAAGCTTCTAGAGAGAGAAGCTGGGCGCCACATTTCGAAAATCGAAAACTTCAAAATTTTCGGCAAAAAAAAAGTTCCCGCCAAAAACGGCGTCCCCGTTTGGCGTCATAACAGCAAAATGACCCGGGACGGCGTCCCGGGGACGGATCCTTGTGATGACGGTTTTTTGGGGACGCCAGCCGTCCCGGCTGAGCGTCCCTACACTTATGAAGGAGGGGACGGCGTCCCGGCGTCCCTCGGGCCCGGGGACGCGTCCCCCTGTGACTATGGTTCAATCCCCCATCCTTTCATCTCACTAAAAACATGAAAAACATTCTCACTCTGGCCAAGCTGCGCATATCCTGCCATGAGAATTGTCCATGAGACCAAATCACGGTCTGGAAGCTCATCAAATACTTGCTTCGCAAAGGCAACCAGACCACACTTTGCATACATACTGATCAAGGCATTGCCTAGCACTTCACATCCTTCCATTAGTCCCTGTCTTTCAATCTCGGCATGCATTTCTCTGCCCTTGTCAATGGCACATATGCATCCACAAGCTTTCAAACCAGAAACAAGAGTGACAGCATTAGGAGTAATGCCTAAAAGCTGCATCTTCTGGAAACAATCGAGTGCATCCTCACCAAGCTCATGCTCAGTGTACATGGCAATAAGTGCACTCCATGACACGACATCATGGACTGGAATGCTATCAAATAGCTGGCGTGCACTGTCCAAGGAGCCTCACTTTGAATACATAAAGAACAAGCAGTTGTTGATTGTGTGATCATCCTCGATCAAACCCCGTTTTTCAATCTCGATGTAGACTTCTTCACCCTTTAATAGGGATCCCACCATACCACAAGCATTTAGTATACACACAAAGGTCACTTCATCTGGTGAGAGTCTCTCACTCTGCTTCTCCTCAAAACACCTGATGGCCTCCTTGTTTTGGCTTTGTTGCACATACCCTGCAATCAATATCTCCACATACTACTCATCAATTATCAAACTCATGCCTCAAGTACCTGAAATCAAGCGTATTTTCCTGCCAAATAGAACCACATTAGTGCATTAAAACCAACCATTTTCTGAGCTAACAACCATCCACAAGTCTACCATCCATAAGGCCACCTTCCACATGGGAAGAGGAAGAGTGTCCCAAGTGGGCGACAAACACCATACTAGGATCCTTCGGCGACCAAGAGCAACCAAAGTATTGCATCCCAAGGAGACCACAAATTGCATTCCAAAGAGAGGGTGGGGGACCAAATCTCATGAAACCAAATTAAGTAGGGATCAAGAGGAGAGAGAGATCTTTGCCATGCTTGCGATGGATTCTCATAGACATGTGCGTCAGACCCGTAGTCGCACACAGAGGGATAGACCTCACATAGGTATAAAGTATAAATTATAATATATAAATAAGAATATTTTCCGTTCTATATTCTATTTTCTAAATTCTAATATATTGGCTTATGATTATATTGTATTATGTGTAGATGATCCATCATTGCCATCTAGCAGTCCGCCACGGAAGTATTATTTGAGATGAGGTGGAAAGCCCGAGATCGTGGAAAGCATGGTGGAACATCTAGTGTTTGTGGTATTGATGGCCCTTAGACTTCTACAGATGCACATGATTATGAGGAGTTATTAGTCTTGTCTTCTAGCGGAAATGATCTTGGCCCAAACTTTGTAGTGATTGCAGATCAATTTGGACATTCAGAGTCGGATAGTACATCATCATGGGCTAGTACATTTGATGAGGATCCCATAGACGATGGCTCCATGGATGACATTGGGGAGTCATGATTCATCTTAGATTATAGTGTTGACAGTTTTCAGTGACTCAGTGATATTGTAGTATGTGATATTGATCACTCTATGCTTTTTTTGTATGACATTGCCACTTGTTCTATGGTTTTTGTGCCATCAGCTATTGATATTCATGTATCTCTTTTACTTTTCATGTAATGAAATGTCATTGATCACTATCTCATTTATGGTGTAAATTGCAATGTGGATATGATTTTCATGATTTATCATTCATTTAAGTTCTATGATGTATGGTATCATGTCACATGTGTGATGTGTCACTACGATCGTGGCTCATCGATGTAAATTGTAATGATGTAATGGGGAGGGGTTCTAGAATAGGTATTTTATATGTTTTTGGCACTAAAATGTTTACATGAGTTGAATAGGGATTGTGCATACCTCAAATATAAGAAAAAAATAAAAATTTCTCTTGATGAATAAAAACCTCCATTTTTATTTTTATTTTTAAAAACCTCTATGATTTAAACGATTTAAATCCCGATTTAAATTTATGGTTTAAATCTCTACCTTGTACTATGGTTACGAGGCACAACCTATCTTTCAAGGTGACGTATGGGGTAGCCATGCATGAAGTATTTTGATGGCGATGAACCATAGTGCGCTCTCCTTCTCGAGAGCTCCACGACGATATCCTAAGAGTAGAAAACTGAGCTCCTAGAGCTGCACACAGTACTCTGCATAGAGGCTTCAGAATACGCAGAAAAACACAGTACACAGGGAGCACGAACACAGAGTTCTTAGGTGTTACAAATGAGGTCGAACTTACCGTATATGACTGACCAGGCCACTATATGTTTTATTAAAGAACATATACAAAGAAGTGTTTGATGGCCATTTGGCTTTTCACATGGACACTAACGGTAACAATCTCCCACTAAAGGCCAATATGGCCAAAGTAACTATGGAACAAAAATAAAGAATGATAAAGAATACCTGAGTATAAGTATACAAACTATACCTCCCACCTAATGGGCATGTTACAAAGTATATAAGTGACTGTGTAAGATCATGAATCAAGTAACCCCCATCAAGTGACAACAATGTCGAAAGCTATATTGTGGTAGAGCTTTAGTCAAAGAATCTGCAGCATTATCTAGAGTGTGAACCTTCTCAAGAATAATGCTAATCTCGAATGAAGTGATACCTCACCTCAATGTGCTTGGTCTTTGCATGATAGTACCGGACTCTTAGCCAAAGCAATGGCACTCTGATTGTCACTAAGCAAAGGAGGTACATGCTAAAGTAAACCCATATCACGAGCAAGAAAAGAAAGCCACAATGCTTCCTTACATGCCTCATTGCTTCAACATACTCTGCTTCTCTGATGGAAACAGCTGTACATTCTTGAAGACGAGATCTCCAAGAGATAGAACCTCCAGCAAAATGAAAAATGTACCCTGATATAGACTTACGATTGTCTACATAACCAGCATAGTCAGAATATGTGTAACCAATAATGGATGCTTTCCGTCTACCTAAGCATAGACACTTTTCCTTAGTGCCACTCAGATATCTCAAAATCATCTTGACTGCTTCCCAATGTTTCTTGCCAGGATTAGACATATATCTACTCACAACTCCCACTGCAAATGCAATGTCTCGTCTTATAGCTACCATAGCATCCATGAGACTACCAACAGAAGACTGATAGGGAATTTTGTTCATGAATTCCTTTCCCTGATCTGATTTGGGGCAATCATCCTTGCTCAATTTTACATATGTGGGTAAAGGTGTACTGAATGCCTTTCCACCCTGCATATTGAACCTGTGAAGGACTTTGGATATGTACTCACTTTGAGACAAGTATATGCATCTTTTACTCCTATCACAAGTAATGCGCATGCCAAGAAAATGTTTGGCATGCCCCAAATCCTTGATATCAAATGTTTGAGTAAACTTCTTTTTGAGAATATACAAGTCATAAGAGGACTTCCCAGTAATCAACATATCATAAAGTATCAAGCATATCAAACTTCCATATGAGCATCTCTTTAAGTAGAGACAATGATCGTCATTGCTTTTAGCCTTGAGACTTCATAAAAGCATCAAACTTTTGGTACGTCCGTACAAGCTCTTCTTGAGCTTACAAACTAGACTTTCCTTGCCAGGAACTACATAAACCTCTTGTTGTTCTATATAGATCTCATTTGTAAGATCTCCATGCAAGAAAGTAATTTTCACATCCATTTGGACTAGCTCTAAGTCGTCCATTGCAACGAATCCAAGCACCATGCACAGGGCAGTTATCTTGACCATTGGAGAGAAGATTTTCTCAAAATCAACACCATGTTGTTGCTTAAAACCCTTTGCAACAAGTAGTGCTTTATACTTTGGAGAAGCACTATCTGATGTGAATTTCAGATTATATACCCATTTACATGGTAAAACTTTCCTTCCCTTTGGCAAAGGTACTAAATCCCAAGTACCACTCTTGTGAATAGAATCCAAGTCACTCTTCATGGCACGCTCCAACTTGACATGATCTTCTGTTTGCATAGATCTTGAATAGTTCTATTCATCCTTTAAGCTACACCATTTTGTACTTGGGTATAAGGAGCTGAAATGACAGAAAAGTATGAATTCATGTGAGGTATACTCACCCCCATTAACTGAACGTAAAGCCTTAAGCTTAGTTCCTTTTTCAGTCTCAACAGAAGCGAGCCATTCTCTGAAAGTAGGGAATACATCATCCTTCGATTTGATAGGATATACCCAAATTTTCTAGTAACATCATCTATGAAAGTGACAGTAAAGAGAACCACCTAAGGACCTAGTGGGCATCGGACCACACACATCTTTATGAACGAGATCTAAAGGCTGAATTGAAGAGTCAATGTGCATTCTATGCACATTTCTGGTTTGCTTTCCATATCGACAATGCTCACAAAATGAGAAATCAGAGAAAGATGACACAGGTAAATAGCCAGAAGGAGAAAGATTTTCCATTCCACTACGACATATATGGCTCAAACGACCATGCCAAATACAAGCCATAGGTTGTTCAGTATCAGCTAACAAGTGTTCTTTCTATGATACAAATAAAGGATAAAGTGAGACAACTTTGCTTCCTTTAACAATAACCATATTGCCCTTTGATATACGAAAGGACCGAGCATAGAAGACCACCTTGTAACCAAGGTCATCAAGTTGACCAACTGACATCAAACTGCGTGACAACTGAGGTACATGGCGTACATTATGCATAGTAAATTTTGAACCATCAGTGAACTGCACAACCACATCTCCAATCCCCACAATGTCACACTGGTAAGAGTCGCCAAGTCTCACGGTACCAAGAGACTTTGCTGCATAATTAGAGAACCATTCTCTGTGTGGTTTCACATGGAAAGAAACACGAGATCTAACACCCATGTGTGGAAAGAGAATCAGTCATAAGAGCCTCCATTGGCACAGTACTATAGTATCAACACATCAGCATCATCAGAAATAGCATTAATTTCTTTAATCTTCAAAGTAGAAGTAGATGGTGCAAGTAATTGTTTAACATGCCCTTCAACATTCTGTCCTTTTTAATGTGTAGCAAACTTTCTTCATGTGTCCTTTCTTATGACAATAATGACATTCGATATCCTTCTTCATTGATTTACTTCTACTTTTATTCGGTTGACCATTCTTTTCCTTGTTCTTACTCCTTCCACGTTGTTGATTCTCTCCTTTGTAAGAATCACGAACATTATATGAATCTCCACTCTGAGAGTGCCAACCATTTATTTTCTACGAATCTCCTCACTCAAGAGTGCTCCACATATGTCATCATAGACGAGTTTACCACCACGTTCACTATTGCTAATAGCTATGCAAAACTTATCCCATGATGATGGAAAGGTGCATAACAACAATACTGCTTTCATTTCATTATCCATATCCATTTTCTGAGCCTTTAACGGGCAGAATATAGCATCAAACTCATTTAGATGAGTAGCAATACTATCTATGTCCTTCATGCGAAGGTCATATAATTTTCTCATAAGATACACTTTATTTGATGCCATCTCTTTTTCATATGTATTGCATAACTTCTTCCAAAGCTCCTCTGCACTTTCATACTCTAATACTGTAAAGTAAACATTATCTTCCAGGTGCAAGCGAATGGTAGACCTTGCCATTTCATCTAACTCATCCCAATCATCTTCATCCATGTCAGCAGGCTTCTTTGAAATCACATTTACTGGTTTCCATTGCCTCCTTTGAATCAGCACATCTTTAATCTCATTCTTCCATAGAGCAAAGTTTGTGCCATCAAATTTTCAAATCTCAAAATGGTCTTTGCCTCGGAACACTGGCACTAGACCCTGATCCACCACATGTGCCTGAGACCTCTGATGCCATGATGGTAAAGAACTGAATAGAATGATAATGGAGCTAGAAGAGTCAAGACACCAACGAATAAGTGTATCAAGGAGTAAATCGACCACTGTATAGTTGACAAAACCAAAAATCTGGAAAAATTTTGCCAAAGTATCCTCTGCAAAATGAGCATATGACTAGTGTCCAAATATCATAAAACTACAAGTATTGACCTATTTATCTGCACAGTCACTGACTCCATTACATATGATCAGTTACCCAATAGAAGCCAACTAAGCCTATCAAGCACCTATGAACAACTATCATGCATCTCCTATGGCGAGGCTGGGTAAGTCTTTGACCTGCATCACCAAAGAGACCCCGACATTTGGGTGTCTCCTAGTTAAGAAAACTCACCACGACCCTCTTTATCAAACGTAAAAGGCTTTATGCAAAGAATGTAACCACTATATCAATGACTACATGAACGTACATAAGCGGTATCCACAGAAGCGTACATGGTGTGAATGTGCTCAATATATGCAATAAAATGACACTACAAGGCTGAATGCACAACCCAAAAACTAGCCAACACCTGCAAATGTCTGTCAACCCTGATGTTTTAGGCTCAAAAACTTGCATAAATTTGCTGTGGCTTCTTCCACCACAGCTTAAAACCTTTCGAGAAACCTGTAGTTTTACGAGTATGGCTGAAAACATGGCCCCAAAGGTGAATACTTATTTTTGGAGAAGTACAAAGTACACTCTTCTTGATGTTCTTGAAACTATGTGAAGAGACCTCTGCACGAAAGTACGCCAAAATGGCTCCAAAAATCACTCCAAAAATGCTTCAGAAATAGGCTTTGAAAGCAAAGAATGAAGCATTGAGGGATCAAAACATGTTCAAGGTCATGTTAACCTTAGTCTTTCCTCTTCTTCAGACACCACAAGAGTATAGCTTAGTGGAAAGAGATTGCCACGGTTAAGCGAGCTCCGGGGGAAGCAGTATTGGGATGGGTGACCTCTCGAGAAGTATCGGGAACCTCTATCTTCCTTGATCGTTGAGGTCCTCCCTCGAGCGAAGCCAATGGCGCCAACGGTGACTTACCTTGACTCGAATGACAAGATATGCCAAGGTCTATGCCTTAGTCGCCGCCTTAGTTGTAAGCCTTGGAGAAAGCCTTGGGTGGGTGGGTGGGTGCTCGCTTCACTCGCACAAAAGAAACAAATCTTTTTCGTCAAAATGCTCTGATACTAGTGAAGTATTTTGATGGCGATGCACTACAATGCGCTCTCCTTCTCAAGAGCTCCACGACGATTCCTCGGAGTCGAAAACTGAGCTCCTAGGGCCACACACAGTACTCCGCACAGAGGCTGCAGAATATGTAGAAAAACAAAGTGCACAGGAAGCACAAACACAGACTTCTTCGGTGTTACAAATGCGATCGAACTTATAGTCTGTGACTGACCAGGCCACTATATGTTTTATCAAAGAACATATACAAAGAAGTGTCCGATGGCCATTT